>PYAF01005503.1:93374-106122 GCA_007407185.1 Glycine tomentella
AGACTGAAGAATGGAAATTACTGTACTTGTATTATATGAACTTTTGTAACAAGAACTATGACTATGTATAATGTATTAGTTTCAAAACTTTTGTAAGTTTTACGTTTTAGAAGTTTTACTAATATACGCTTCTTAGAAACTTATCTTTAAGTAATAATAAAATTAATAAAAATTAGTAGAAATTTAGGTCGTTACACCTGTTAACATCAGTTTTCCCAAAAACCGATGTTAACAACAACACGTTAACATCGATTTTTCTTAAAACTTGAAAATCAATGTTAACAGGAAAAAGTTAGCATCGATTTTTCTTTGAAAACTTGAAAACCGATGTTAACAGAAGACGTTAACATCAGTTTTTAAGAAAACCAATGTTAACAATGTCTTGTTAATTACAAAATTGCCACCGCATTTTCATTAATATCGATTTTGTATAACAACCGATGTTAATGTAGCGATATTAAATGTAATATTTCTAGTAGTGAGCTAGCCATTAACGTGCAGATTTTTATTACCAAGGGAGTATTTATAGTAAAGAATCTAGTTAGGATAAAAAGAAATTAGTTAAAATATAACCTAGTTACTGTTTGGTTTGGTTCCAATGAAACTAAGTAATCATGACCTTTAGATATTTTAACTTTATGCATTAAATGCATGCTTACTAAGCAAAAAGCAAGATTCCTTCATTAAATGGCTAAGTGCACGTGGAATGCTTGCCTTAAGAAGCTTGTTCTCTTTTATTCATATTCATAATAAAATATATACGATATCCGGGATGTGTGTTAGATTGAGAGGGCATCCCGACTAACCCGGTCATCATGAAAATAGTCTATCCGGAATGGCAACCCGGCCATGTTCCTTTTGCAACCCAGCCATGTTCCTTTCTGCAACCCGGCCTTGTTCCTTTTTGCAACCCAGCCTTGTTCCTTTTTGCAACCTGGCCTGTTCCTTTTACAACCAGGCCTTGTTCCTTTCTGCAACCTGGCCTTGTTCCTTTTGCAACCCGGCCTTGTTCCTTTCTGCAACCCAACCTTGTTCCTTTTGCAACCCGGCCTTGTTCCTTTCTGGAACCCTGCCTTGTTCTTTTTGCAACCCGGCCTTGTTCCTTTTAGGGCATTTCATGTAATTTCTTCAATTCTCTACAAAATATCTAAAGGTATTGTTTTTAATATCTCCAATTATCTCTAATTAACATTTCACACAACATTTCGATCATATATTTTCAGTTATCAAAATTTTAGGGTGTTACACATGGGGCATTACTTCTTTGATGAGGAATGGTCCAAACCACTTGGATTTCAGTTTACCTGCAAACAATCTTAATCGAGAGTTAAATAAAAGAACTTGTTGTCCAAGATGAAAAATCTTTTTCAAAAGCTTTTTGTCATGATAAATTTTAACTCGTTGCTTATAAAGCTTAGAATTTTCATAAGCTTGAAGCCTCAATTCCTCCAGTTCATGAAGCTAGAGCTTTCTACGTTCACCTGTAGCATTCTGATCAAAATTCAAAAATTTTAATACCCAGTAAGCTTTTTGCTCCAATTCAACAGGTAAATGACAAGATTTGCCATAGACCAATTGGAAAGGTGTGAGGCCTGTTGGAGCTTTGTAAGTTGTTCTGTATGCCCACAGAGCTTCATCTAACTTCTGAGACCAATCCTTCCTTAACAGAGCAACTATTTTTTCTGAGATTTTCTTGATTTCCCTGTTGGAAACTTCAGCTTGCCCATTGGTCTGAGGATGGTAAGGTGAAGCCACCTTGTGTCTGACACTGTAGTGTTGGAGAACTTTCTTAAGTTGGATGTTGCTGAAATGAGATCCTCCATCACTTATCAATACTCTTGGTGTACCAAACCTTGAAAAATTATTTTTCTTTAAGAAGAGAATGACTATTTTTGCATCAGCATGTTGTGCAGCTATTACTTCTACCCATTTAGTCACATAGTCCATAGCCAACAAGATGTATTCATTTGAGTAGGATGATGGAAATGGACCAATAAAATTTATCCCCAGCAGTCAAAAGCTTCTACCTCTAGAATTTTTTGTAATGGCATTTCATTTCTTCTGAAAATTCCCCATGTTCTTTGGCAACTATCACACTTTTGGACATAATCACTCGTGTTTGCACACTTTCTAGGCTCTTTCTATAATGTTCTCTCTTGCCTTTTTCCACTCTTATTTCTCTCTATAGTTCTTAAGCAAAAACGTTAAATCAAATCAAGCTTCTTTACTATAGTGAAATAGGAAACAATTCTAGGCTAGGCTCAAGAGTCCAAGAACAAGAAAACTCTAAGACAAAACTTTGGAATTTTAAGAGACAAGCAATAAAAGAAAAAATTTGGAAAAACACCACTCAAATGGAATTTAATGAGACAACTCAAGGAACTATGGAATGTACCAAACTGCACAAAGGAATATGCCAGCCACCAATGAATAATTTCTTTGGCTGAAAAGTAAAATATTTCTCTTGATGTATTTTTCTTTTGCTTTTGATTGTTTCTTAACAAGATTTTTTTGTAAGCTTTTGTTTTTCTTTTGCACAAGTTCAAGAATCTTTAAAGAAAAGATGAATCACCAAAATATGTTGTATAACAATTGTAAAATTTTGCTTCTAACAATTTAATTCAGTTTAGGCATGGGAGTAGAATCAAAACAAGTGGTCATACAACACAACACTACAAACCAAAAAAAATGACAAGAATCAAGACTAGAAAATTAGAAAAAAATATCAAGAACACATGAAGAACATGAAGACATGAAATCACATGGAACTTGAAGAAAGACACTAGGGATATGTGGTAGATCAATAAACAAGACTAACCCACCAAAGATTTTCACAAAAACACAAGAACATAAGGAAAAAAGAAAGGATTTCATATTTTCGAAATTTGCAGAAAATTACCTTTGAAGACTTTTAAAGCTGAATCTTGAAGAAGAATTCCACAAGGATTAGGCTTTAGATACCACTTGATGTATGAGAACCCATCAATCATGAGTTTTCCCAATTCTTCCTTGCATTGAAACTCAAACTTCAAGTTTTCTTCAAGGACACAAGGTTGTCCAGAGTTCAGAAATGGAAAGTGGGGAAAATGCAAGGGATGAAGGTGAATGGCACCATGGAAAAGCTTTCCAATAAGCCTAGGAAGGATCGCCACAATAGCTTGAAGCTATTGATAAGAAACATGAAGTTCTTACACAAGAATAAGAGAGAAATCTCTTACACATGAACTCAACTTTCATTCACTTAGAAAAATGGAGTTGTCTTTCACATTCAGTTTGACAGCTTTATATACAAAACGAAATTAACTAAGTGTAATCGATTATTTCATCTAGATAATCGATTATTTTTAATACAATAATCGATTATTTCGACCAAGTAATCGATTATTTTGTTCATCAGAAATCTGGAAATCTGTTACGAATAGAATAATCGATTAAATCACCTTGTAATTGATTAAGCCAAACAAACTAAGTTTTACAATGCACACATGTAATCGATTAAGTACCCATTTAATCGATTAATACAGGAAGTTCCTAATTCTGTGTAAAGCTTATTTAATCGATTACTAGCCAGTGGTAATCGATTAAAATGTTCCGTAATCGATTATTTCACCAAAATAATCGATTAAAGCAGTGAAGAAATGTTTTATACAATTCCTAATTGGAATTTATTGAATTACATTAAACTTGAGACATCAAAATCCAGCCCTTGTTATCCTTGAGTTGATGTGCTTCTTCATACTTGTCCAAGTTAGCTTACATGTGATCTTGAAGTGCTTGAATCCTAGCTCTTGTCATTGGTCCTTTAAAGCTCACCAAAGGAAGTGCTTCAAGCTCTCCTTCTAGACCTTTGGCTTGGAATGGATCTCCATCAACAACTTTAGATCCAATTAAATATGATCTAAATTTTTCCAAGGCATACACTACTGCAAGCAATTCTTTCTTAGTTGTTGCATAATTAATATGTGCTTCATTTAAAACTTTGCTTGCGTAATGTATAACATGGAAAATTTTATTTCTTCTTTGACCCAAAACTGTCCCTACAACATAATCACTTGCATCACACATTATTTCAAAATCAAGTGTCCAATTGGGTGCAGTGATTATGGGTACAGAGACTAGTTTTTGTTTCAAAGTCTCAAAAGCTTGTAAGCAGGAATCATTAAAATGAAATGAGACTTCTTTGTTCAGTAGATTGCTCAATGGTTTGGCAATCTTGGAGAAATCTTCGATGAATCGTCTGTAAAATCCTGCATGTCCCAGAAAACTTCTAATGCCTTTGACATTTGTTGGTGGTGGTAATTTCTCAATAACGTCCACCTTGGCTTTGTCAACTTCAATTCCATGCACAGAGATCTTGTGACCCAATACAACACCTTTAGTCACCATAAAGTGACATTTTTCCCAATTAAGTACAAGATTTGTTTCAATACATCGCTTTAAAACAGTATCTAGGTTAGATAGGCATAAATCAAAAGAAGATCCAAAATCAAGAAATCATCCATAAATACTTCAATGCTTTTTTCAACAAGATCAGAAAAGATAGCAAGCATGCATCGTTGAAAGGTAGCAGGTGCATTACAGAGACCAAAAGGCATTTTCCTATAAGCAAAAACACCGAAAGACAAGTAAAAGTTGTTTTCTCTTGGTCTTTAGGATCAACATTTATTCGATTGTATCCTAAATAACCATCAAGAAAATAGTAGTATTGCTGACCTACTAGTCTTTCTAGCTTTTGATCCATGAAAAGTAATGGAAAATGGTCCTTCCTAGTGGCTTTGTTGAGCTTCCTGTAGTCAATGCGCATTCTCCAACCCGTAATAGTACGAGTTGGGATTAGCTCATTTTTATCATTTTTAACAACAGTCATACCACTTTTCTTGGGTACTACCTGTACAGGGTTTACCCATTGACTATCCGAAATAGGATATATCATCCCTGCTTCTAGTAGCTTGACTACTTCTTTTCTGACAACCTCTTTCATGGTTGGATTAAGGCATCTTTGAGGCTGAGCTACAGGTTTATAATCCTCTTACATTAAATTTTTGTGCATACAGTAAGAAGGACTAATACCTGTTAGATCTGACAATGTCCAACCAATGGCTTTATCCCTTTGAAAACTCTTAAGAATGCTCACAAGACTGTTTAAGCTCAGAAAATACGAATGGGTAGTGTTTCACTAAGTTTTTTAAGCAGCTGAGTCAAGGTTCTATTTATAATAGCTTTTTGTAACTGCCTGTAATCGATCAAACACGCCTAATAATTGATTAAAATGCTCATGTTATCGATTAAAGTGTTTAACAACGAGCAAAATAATCGATTATTCCGTCTTTGTAATCGATTAAGACAGGAACTTGTAGAATGCAAAATGCACTGTGTAATCGATTACTATCTTTGGTAATCGATTAAGGCAGGAGCTTGTGGCATTCCAAAATACATTGTGTAATCGATTACGAAATGTGGTAATCGATTATCTAATGTAAACTTTATGTAAACTTACACAATACAGACACAAGGTGTAATCGATTACTAGAAATGGTAATCGATTAAAGCAGGAAGATAGCTTTTTCAATTTAAGCCTGTGTAATTGATTACTACCTATTGGTAATCGATTTTTCTAGAAAGTCTTAAAACCATGAGTAGCAATGTAAAGCTTTGTAATCGATTACAATTTATTGGTAATCGATTAAAAAGTGTTTCAACAAAGCAGTGTATGTGAAAACAAAGGTTAAATAATCGATTATTCCGATAGGTAATCGATTACTTTGTTCTTGAAGGTTTTTCCAGAATAAACTAAGAACAATTTAATCGATTACAACAGTATAAAACAATTTTTCCAAAAACCTTTGAGTTAAAAAAGAAACCTTGGCAAAGTATAAAAAGCTTTGTTTGATTTTTTATAAAAACACTTTGTTAAATCAATGAATGAATGATTAAATATGTAAATGCATGGATTAATCAGATTGCTTTCCTTTTACATAAGATTCCAAGTCTTCAAGCATGTTGAAAGCACAAAACTCTTCTTATATCAAAGACTTCCAAACTTCATGAAGCTCCCCCTGGAATTAACAATCTCCCCCTTTTTGGCTTTAAACATGCCAAATTCTTGATTGACCAATTGTTGAACTTGAAGCTTTTATAAGTGGAATTGTCCATGGAAGACTTTGAATTTTCAGACCTAAAATTTTTATACTTTCTATACAAAGATCAAGTGTTAAAGCATCTAATTCCTTTAAATCATCATTCACATGTATTTTAGATATAATTGATTCATTTTGAATAGTTAGCTCCCCCTAAATTCCAGCATCCATTCAATTCAAATTTTTGGGCAAAAAAGAAACAAAAAAAAAATAGAAAAATAGGGGCAAACAGAGTGATATGCAGAGCCCTCAACAATCAATCATTTATCCCCCTAATTTGCTTGTCAAAGACAAAAACATAAAGGGCACAGTGGATAATTGAATTGTAATCATAATGGAATTGTTATATATGGATTGGGAAGCCATTACAGAGAGGATTTAAGCATTATATTAAAAATAAAAGATAGAGTACATAATAATAAAGAACTATAGGACATTTAGAAGGAGGTAGAGTCATCAGCCTTAATAGTAGCCTCTAAAGTGTCTAGTCTACTTTTAATCTCATTTAAAGAGACACTAGTCTCTGCCCTAAAATCATGATGCATCTGGATAAGCCCATCCATCTTTTGCAGCATCAAAGATTCGAATTGTAAGTATAAGGGCTGAGGTAGGTCCCTATCTTCATCTTCAGAATCTTCAGCTTGATCACCAACATCAGCAGCAAGTTGTTGTCTAGCAATGGTCCAGCCATCTGGAGTCTTTCTCATCCCCATCTTGGTGAGATGCTTCTCCTTTATTAGGTTGTTGCTTGAGTTGGTATGATCAACAACTTCATTTTCCACATCAATGTTGAAGTGGTTAATGAACCTAGATACAAGCATAGGATAAGGGAAAAGGTAGTTGACCAACCTTTGGACTTGAGCATTATTTCTTCAAATATGAGAACCCAATTCATGAGAATAAAGTTCTTTAGACCATACACAAGTTGCAGGTCATCATCTGTGGCTTGGGCATGATTAGTGGCCCTTGGAGTCAGCACATAGGTTATGATGTAGTGGAGTAACCTATCTTCAGGATTCATAGGACCAGTACCTAACCTGTTCCTAAGCTGCATATGTGGGTCATAAAGCATCTCCCTATAGGTGTCTAATTTACTGTATCCCTCAAGGTCCTCATCAAACTTCCTAACACCCTTACAGATTACCCCAACAATAGAATCCCAGACTTCATGGGTGATTTCCATTTTAACACCCTTGACTTTAGAAACCATGCTTCCATTCATGGAACCCTTGGCACAGGCATAAAAGACTTTGACTAATTCTGGGTAGAAAGTACCCTTCATTTCAAGGAATCTTCTGAGACCTTGGGTTTCTAGGAAGGCAAGGAATTGAAATCCCTCCCTAATGAACTAGTCTAGGTCCAGGTATTTGGGAAAGCAAACTGGTTTAGTGGCAAAGAACTGTAAGTAGTTCAAATTGTCACACTCATTGGAAAACCATAAGTCTAACCTATTTGGGGGTTGAGGTGGAGGAGGATTAGATGATGATTCACCCACTTTCCTCTTAGAAGACCTAGCACGTTTTTAAGTGTTGGGTTTGACATGGTTGAGGATAGGTTTAGACACAAGAAAACTCAGACAAATTTCAAAAATTTTAGAGAGATAATAGACTAAGGTGCATATTTTTCTATTGATGCAATGCACACTATTTATAAGCAAAATTGATGCTCTTAACGTCCATATTTTTGAAAATATAGTTGTTGGTGACAGTTAAGGCACTTCAGTGGCCTTGGATTTCCTTTGGATTTGGTTGGGCAGTTACATTTTCAGAGAAAAACTGTCAGAAAACGCACAACAGACTAAATAATCGATTATTTACTCAAAGTAATCGATTATTTTGCACATTTTAAACACAAAAATTGCACATAGTAATCAATTATCTCATGTGGTAATCGATTATTTGCAAACCATTTAGAGGTTGAAGATGATCTGTAATCAATTATATGCTAATGTAATCGATTATATCATAATTTTGGGATTTCTATCAAGTACCAGAGCTTATGTAATCGATTATCCCCAGTGGTAATCGATTATTCCAGAAGAATCAAGAATTCCAAGCATATGTGTAATCGATTACCAGATTGTTGTAATCGATTACTCCAGAGAGTCATTTAAACTAGAAAATGGATTTAGTTCATAGTAATCGATTATTTCAAGAAGAATTATTTCTTTGAAATAGAGAATAATCGATTACAAGATTGCACTAATCAATTACTTAAGCTTGTTTAGCACAAATAAGGTGATTTTTAATGAATTTAATCGATTAACCCGTGGTGTAATCGGTTATTACAGCAAGTTTATCAGAAAACAGAGCATTTTGCAGATCAACACAAATTTTCAATCAACTTGGTGATGAATACATCAATGAAGCTCAATTAACCATGGAAAGGCATACTTTAAACAAGTTAGCATATGTTGGATTCATCAAGAATACCTAGCATGTTTCTAAGAGCATAAAATCTATCTTTTGCCAATGGTTTAGTAAATATATATAAGCTAGTTGGTTATGGGTATCAATGAAATCAATTTTGATATTACCTTTTTGAACATGATCTCTGAGGAAATGATGTCTAATTTCAATGTGATTGGTCCTTAAGTGCATAATAGGATTCTTTGAGATGTTGATAGCACTTGTGTTGTCACAAAGCAATGGTATCTCCTTTAGTTCAACTCAAAAATCTTGCAATTGTTGTTTCAGCCATAAGCTTTGTGCACAGCAACTCCTAGCTGAGATATATTCAGCTTCAGCAATTGACAAAGCCACACAAGATTGTTTCTTGCACTGCCAAGATACGAGAGAACTTCCAAGAAGATGACAAGTGCCACTTGTGCTTTTCCTGTCCAATTTACATCCTGCAAAATCAGAATCAGAATAACCAACAATGTTGATTTGTGCACCCTTAGGATACCATAGCCCAACTTTTGGGGTTGCCTTGAGATACTTGAGGATTTTTTTTACTACTGTAAGATGAGACTCTTTTGGATTTGCTTGATATCTTGCACACAAGCAGGTACTTAATGTAACACCTCAATTTGTTTATCCTATTATTTATTAATTTTTACGAAAAATTCTTTTCTTTTTGCTTAGCATAATCAATACGAAAGTTACTAATCATTAATATCATAAAAAGTTCTTCATTACCCATTGGTATTTCTAAGTCTAACATAATATAAATTTTAGTACAGACTAATACAGATATGAGTTCCAGTACATAGTACAAATGCCTAAAATTTTATAAATATAACAAAACATCTGCCACACAAAACATCTCCAAACATCTTCCACCAAATTCATAAGCTTGCTAGTCCTTTACTGTTCCTCTGCTCGCCCAATTAAATTGAGGTCATAGCAAGTGTCAACCACAGACACAAAATACAGGGTAAGTTTATGATAAACATAATTCAAGTAACAAAATATATTAAATATGCAGATATTCATTAGGATGCATGATTCTTTCTTATCATGATGCATAATTCTCTTGAACTCTTTCAATAATTGGTACCAATAGTCAAGATAGCCCCAGTCCAATGGTCTAGAACTTGCACGATCAGTCAGGGTATCACAGTGGTGCACAGGAAGGTCACCCACACTACATGTGATCATCATGGATGGCGTGAGTTCCTTACTGTCGAAGCACCCCCCAGCTCAGACCTCTCTTATCTGAACGCTCGTACTTAGTTCCTATAACTATCTGACACACCTCCTCTCGAGGTAATAACGCGGACTAACCCCCGTCGGGCATATGCATATGAGACATATAAGACTGATTCACTTTCATGTATAACTCTTTTCATCATCTCATATTTTCAACATCAGTCTTTAATTTATATCTCACATACTTTACTCAGAAATTCAACATAAAGTATAGAACTTAACTTTATATTCATGTACAGAATCTCAGCATATTATTCATGTACAAAGAGTTATAGGAATAATCAACAACACATGAACTTCACGGAGATTTATAGAAACACTCAGCAACACATGGAACTTAGAGAAATTCTTAGAAACTTTTAGCAACGTATGAACTTCATGGAAACATTCAACAACACATGAACATTCAAACACTTATTAAACAAAACAACACTTAAACTATATTTAGCATAAACTCCCCTATACATACCTTGTTTTTCTTCTTTAAAAGCTTGTCAAATTCTTCCTCCTAGCTAGCTTTCCTACACGTGATTCTTCCTATGATGGTGTTTACTTTCTAACTTGATTTAGGCTTGAAAATGAAAGGATGGGAGGGATATGGAAGTGGTATTTCACGTGAGACTTAGTGGGAAGGATGCCTTGAAAGTGATTTCCAAGCAAGGTCCCCACCACCTCTTTATATAGCACTTGGAAATTAATAAATTATTTAAGGACATATTTGCCCTTCCAACTAATTTAGCTTTATTCTAACTAAGTTTCTCCTTGTTTCATTAAATTCTAACTTAGTTTATGCTTATTCCTTTAGGTTTTAACTAGATTCCTTATTATTCCTTTACTTTATAGAAAATATCTTATAAGTCATAATGACTTAGCTTTCCAAGTGGCCTTCACTTTCCAAGTGTCCTTACACTTGTTCAAGTTCATGAATCTTCTCTGCTCTTCTTGTATTTCACGTGGAGTAGCTTGGGCAAGGGAAAATTTATGTTTTTCTGTCATTCTTTTCATATTATGTTATCTTTTAAATGAAGAAAAATATTCTAGTTTCATTTTTACGTTGTACATGGCATTTAGCATTTTCTAATAAAATTTAATTTGAATTTTTCTACTTAAGAATAATATTGAATAATATAATTCTAGATTTTTCCAAAAACTGACTTCAATCATAATATAAATTGCCCACAGCAATCTATACAAAGTGCTATTTAGATTTTTCTTACAAAACTACCTTTATCTTAATTCTAATTGGTTCATTTACTTTTGATTATCGAGATTACTAAAATATTTTATAAAATAAGTCTATTCATTCTATAATTAAGAGAAAATTCCATAGATTTCATTTATCATTTTTCCATATTATTCTGATACTTGAATTCTTCTAAATAAAGTTCCAAAGTCACTATTTTATAAAATTCATAGAAATTTCATTCTATGATTTTCTGTCATAAAGTATTTTTTGGTAATTTGTTATCTAAGAGTATTCTGTAATTCCATCAGGTTCTTACAAAATCTTTAAGGATATGTAGTCATTTCTGGCCTGAAGGGTATTATGGTAAATTCATCATTCATTCTAGGGGCATTTTGGTCATTTCTCCTCCTAAAATATCTAGCCAAAATATCTAAGGGTATCCTTGTCTTTTCTAAAATATCCAAGGGCATTTATATAATTTCCATCATAAAATATCTTACTGAAATATCTAGGGGCATTTTTGTAAATTTTAAAAAAATCCAGGGGCGTTATTGTCTTTTTACCTTAAGGACATATCTGTCATTTCTTATTTAAGGGAAGGGTAGTATGGTCATCACCCCTAAACTATTTTTGTAATACCTCTAATTAATATTTCATATAAATAATATAGATCATCCGAATATAACATTTACCTAATTTAACATTCACATCAATAATTTCACAAGAATGATTCACAAATATAGTTATTGATATATTAGGGTGTTACACTTAACATAATATCAGGTCTACTAGCTGTCATATACAATAAGGAACCAATCATTCCTCTATATCTTGATTCATCGACCTTCTTTCCTTTTTCATCTGAATCAAGGTAAGTAGATGTTGCCATTGGAGTTACAACATCTTTGCTTTTCTCCATTTCAAACCTTTTGATGACTTCAGGGCAATATTTTGATTGATTAAGGAAAATACCATTCTTCATTTGTTTCACTTGAAGTCCAAGAAAGAATGTTAATTCCCCCATCATTGACATCTCAAACTCATTTTGCATATCTGCAGAAAATTCTTTGCAAAGTCGTTGATTAGTTAAACCAAAGATAATATCATCAACATAAATTTGAATCAATAGAATATCATCCTTATGCTTCTTGATGAGCAAGGTTTTGTCAACATTGCCCCTTATAAAAGATTGATCAACCAGAAATTTGCTCAACCTTTCATACCATGATCTAGGAGCTTGCTTCAAACCATAAAGAGCCTTTTTAACTTTAAAAACATAGTTAGGATGTTTGAAATCAATAAATTCAGGAGGTTGCTCAACATAAATGTCCTCCTCAATATATCCATTTAAAAAGGCACTTTTAACATCCATTTGAAAGAGTTTAAAATCCATTAAGCATGCAAAAGCAACTAATAGCCTAATAGCTTTCAATCTTGCAACTGGAGCATAAGTTTCCTCATAGTCAATGCCTTCCTCTTGGTTGTAACCTTTTGGCAACCAATCTAGCTTTGTTTCTTACTATGATTCCACTTTCATCAAGCTTGTTTCTAAAAACCCACTTTGTACCAATATGCTTGAAGGATGATGGTCTAGGAACAAGTTCCCAAACTTCATTTCTTTTAAATTGATTTAACTCATCATGCATAGCATGCATCCAATGTTCATCATGCAAGGCTTGGTTAATATCCTTAGGTTCAATTTGAGATACAAAAGCCATATCACAACATAAATTTCTCAATGAAGATCTAGTTGATACTCCCTTTGACACTTC
>PYAF01005503.1:127456-189227 GCA_007407185.1 Glycine tomentella
ATGGGTAGAGGCCTTGTTGGGCCCAAACTCATTTATGTCAGTAGCTATGTTGGGCCTAATGGGTCACACACTAACACTTTATTGTCATGACATTATAGCATTAAAGGTTTTGGGCCTAATAATGGTTGTTGGCCCAAGAAAGAGTTTAGAAACTTATCTTAAAGAGAAAGGGGCGCATGAATGGAGTTAATGGGCTTGGGTAGTGCAAGACATTATTAATTAATTTAAATAGTTAAATTAATTATCTGATATTTAAATTTGATAATTTAAATTTTGAATTTAAATATTTGAATTTAAATATGAATTAACTATAGTAGATAGTTTCATATCAGAAGGAGAAGATAAGAGCTAGATTTGAATTTGAATTCAACTAACATCTTATAATGATCACATCCTAGATTTTAGGAAGAAGTTTGAGGGCTGATTAGAGGCTTATCATACGGCTGGATATTTGATTATTATTTGGCAAAATAAATTCCAAGTAATTGACTTGGTCTTAAGAAGATAAGATAGGAGGTTGTTGGCAATTTTTGAAATACAACAACTCTATCTTTTCTTCACGTGTGAGATGTTTAATGATCAGAATTTTATGGTCAAAAATCTGACCTAAAACTCATCTATAAATATATTCTTGTGATCATAGTTCTAAAATAATGGTTTTTGAGAAAAACCCCATCTATCTTCCTCCTTTTCACGTGACCCTTTGTGTGAGTTTTGGCTGAAAATTCAGCCACCAATATCATCTATTGGTGAGTCTCTTAGATAAGTAAAACACTTTAAAACCTAACCTTCTTCCTCTTCATTGGTGCGCCTAGCTTGCCTCCTTTGGTGTTTGTTGGTGGCATTCAAGAAGTGTTCTTGAATCTTGACAAGAAGTGGTGTGGATCAACATTAGAGGGCTTGTATCTTCAAGCCTATTCTTGATCATCAATTTCGAATATAAACAAGGTAACATCTATGTCCTAAAGAATGATTCTTGAATGGTATGTGTGTTTCCGCTTTGAAAAATTTTTGTTTTTCTTCTTACATGCCTTCAGGCTTCAAGGCCCTATCTTTCAAAGCTCCATTATGCCTTTCCTCTGAATCAGAGATCTATCTTGATGAGATTGGTAATCACTGGCTGTTATGGAGTCAATGATTACAATAGCTTCCTCTAGGATTTTTGACATCATAGTACCTCCAGCTGAGGCATCTAGAATCATTTTTGTTTGAGGCCTCAAACCACTGTAGAAAATATGTAGTTGCGCAGCATCATCAAAATTGTGGTTTGGGCATCTTCGAAGTAATGATTTGAATCTCTCCCAATTTTCACAAAGAGGTTCATCTGCTCCTTGAGAAAATGTTGTTATTGCTGATTTGGCATTGATGAATCTTGATGGAGGAAAGAATATAGCAATGAAATTTTTCCTCTAATTCTTCCCATGTGCTGAGACTTTTTTTTTATTGTGACTGGAGCCAAGTCTTAGCTTTACTTGTCAAAGAAAATGGAAAAGCTCTAAGGTAAATAGCTTCAGCATCTTCATCTAAGGCTCCCATGGTACTGCATAGCTCCATGAATGTAAACAAGTGCATGTATGGGTCCTCATGATCTAACCCAGCAAATGGATGTCAGCCAATTAAACTAAGTAATGCTGGCTTTAGTTCCACAATTTTATTGTTGAAAGGAGGGATGACTATGCTGTTGTAATGCTTTGGTCCTTGTTGGTATGCATAGTCACCAAGAGTCCTCCTTGGTGGTCTATTTTCTTCTCCCCCTCTATCAGCCATATTATCACGTACAAGTGGTTTTTCTGGTGAAGGAGAATCGATAAACGAAGTTTCACCCGATGACTTATTGGTTTCTTGTTTATTTTTCTTTATGTTTTTCCTTTCTGTTTTGGTAATTTCTGGATCAAACAAAGGTTTATCTGTAGAAAATTTACCTCGCATAAAGGAAAAAGAACAAACTACAAGATCTAGTAAGCACCAAGGTTAACAAAATATAAAAAGAGAATTTATAAAAATTTAAAATAAATATAAATAACGAAAGAAAAAGAAAAAGTCCTACTAAACTGAAAGATTAAATTTAAAATAACTGAGTAAACGACTCAAGTCCTCAGCAACAACGCCAGAAACTTGTTAGACTATTGGCAAGCGTACTAATTATCGTTGTAAGTTACAGAATTTTATAAAAGATCGTCTCCGCAGGGACTTGAGTTACTCAGTTAATTAAAATTAAATTTAACAGTTTAATAGTTATGTACAAAGAGTTTCATGTTTTTGTGAACGTAACGGAGATAAAAGAAAATATGAAAGTAACGGATTTATTAAATCGAAATTACATAAGTATACGGAAGGTAACTAAAGCGAGTTTAATTAATTCAAGAAAAGAGTAGAATTGGATTTCATCATTCATACCCTTAGTATTCAATTAACATTACCATGTATATATCATTTCCTATCTTTATTGATGCACACGTAAAATCACCCAAATTGATCCCTCGCATTTGAGAATCCTAAGAATATTTATCGAACATCGATTCCTCGCATATGAAATAAATATCTTAGCATTACAATCATAATCATGTGCTAATTGCAATCTAAACGTTATGCTTTATTCCTAGCAATGTAACCTAGAGAGTAAAATCATTCAGTTCAGATCCTAAGCGTACTTTCCAGTTAAAACTTAGAATCCTATTTCATGAAACTAGTGATCAAGTAGAATCAAGCATTAAGAGCAGAATGAAATTACCAATAATGATTAGAAAAGATTCATGCAAAACAAATATTAAAAGAGGTAGATACGGGTAGAAGATTACATCCAATCCTTAGGAGAAGCTAGCCAATCATTGTGGAGAGCACATGATCAACGAAAGAATTGATGAAGACAACCATCACCGATTCTTTCCGGCAGAGTTTCCACACTAATTCCTCACTTCTCTCACTCTCCCTAAGCTATCCTAAGCTATATTCATGTTCTAGGCTTAGAAAATGTTCAAGAGTATCCTTTGCCTTCACATGTGCATGGCTATTTATAGTTTTTGGCCTCCAGCTTAAGCTCACTCACCCAGGCGACCAATTTTGCCTTGTTTCACTCTCCTGGGCGACTTAACACCTTTTTCTGGAACTTCCACTCGCCTAGGCAAGCAAATTGCACTGGTTCCACTCGCCTGGGCGAGTTAATGTCTTAATGCTGAAGAAATCTGTTAGCCTAGGCAAATTTGGCTTGATAAATCTTCTTATATTGACCTTTTTGCCCCTTCTTGCTTGTCTTGCTTGCTTGGATGCTCTGGATACAATTGGTATCTTTTAAAACATCAGTTTTGAGTGGATGAATCTTCCAAAATGTGAATAAGACCCTACATATTTACACAAAACATAAAACAACTAGGTTTAGGGCTTTTTAATCAAGGAATTTACTAAAATCAAAAGATAAGTGCCAACATCAAAACCCTAATTTTACTAAAATATGACACTTATCAAAAGACAAGGGATTATGTATGATGAGGAAAGAAAAAAATGTCAATTGATAGGAAAAGGAAGGAAGAAAGTCTCATGAAATCTTAAGTGTTTGAGTGAGGTTGTTTGATGTGTATTTGTTACTAAAAAGTCTCATGGAATCCATTAAATCAATTCTAAAAAAGAATCCATTGAAATCTGTATATTTTTTAATACCATAAGACTTTTTTTAAGTTGTAAAAAAACTTAATTGAATACCAACGAATTTTACTGAATTCCTTAAAAAAATCCTGATAGTCTTGATTGAATACCACAAGACTTATTTCTATTATTAAAAAATCTTGATTGAATACCTTATGATTTTATTTTTTAAAAAAAATCTTTTAAAATTATTTGAAATCCTAATTGAATACATTCCCCTTAAATATGCCAAATTACTTAAAAATATTAATTTATTAATTTATTAAAGTGTTAAATATTGTTTAATAAAAAGAATAAAATAATATATATTAACTTACAATAGTTTCAACAACATAGCTGCTACTTTTTTTAAAAAAAAATAATGAAGAAGGAATGCAAAGACATCACAATAGGATTGTTGGTTTGGTTTAGTGGGGTTTGAGTTCCTAATTTCATTAGACACGAGTTCTTTTATGATAGGAATGGACCTCCTAACTATAGGTTCTAACAATCCTTTCATGGGGTTTGGTCTAGTCCCTCATGTTTTTTTGTATTCACCTATTTTCTCTTTAATAATATAGCTACTAATTTTAATTACAACTTCCATCATTTAAAAGATAAATGGGTATAGTAGTACTATATAGTTAATAGTTTAATCAGAAGTGTTCTTACCAAAATCTGAAAATTCCACGTGTAATGATGAGTGGGTTCCCAAACTTTACACGTCAGATGAGTGATCGTCTTTGTTAGGAGAGGGACCTGCAAAACAAAGGAAAGGTACTCCGACACTCAAGTAAGTACATTAATTATTGAAGAATAATCAAGTGTATAAGAGTGGAGAAAGCCGAGGATGTCTCGGATCAGTATAAATAAGCATGAGCATAAGAGCCTTCATGAAACTTGCATAGCCTGAATTGGACTTAGTAAAGGTTTAGAGAGAACCTGTATTTATAGTGTGGAGTATGGGCCTTGGGCCTTTGTTTAAGAGATAATCTGTTCATAAAATAATAGATAATAGCAGTAGTTATATTTGAATTAGAGATAATGTGTACCTTGTAGATATGTTGTTATTTGTAGATAAATAACAACTTGTAGGTAACTAGAGAGATATTAGTAGATAAGGTAGTTGCACCATCTCAAATATAACATTTCGGTCCAGGAGCTTCTGGAAGCTGAGTAGATAAATGTCCACGTTCCTGTAGTAAGGCTGACTCGGAGGGCGGACAAGTTATACTTGTTGTGTTCAGGTTGACATTTAAGGCAAAAATGTACACGGTTACTGTAGCCGAGCGAACACGGAGGATAGACGCGTGTACAATGACCCCCACAGTAATGTCCACGTGTAATTTGACTAATTTGTACAATATATAAGCCCCCAACCTTTGAGTCAATTTATTGGCAAAAGAGGATGAGCAAGTGTTGATGAAGAAATGTTCGGTGTAAAAGTTGCCAAAAACGTCCTTTGTCAAATGAAAAGTACTGTTGAGCTCGAGGAGCCCCCCAAGGGCGGACAAGTGATGTCCAATATCAATGATGATAACTTTGTATAAGAGAAATTATGGAGCTACGTCAAACCCCTATTCAAAGAGTGCATTGTCGTGATTACCATTCTTGAAGTGTCCAGGATGGATGTATCTAAGAAGTCAAATATGTCAGGTAAATGAAGCATCAGGGTTGGGCGTTCCTGCCAACATCTGATCGTTGTAATGAGTATCAAAAGCACGCGTGATTCTTTGTCATTTCCCTATGCGCGTGATGTACACTCGCCGTACTCGTGCATACGTGTCACTCAAAGAATGGGCACGTACTCGAGTAGTACGGTAGTGGGTGAATAGGCATTGATCGTGGTGCGAATTGTGAAGGAACGTTTCAAATTCGCATGAATACGTTCAGTTGTCACTCCTTATTTATATCAACGGGACATTGAAAAGTTTTCTCCCACCTCCATTTCTGCCTTTTCTTCTTCCTTACTTCCCAAAACCTCTTCTTGCTTCCAACCTTTCTTCTGATTAAGGTACCCCTTCTGAAAAATGTTTGAGTCACCCATTTCAGATTCTGCTTTGGATATAAGAGGTATTGATTCGGGAGAGTCAATGGAGCAGCGCTTTATGTGTGAAGTGATCTCCATTGGTGACTCTTCCAAAGAGGACACCCATGGTGGAACCTCTGACGGGTCTTTCTCTTCTCGGAGAAGGGCGAGTTTTCGTCAAGTTGGTGAGGGTACTTCTCGCCCTCGTTAATAGGTAAAGCCACCTGTCACCCCTGGGGTGGGTGAGCCTCTGCTGCTGACCATCCTCCCCCTACATCTGCTTCAGGGGGCCGAGGCCAACTGGTGATCAGAGCGCGAGAGCTTCTCCTCGCATGGGTCACAGTCGGAGTACTGGGTCACCCTTGGTTTTGAGTGGGTGAGGGAAAATGTTCTACTGAAACCATCGAACCTAATGAGGGGGACAAAGGCGCAGAAGCTCGTCCTCAACATCTCTATTAGAGTAGGTAGAGATCGTCTCACCAGAGTTAGGTAGGGATCGTCTCACCAGAGCCGCGCAGAGATCACCTTACCAGAGCCGTGTGGAGATTCTCTCACCAGAGCCATGTGGAAATGATCTCACCAGGGCCTCCAAGGCATTGGATCAACATAGTGGCCAGGTTGTTGGGCACCAAAATCGAAGGAAATGAGACAACTCAATCAAAGCAATTTTTGCCAAAAGAGAAGATGGATCTGACAATCGAAGATAATCAGAGTTGCTATTGAGGAGATTGATTTCTGCGGAAGAGAGTTTTGGTAATGGGGCCAATGTTTAGGCTGCCATGCTTTGTATTTTCTGCTTCTTTTTTGTTTTAACTTTTGGCCGTAAAGGCCATGTAAAGTGATAAAACAAAATAATGAAATGATTCCCCTTATCTCTTCAATTTCTTTTGTGTCTTTTCTTCTACATATTGTCTTCAATATTGTCTTTTATTTGCAAACATTTGATGAATATAAGTCGCTAGACTTGTCCTGCTCATTGTAAGCGTTGAGATACTATAGTTGGTAGCATCCCAGTTTGCTTGTTGAACTGTCAAGTGACTGAAATACCAAGAATGCATCTAGCTCGTCGAAGCTCCCATTGCTAATATGTGCTAAGAATGTATCGAGGGTTGACCATTGACATCTATGTTGAACTCTTGCTTCTGTCAATGGCTAGTCTTTAGCCTAGCTTTTCAAGGTTCTGTTAGTGCTTCATGGGTCTGCAATGTCTAGGGCGGACCTTAGACTATTGTTCCTGCAAAATAAATGATCCTATGGTATTGTATGTAAAGATTACATAGGAGTTAAAGTACCAAGAATGCTTCTCGGGTTTATCATGCCCAGGGGACCTTGGGCTTTAATATACCAAATATGCTTTCTTGGGTTTTTGTATAGCTCGTATTCCTGTACAGATAGAATTTATGAGCACTGAAATTATCAAAATCAAGCTTTAACTACCTTATGCTTCCGTAACGAATAACTTGGTGATTATGGGGTTGACCACGGGTGGACCTCAAGCGTTATTGAGAGTTATGAGTTACCAAGAGTTGTTGATACCTGGATTTTAAGTACCAAGGGTGTATCTTGGGTTTTTATATTCCTGCAAGGAAGAAGTATAGTAATAATAACATATGTCGAGCGTAGACATAGTTGTACCTCATATTTGTCAAGGTTGGTACCAGTGGAGTTGTCCATGCTGGCTTTTGTCGAGATTCACCAAGGTACAATCTTGGGTTTATGGTCCTAAGAGCTAGTCTTGGATCCCATGTGTCTTTAAGACTTTACCAGCGACAATCCATCCTAGGTTTTTATAGGTCGACCGAAACTTTAGGGTTTTCGAACCTTGACGATTTACCGTAGTTTGGGTTTACAGACCTGTAAATTACCAAGATCTCGTCTTGGGTTTGCATGCCAAAAGCGTGTCCTGGGCTTTGTACCAAGGGTATACCTTGGGTTTTGTAGGGTGCCAAGAGTAGTTCTTGGGCTTTGTAAGGTTGACCAAAGCTTTAGGTTTACTAACCTTGTAGGTTCGACATAGTTTGGATTTACAAACCTGAGTCGAGGTTGACCAAAATTTTAGACATATGAACCTTGACAGTTTAGCGTAGTTTGGATTTATAAACCTATAAGTTGAGATTGACCAAAGCTTTAGAATTATGAACCTTGACGGTTTAGCGTATTTTGGATTTACAAACCTATAAGTTGCCAAGACAGATCTTAGGCTTTATAAGGTCAACCAAAGCTTCAAACTTATGAACCCCGACAGTTCAGTGTAGTTTGGATTTACGAACCCGTAAATTGCCAAGAATTGAATATTGGGCTTCGTAAGGTCAACCAAAGATTTAGACTTATGAACCTTGACAGTTCAACGTAGTTTGGATTTTTGAACCCGTAAAGTCGACCAAAGCTTTAGATTTTACAAACCTTAACGGTTCTACGTTGTTTGAGTTTACAATTTGTTGGGGTTGACCAAAGCTTTAGACTTATGAACCTTGATGGTTCAACATAGTTTGGATTTATGAACCGTAAGTTACCAACGACATGTCCGTCCTGGATTTTTGTCGAGGATGGACCTGGGATAACGTTCAGGCGATAGTTTCTGAAATCCATTATATGCCTGCAAAGTGGTCAAATGTATATGAAAAGAAAAGAGAAATATGTTTTACTAATATTGCAATCAATGTACATATTCCCTTTGTTATTCCTCGGATGAGCCTCATTAAAACCTCTCAAGCCAAAACCCAGTGGGAAAAAGGACTTAAGTAGGGAAAAGAGTACACCATCTGGCCTTCAATTCCTCAACTGTAGTAGAACATCAACTGGGTAGCATTCCAAGTCCTTGGAACATCTTTACCACTAAGTTCTGTAATTTGTAGGCACCATTGTCCAGGTTGGTAACAATTTTAAACGGGTCTTCCAAGTTAGGTCCAAGCTTACCTGCGCGGAGATCCTTTCTAAATTCACCCCGGACACGTCATACTAAGTCTCCTGGCTGGAAGGTTCGTGGTTGAACCTTAGTGTTATATCTTCGAGTCATCTGACATTTCATAGCTTCTTCCTTGACTCTAGCCATATTGCTAACCTCCTCAACAATTTCTAACTCAACCTGCATGTTTTCTTTATTATTTTGTTCCTGAAACAGCATCCTTCTTGTAGATGCTTCTCCTACCTCAACAGGAATCATGGCGTCAGTACCATAAGTAAGTCAGAAAGGAATTTCTTGAGTAGTTGATTACGGTGAGCAATGATAAGCCCACAAAACGCTAGGGAGTTCTTCCTTCCAGAGGCCTTTAAACTTGTGAAGTCTAGTTCATAAGGCTCGAAGGATGACTCTGTTGGTAGCTTCTACTTGACCATTTGTCTGAGGATGCTAGACAGAAGTGACCAAGTGTTTTATACCTAGTCGTGTAAGAAAGTCCTCGTTGGTCTATGCCTTGAATTCTGTACCGTTATTAGTAACGATAGCATAGGGTAGATTGTACCTGCAAATGAGATGTTTCCAAGTAAAGATTTCAACTTCATTGGAAGTTATCTCTCGTAGTGGTTTTGCTTCAATCCACTTGGGAAGTAGTCAATGGCCACTAGTAGGAACTTGACCATTCATGAAGCTTTAGAAAGTGGTCCCAAGATGTCTATCCCCCACATAACAAAAGGCCATGGAGAAGTAATAGTGTGAAGTTTGTCAAGGGGAATCCGTGGGATGTCCGCAAACTCCTGACACCTTTTGCACTTCCGAATGAAATCGAAAGCATCAATCCTGAGTGTCGGCCAGTAGAATCCTGCTCGAACTACTTTGGTGGCAAGGGAGCGTCCTCCTGTATGAAGACCACAGCTCCCTTCATGAAGTTCCCTTAAGACGTAATCTACCTATTGGTTGTCCAGGCATTCGAGAAGAGGTGCAGTCAGCCCTTTCTTGAACAGTTTGTCATCCTAGATAACGTAGTAGCTGACTTTCCTCTTCAGTCGTCGGCCCTCGTTCTCATATGTTGGCAGAGTCCCCTTAGTAAAAAAAGTTTTTGTAAAGGGTCATCCAGTTAGGTTACTCTATATCAGTCACCATTACCTCTTGGGTGTCAATAGTGGGTTTTTTGAGTGTTTCCTGAATGATGGTTTTGAGGTGCGCGGTCTTCTTAGTACTGGCCAGCTGGAGAGCAGGTCAGCCCTAGTGTTACTCTCTCCCAGAATATGGTACATCTTAAAATAGTCAAAATTGTCAATGAGTGTCTTAACCAGATGATAATATTGGAGGAGTACTGCTTCTTTGGTCTAAAACTTGTCGGTGGCCTATCCCTGAACGAGTTACGAGTCAGAGTAGCACTTTAGATACTTAGCTCCAACCTCTTTTGCGAGCCTAAGTCCTACAATCAGTGCTTCGTACTCGGCTTGGTTGCTGGAGGCTTTAAAGTTAAACTTGAGGGCTTGTTCCAGCATAATGTTGCCAGGACCCTCAAGAATAATTCATGTTTCACTTCCCCATACGTTGGACGCTCCGTCCACATAGGAACCACCAGTCTGAGGTGGATTTGTTGTCCCCTACGAATTTTGCCAGAAGTCTACCATGAACTGTGTCTTCATGGGGCCACGGGGTTCATATTGTAGGTCGAACTCTGATAATTCGATCGACCATGCTACCATCATGCCTGCCAACTCTGGTTTCTGCCTTACCTGCTTAATAGGATAATCAGTTTTCACTATTACCTGGTGACTTTGGAAGTAAGGTCGGAGGCATCTGGATGAGGTGACAAGTGCCAAGGCTATATTCTCAATCATTTGATATCTCTTCTCTGCATCATGCAGCATACGACTGGTAAAATAGATAGGGAGCAGGTGCTTCCCTTCTTCTTGGACAAGTGCTGCGCTAATAGCCTTGTCCACAACTGAGAGATACAGAAGCAAACGTGTCTCTAGTCTAGGTCGACTCAATACTGGTGGTGCAGCAATAGTCTTTTTGAATGTTTCAAAGGCCTGCTCACAAGCTTCATTCCTGAGTAATGGTTCAGTCTTGTTGAGTAACCTGTACAAGGGCTTCGCCTTCTCGACAAGCTTAGGGAGAAATCGCGATAGAGCCGCTAGTCTTCCGTTTAGTCTTTCAACTTCATTGAAATTTGTCAGACTATGCATCTATAAGATGGCTGACCATTTGTCCGGGTTGGCTTCTATTCCCGGTGTGTGTGATCATGAAACCCAAGAACTTTCCTCCCCCCACCCCGAATGTGCACTTTTTCAGGGTTAAGACGCATATCATACTTCTGAACTTCCTCAAATACTTCCTCCAAATCCACCACTTGTTGTGCTATGCTTTGAGACTTGACAACCATGTCATCAACATAGACCACGACATTGCGTCCGATTTGTTTTCTGAAGACACGGTCCATAAGTCACTGATATGTGGCCCCTGCATGCTTGAGGCCAAAAGGCATGACTCTGTAGCAATAATTGGCATCTTTAGTGATGAATGCCATTTTTTCTTCATCTTGAGGGTGCGTACTGATCTGGTTGTACCCAGAGTACGCATCTAGAAAACTCAAGACTTGGAATCCGGACGCACCATCGACCAGTCTGTCTATGCTAGGGAATGGGTATACATCCTTTGGGCATGCCTTGTTAAGATTTGTGAAATCTGTGCATATGCGCCACTTACCACTGGTCTTTTTAACCATGACAACATTTGCAAGCCAAGTAGAGTACCTGACTTCTCTAATGAAATTGGCTTTAAGCAATTTGTCTACCTCCTCCTTCATTACCCTTCGTCTTTCTTCCATATTTTGTTTCTTCTGAGCCACTGGTTTAGCCTGTGGACATATTGCCAGATTGTGGCATATGACACTAAGATCAATGTCCACTGGCTTAGCCTGTGGACATATTGCCAGCCTGTGGACCCTTTGTCTATGTTCATTACCTGACTAGTACCCCTCGAAGTGGGACTATGTCTGCCTGGCTCCCTGCTAGAAGGATATAATGCCACTTTCAAGCTTTTGGCGTAGCACTGTCGAACTTACTTTTGGTCTGCCTTGATAGTAACAATTTCTCCTGTCACAGTGGGAAACCTCATTTTCAAGTGAGGCGTAGAGACAATGGCTCCAAGCTCATTCAAAGTTTTTCTACTGATTAAGCGAGGTAGGCAGTGTCAGCCTCTACTATCAAGTATCTGATAGTGAAACTTCTAGATAGTCTTCCTTGACCGAAGGTAGTCATGTGATCTACATACCTTCGGGTGTCTACCCTTTCTCCTGCGAAGCCCAGTAGAGGTACAGGATGAGATTGAATCGTGTTTGGTGAGATTTCTAACTTTTGAAATGCTCTTCAATACAAAATGTCAGCAGAACTGCCTGTAAAATATGGAAACACTTCACACTTAACCAAGAGGGGGGTAAATTGGTTAGGTTTGGTAATTCAAAATTTTCTTGAACAAAATCAGAGTTTTTCCCTTTTGGATCTTTATCACTTTTAGAAACCAAGAACCTTTATTCAATCTAATGCTCAACCCAAGATATGCAATAGCTCAAGAACTTTGATGATAACTAAAACTTACAGTCAAGAATAACAAAATATAATCAACATAAAGAATATAAACAACATACAAAGATTTATACTGGTTCACTTCAAACACTATGAAGCTACATCCAGTTTTCTTCCACTCAACACTAGAATGGAGTTCCACTATTGCAAATATCAGTTCTTACAAGTTATTACAAAGTCTCTCTTTATCAACCCTAGATAAAATTCAGAAATCTAAAATACTATTAGATTCTTAGAGACAACCCACTGAGAACACTACTCAGTAAATCCCCTAGAGAAACCTTATCTCTAGATTACAAGCAAGAAACCCATTTACAATAGACAAACAAACACAGAATTCAAAACATAATTACAACTGCAAAGACTAAGGAAAGAAGTCACCTGACGATCCAATGAATAATATGCATATGAATGATTTCACCAGGTTAAAGAATGAATACAAGCTCAGAACATCACTTTCCTCAAGCTTTGAAAAAGAATTTCTTGCTTCACTAATCACTTAACAACCCATAAGAATTTTTATGAATGCAAGAACTCAATGAACCCAGAAAAACCACTAAAAGAATGTTTAGAAAGCCTTAGAATGCTCAGAGTACGAATTGATTAAGTTGCAAAATAAGCTGAGTGAGGGTTCTATTTATAACAAGCTTTTCTAACCGTCAGTAATCAATTAAACGCGCTCAACAATCGATTATTTCATTTATGTAATTGATTAAACCAAGCAAGTAATTGATTAAAGAGTTCTATAAAAATCTGGGTTCAAGTAACGAACAGAATATTCGATTATTTCGATACGTAATCGATTAAAACAGGAAGCTTTATAACTATGAATTAAACTATGTAATCGATTACAGCTTCTAGTAATCGATTAATGCAGGAAGCTTTATAATCATGAAATGGGCAGAGTAATCGATTACAGATTCTGGTAATCGATTAAAAGTAGCAAGATGTGTAAAGCATAGGCATATGATGTAATCGATTACAATATGTGATAATTGATTAAGACAGAGAGATGATATTTCCTGGTAAGCCTATGTAATTGATTACAACTTAATGGTAATCGATTAAAATGATCAACAAAGCAGTTTATATGTAAGCTAAGGTAGATTAATCGATTAAACCGACATGTAATCGATTACATTGTTCTTGAAAAGTTTTCCAGAAAGCACAAAGAACAATATAATCGATTATTACGAATAAATAGTCGATTAAATTAGTAGAAAATATATTTTTCCAAAAAACCTTATGTTTTAACTATTAGACTTAAGCATTTTATCAATGCCTTGTTAATTCTAATCATTTAAACCAATTTAATGAATGAATGATGTGAATGCAATATTCTTGGATCACCAAAAATGCTTTTTCCTTTTACATTTATTCACTTATAATTCTTCAATACTTCGAGGCATGTTGAAAGCTAAAACTCAGCTTTGATCCTTTGTCTATTCTTCAAGTAATTCCATTGAATCTAACACTGCCTTGATCAATGAGGACCTTGGATACTTTGAAGTTGGAAATTATGAGGGAAACCACCATTGGATCATCCTGGTTGACAGGATTAATTCACACAAAGTCAACATCTGCGAATGCAATAGGAGGAACGTCAACATAGTTAATGTCAATATCCCGTATGGCATGCAAATGTCTCTTTCGAGACTGATTGGATGAACTGCCATATGAGAATCTGCCTATGATGGTATTGATTTCACCTCGAATATGTTGGGCAGGTTCATTTTCCTATTAGCGAGGAGGTTGACGCTCCTGTCTACGCCGTTGTTGTCTTCAGGCCTTCTATCAGCATCTTGGCTTCTATACTGATCTTCTCGTCTACCCCCAGGTCGGTTTCTAGTGGAGGGATTGTTAGGTCTTTTTATAAACCATGCCAGATACCCTGCGTGGATGAGTTCTTCTATTTTGTCTTTCAATGCCCAACATTCCTCAGTGTTATGACCACTGCCGCGATGGAATCAGTAACATTTATTTGGGTTTGACCCCTATTTGAAAGACGATGAGGGATGAGGTGGTACTACTTGTAGCTTCGTGTTGAATGCGTACTCCATGATCGTTGCCCGATTGACTGTTAAAGAAGTATATCTTTGGTACCTGTCCATCCTCTGTCTTTTGTTTGAACTCTGCGAATCGACCTTGATAGTCATATCCTGATTCTCCCTTTTCTGTCCTGCTCGCCTAATTTCATTCCTGAATTTAGACATCTCCTCCATCTGTATGTAACCTACAGCCCGTTCACGTATCTCGTCCATGCTAGAAGAAGGTTTATTGCATAGGCTATCTGCGAACTTGCCAGGACACAAGCATCATCGAGTGCAATGCTACCTGAGGATTGAGGTTCCTGATTTAAACAGCGCCTTGTCCAAATCGATCCATGAACTTTCAAAGAGGCTCGTCATCTGCTTGACGCAAGGTAGCCAATGCGGTTAAGGTTAGCCTATGAGATCGGCTAGTTGTGTATTATGCTTTGAACTTTTGGGCCAAAGCGTTGAAGTTGTCGATGGACTTTGGAGGGAGTCCACCATACCATGCCAAAGCTGCTCCCTTTAAAGAGGTAGGAAACACTCGACATAGTATAGCGTCATTGTTTGTGTAAAGGTTGACTTGAGTCAAATAGGCATCCAGATGTTTGTCTGGGTTCTTGGTGTTGTCGTACCTTTCTAGATGAATAGATTTCCACCCAGGAGGAAGGTTGACTTCCATAATGCGGTCAACAAAAGGATGTATCTTAATGGTTAGCCCTTTGTGACGATATACTCGTGTTGAGCCGAGATCATCTGAAGGGTTGACATGCTGTCAGGGGTGTGATTCGCCTTGAGTGGTTCATTCCACGTGGACAGCGATTGTTCATCCCTCGGTTGATGTCACCTTTTGGTCTCGTGTTGGTCATGATTATCTTTCAACTTTCGGATCTCTTCTTCGTACCTTCGTTCCATCTCCGCCAAACAGTTTTGAAGTTGCTGAATGGCGTCAGCATTCGTCACAGTTGTCTGCGGAGGGTTAGACACCTCCATAGGAGTGTCATGTCTAATGGTAGAGAATGTACTAACCATGATTGCGTTCTGGTGATTGTTTGGGTGCGAGGCCGCAGGGTATGTTTTACCGGGGCCCCAAAGTGGGCACCAAATATTCTTACCAAAATCTGGAAATTCCACGTGTAATGATGAGTGAGTTCCCAAACCTTACACGTCAGATGAGTGA
Organism: Glycine tomentella; assembly: GCA_007407185.1. Lineage (NCBI taxonomy): Eukaryota > Viridiplantae > Streptophyta > Magnoliopsida > Fabales > Fabaceae > Glycine > Glycine tomentella. The sequence goes on from PYAF01005503.1 coordinate 142,812, forward strand.
TCGTCTTTGTTAGGAGAGGGACCTGCAAAACAAAGGAAAGGTACTCTGATGCTCAAGTAAGTACATAAATTATTAAAGAATAATCAAGTGTACAAGAGTGGAGAATGCCGAGGATGTCTTGGATAAGTATAAATAAGTATAAGCATAAAAGCCTTCATGAAACTTGCATAGCCTGAATTGCATTTAGTAAAGGTTTAGAGAAAACCTACATTTATAGTGTGAAGTATGGGCCTTTGGCCTTTGTTTAAGAGATAATATGTTAATAAGATAACAGATAATAGCAAGTAGTTATATTTGAATTAGAGATAATGTGTACCTTGTAGATATGTTGTTATTTGTAGATAAATAACAACTTGTAGGTAACTGGAGAGATATTAGGAGATAAGGTAGTTGCACCATCTCAAATGTAACATTTCAGTCCAGGAGCTTCTGGAAGCTGAGTAGATAAATGTCCACGTTCCGATAGCAAGACTGACTCGAAGGACGGAAAAGTTATACTTGTTGTGTCCGGGTTGACATTTAAGGCGGAAATGTACTCAGTTATTGTAGTTGGGCGGACACGAAGGATAGATGCGTGTACAATGTGTTAGTATGTAGGTGTCCTAGAGACAATCTAATTTATCAGTTGAACACCTTGTATTATTTCATGATTAATAAGAGCAAACTTTATCTTTATCATATTTATGTCTCACCTATATTTATAGTAATATGCGTTTAAAGATAAAGGCCCTAGGAATAGAACAAGTGTACACTCGAGGATCTATGATAGGGATCATGATCATGAGGATTCGAGGACACTACATGTCTATTTCCTAAAGCTAGTTCCTAGTCTTGAATCATCAAGAAAGGGCATTGATGATCTCAATAAGACTAGTACGACATCGTCTACTTGTATAGAGATACAAGGTAGGGACCTCATGGAATGTAGGCATGGTGATGCCTTAGCTGATTTCGTGGGTGGATCTGTTAGTTTGCATATGGCATTGAACTGACCCGTCGAGAGACTCCACAAGGATTCTTTAAAATATCATTGGATTTGTAAAGTCTCTCATCGTTTGGTAGTGCAGATCATCCTAGACTTGAGGATGTCATCGAATATTGTGTCTTAGGGTTATACTTTGACTGTACGACTCTATCCGCTTGAAAATGGGGAGAATAGTGTACTCTTAGGTATAACCTGAATACATGAGTATAGATGGACATGCCGAAAAGACTCACAATCCCTTACGAGGGATTAGTCGTTCACAAGACCGGTAGGGCTTGGATGACTTCTAGTTGACTCGGGAATCTATGCATAGTAAGAGATCATGAGGAGTCATGATCTGTCTTAGAGTCAATAGAAGAAGGTTTCTAGTTCCTATGAAAAGCTATATTTAGTCAATAAAGACAGAAGATACTTTATCCTTGCCCTCGACTAAATCTGAATGACGATGTGAGCGATGATGGAAATATAGTATCCAAATTACAAAGGTAGATCACTTGATCAACTCAATTATTTCTGGGACCGTAGTGCATTGCTAGTGTCTTATGTGGTCAGTAAATGAATTGGGCCTGTTAAAAGATTTTAATTAGTGCAAATTTATTTATGTCAGTGACTAATTGGTCCTAATAGGTCACACACAAAGGTTATTCTTTGTTGCAAGTTATAGCAAGTTTGGACCAATAAATAGTTATTGGGCTTTATCAAGACTATGAGTTAAATTGGGTTAGAGTTTGACTTCAAACCCACTTGAATCATGGTCCTATTTGGGGCATTAGTGGTGAAAGTGGTTTCTCCACTAATGGGCCCAAATGTGTTGACAGGCCCAATGGGCCTTGGGCCATGAATCCTAGTAAGTCAAGGAGTTGACTTGACCAAAATAAGTTTTTGGCAAATTCAAAATTTAAATTTGAAATTTGAATTTTGAAATTTGAAATCTGAATTTTGAAATTTGAATTTTGAAATTTTGATTTTTGAATTCAAATTCAAATTCAAATTACAAACTGGGATAACATTGAATTTATATTTGAATTTAAATTTCAAATTTTAAATTTGAATTTTAAATTCTATGAGGTTAGGTTGTTGAGGATAATTTAAATTATCTAAATGAATTATCCAATAAAGATTGGATGAAGATTCTCTCAACAACATTGGTTGTTGAGGATAATTTAAACTATCTAAATGAATTATCCAATAAAAATTGGATGAAGATTCTATTAACAACATTGTCTTTTGAATTCTGAATTCAAATGAGTTATTGTTGCAACAAACTTTGAAGGAAGGAGAGGAAGAGAATATGGCGGTTTTTGGAGAGAATCTTGCTAGATTCTTTTTCAAATTTTCCCAATAAATTTGGCTGATTTGGAGTAAGAGGATAATGCAATGCAACAACCTTATCTCACCTTAAATAGGCGCCTATGCGGGGAGGATAAAAAGAGAAAAATTTTGCCCTTTCCTAAATCAAGTTCTAGTTTTTCCTCTACCTCATCTCCTTTCCTCTTCTGCAGCACCTTCACCTGACCTCAAGGCACCTTCATAGTCTTGAGAAAAGAAACCAAATACTTGAAAGCCTCATACCTTGCATGTGTCTTGCATGCGTCTGGCAAGCCACCAAGGAGAAGGAGGAATCAAGGAGAAGAAGTTCTCACTTGCAAGAAGGAGATAATCGTGTGGACAGAACAAAATTCACAATAGATTTCAAGCAACAATTACAAACAGATGAATTTTTGACACATATACTACATGGGAGATGAATTTTTGAGTAAAGAATGTAATGAAAGAGAACTACACATGTCCCTTCACTCGAAACATATTAATAATATTGAAGTTAGAATGATCTCATGCTCTTTTTCCCACCTAAAATTTCAACCTAAACAAGACAAATATTCTACTCTTTATTCAATAATTATAATTACACAATCACAACTCTTTATCTTCTTATTAAAACAACCCACTACATGCATTGGAACTTCCACGTGCTCAACTACAACCCACTAAAACAATTATGAGAGAAAACGTAAAAACCTATGGCAGAATTGCAGAAGAAAACTCTTCGAGAAGTAAGAAAGCACTATACGAAGTGAGACTTTTCAATTCTTGTGAGTTTCAAGATTTTCCTGAGAATTTATGCCTATCTCTCTACACTTTCAAATTCTTCACTAACAGAATTTATGTCCTTAAACTCATGCTTGACAAGTACATTCTTTGAATCGCTTTTAAATTTCAAAAATTCATACCCCTGTTCTTAAATCGTTTCAACCTTTTTCCTCAATCTCTATTTTACCTTTCAATTTCTCTTCTCCCTCCATGTCTACTTATGGATTGGGTCATATTTAGCCATGTGGTTAGCCATTCCTCATATACCAAAAACCTGTCAAACCTGCTCATAGTTGTTTTGTCATCTTTGTACCAAGTATATTTTCGATCAACTAACTGTAGGTTCACCACAGCTGCCTCCTCCATAAAATCATTAAACTACATCATTTCCATCCTTCTCGGATTCGTCTGCACCCCTTTCCTTTACTCCTCACTACAAACAGCATTGAAATCCCCAAAAATGCACCATCTTTCCCCTCCCTTCTCATTCTTAATTCTAATAATCTCCTCCCACCCTTGTTTTTTTCCTGCTCAGCTCACAAGGATTATAAACCTCCACCACAAACACCTTTAGGGTCTATTTGGATGCAGCCTAAAAGATCTTCTAGCGTCTTATCTACTAGCAAAAGATCTTTTTATTTTTTAAGTGTTTGGTTATTAAGTTTTTTTAACTTTTATAAAAGTAAAAGTTGTCAATAGACCTTTTGTAAAAGCTCAAATTCCTAACTTATGGAATGGTACTTTTTGGGAATTTGTTCCCTAAATTATGCTTGGACAATAATGTCCTAAAAAAATATCAAATGACTAAGGATACCCTCCCCATTTCTGAATGCACATGGTTTCTCTCTCTTGCTCCTCTGAAGAATTTTATGTCTTCCTCTCGAAGGTTTTGCGCCTTCCGCTCAAAGGTTATGCGCTTCCTCGCTCAAAGTGTAACACCCCCGTAGGCCTCCGGTGCGTTATCATTAACAATATCAGATACGCGTCTCATTAACATAAAATATTACTCAGCGGAAGCATAGAATCATTTTTCTTGATTCATTATGTATGGAATCCAATATATCAAGCAAGCATATAGATAAGGCACATAACATACGCCCCTGCTGATCCAGTTTCTCATAAATATACATAGACATCTCAGTAACATACACAATATATTCAGGAGGAAATTCATCTCATATCATATCATTTATAGTTCTGTACATCCATATACATCAGAGTTTTCACCACGCCATGGTGATATAAAAGAATAGTTGCCCTCATCGAGGGTATACAGAACTATGCAACCCTTAACAGGGTACAAAACGTAAATAAAATACAAAACTGAGCCTTCAAGCTCCTTCTGCTGCTCTCAGCTAAGCAGAAATGTCTCTACTCGGGCCTCCTGCCCTGAGACTGCTCTCTTCTATCCGAAGAGTCACCTGAAATCACAAATCCCCACACGGGGTGAGATACATATCTCAGTAAGCTCAGGGTCCTTGGGAAATCATTCCCACCCTGGCCCACAATTCACAACACAAACATCAGATAAGCATACATATCAAGTCTATTTCACATCCATGGCAGAGATTCACTCAATGTCGTTCCACATGACAGAGATTCACTCAATGCCCTCCAATCTGGCAGAGATTCACTCAATGCCCTCAACACATAGCAGAGATTCACTTAATGCCCTCAACCTGGCAGAGATTCACTCAATGCCCTGGGCAGAGAACCCTCAATGCCCTCCACACATGGCAGAGATTCACTCGATGCCTTTCACAATTCATAGCATAACCAGGCACAAATGCATACAGAATAAAATATGCAACAACCAATGCATGCATTATGAATATGACCATCACTCCCCCGGAGTGTGGTGTGCAACCAAGTGGGAATCAATCCCCAGGGACTCAGAACTCACCTGGCAAGGTATCAGTCTGCAGTTCCTTCCCTGGTCTGTGGCTCCCGCCACCAACAGTTCCAATATCACGCCCTATTCAAGGGACATTCTAATATCAAAACCAATCCACAGGTATTCAAGCACAGAACATATCATATATAGAATTCACCTATCCTAGGGTTCAATCATTCTCAGCCCACACTAGGCCTCTCACATACCACACAAGGTCTCTCAAGGCTGAATACCAACATCTGAGTCATCTCAGACTCAATGCACAGCCTATACACAAGCTCAACTCGGTCTCATCATCTAAATATCACTGGAACGGTCTGAGTTTCACTCAAAGCACCATTCAATTAGCCTCTCAGGCTCAACACAGTCATAATCTAGGCTCTAGCATGTTAGAAAACCAACAACAAGTGACCCTACCTCAGTCACACATGCATTCACAGAGCCAATATACAAAGTTCACCAATTCAAAAACTGAAAGCTAATCCTTTATCACTAGACAGTTCTAAACAGGTTTCTCTACAGAACCCTGGGCTAATTCTAGCCCCAAATCAATATAAATCACAAAATCCAGAAAATCCCCAAACTCAAAATCAACCAAAGAAACTTAAGTTTCTTACCTCAGTGGCGACCCAAAAGGCTGGAGGACAGCTTTCCTAAGCTCTATAGTCCGTTCTGTGCCTTGGGTTCTTGCCAACACTCAAGTTTCAGAGGTTTCTCTAAGGGAATGGATTTTGCTCAAACCAAAGGAAAGGATGAAGGATTATAGCTTTCTAATCAGTTCTAACAAGTTTCTAGGTCGTAGGGAGGTGTTTAGGCCAACATATAAGGTCCTAGGAAGCTTGGTTTCATCTTTAATGGAGACTGGGGCATGGAGGAAGAAGAAGAAATGGTTTCTTCTTCAGAAAACGCGATTGCCCTTTAATATTGGGCTTGCCCGAGCTCTGGCGCGATCCGCGCCAGCTCCGACACTAATCGCGCCAACATGGCGGTTTAGGTGGCGCCACTAGCGCCACTCCCACGCCTCCAATGTCAACTTCCAGAACCTGTGGCGCCACCCGCGCCACACTGGCGCTACCAGCGCCAACCTCCCCCTGACCTATGGCGCCATCCGCGCCACACTTGGCGCTGACTGCGTGAAATTCCAGTGAAACTTAGTTTTCCAGGCCACTTCCTGTGCCACCCGCGCCACCTATGGCGCTATCCGCACGGTCTGGAAAACCTCTGGCACCCCTCGCGTGGCTCTGGCGCCCTGGGCGTCAAGTTCCAGTGGCTCTGGCGCCATCAGCGCCACACCCTTAACAGGGTTTTCTCCTAAAGGATCCCTGGCGCTACCAGCGCGAGATCTGGCGCCAACCGTGCCATCGTGAGGGTTATCACACAAAGGTTCTGGGCTTCCACGCTCAAAGGTCTGCATCTTCCTCGCTCGAAGGTCTGCGTCTTCCTCGCTCCTCTATTCCTTTGTTCCTCAATCTCTCTTATGTTTTTTGACTTCTCTTCAAATCATCCTTCTTTATTTTTTCTTCTTTGTTTGTTAACATCATAGATTAACAATTTCTTCATCAAGTTCTTTTTCTTCTCGTTTAAATTTTGAATTATTATGGTTAGGGTTATGCTTTTGTTTTTCTCATTAACTATTATGAATTTTGACCCCTTGAACATATTCTTGTGGAGATTGCGAGGTGTTCCCTAAATATTCTTGAATGTTTATCATTGTTTTTTATTTCTTAAGATTGTGAAATGTCTCTCAATCAAGTTCCTATAAAAAGAAAGAAAGTCGAATTGTGTGATAAAAAGATTGAGATTCTACTGAAAGTGTGCATAGAAGAAGTGAATGATGAAAATAAACCTTACAACCACTTCAATAAGCTTGGTTGGGCAAATATTATAGAAAAGTTCAATAAGGCAACAGATTTGACATATGAATATAAGCAATTCATAAATAGGTGGGATTCTTTAAAAACGAAATGGAAATTATGGACTAAGCTTATTGGGAAAGACACTGGCCTTGGCTAGGATGGACAGAAGAAAATCATTGCTGCTAGTGATGAATGGCGGGAAGCCAAAATTCAGGTGTGTACTATTCAACTAATATTTTGAAAATTTTAACTGTTTTAAATTTCATCTTATCATATGTAATCATTAGTGAATTTGTCTTTCCTCTTAATATTGTCACTGGTATCAATATGATAATGTAGTTTTTGCTACCTCTCTCACCCTTTCACACTAGTTGTTTCTGTCTTTTTTATTTTTTATAACACTTGTTTTGGAAGAATTTGGATGAGAATTTGATTATCGAGTAGTGCAAATTATTTATAAAAAAAATAGTTTTAAAAACAAAATGTGAGAAGTGAATCAAACAAACCCTATAATTTCCTATATAATTTTAACTCATGGAGAAAAGAGGGTGTGTTGTTGGCTTGTTAGGGCTTAAAAGATGTTTCCTTAGTGCCCATTGATGTAATTTGGATTGTTTTTTGGTAATATCGAGAATTTTCCCATGGCTAGATAAACCAAATTTAAGTAATTAACGTAGGAACATGGTCCCTGTGTCATTCATCGTGCTCTACCTTAAAAAAATTGTGCCTTTCGTTGCTTTAAGGAGCCTTTCTGCATCGCGATTCCTTGACATGCTATTTGAGAATGCCAAAGAGAAGGCTAGTCCAGTGGAGGAGTTTCAGTGGCTTGGTTTGATGCTCTTTGTGGCTGTTCCTTTTCCTGGAATAGAAGCATGGGTTGCTAGTAAATTTGTTAGTGAACCTTGGTCTGAAGTATGCCATCATTACTGGTGTCATCCTTTTCTTTGTTTCCACATTCATGTGGAGTGTCCTTAGAAATCTTAAAAAAGGTTTGAGCACGTCAAATTGACGTGAAATGTCTGATTTTCCTTTACCAACATCAAGACAATTGTTAGTTTTGTTGTTCATTCTCTTGGTTTTTAGTTTCTTATATTTTCATAATTGAGCATCCTAGTTCAGTGATATGTAAAGTGAAAAGGCATACGTCTTGTATATACCCTTTTTCTGATGTTTTAAAAATCATGGACTAACTAATATTCCTTGTTGGAGATTTTCTCTTTTTTCATGTGGAGTATAACTTCAATTGGGAAGATTACGACCTAATTAAATTATAACTTTGTGGTGCATTAAGATGGATCACACCATATCTTGTTCTTTAAACTAAAGTTGAGCCTGAGTGTCTTTAAAGCTATAACTTTGTGTCTTCTACTTTGAAAGTAGATTACTGATTGAATACATCCTCATTTGTCAAGGAAAAAAATGGTTGATTCTAAATTTAGTCCTTTGTTAGTTTAAATTTTTTATACTATCATCCAATGGTACGTTGACACAATATTGGCAGAGTTTGACCTCTTACGTAGTTTTTTCTGATAGTCAGAGTCCTTTAATGATTTGCCCACACATTATCTGACAACTGTGCTGAGAAATTCATTTGCAGTGTACGAAATTTAAATTTTTCTCAAGTGTATTTTTCTCTTCGATCTATCTAGTGTTGGGAATTTGATAAATGATCTTTAATCTGAATAATCATTTGTTAATGGTTGTCTCATAAATTTCTACATCTCAATTGTCAACTTATTGTTCCTATATGTATGTAGTATTATGAACAATGATATGTTGATATTCTAATGAAAACCAAATACTTGGAACTGAGACCTCTTCAGTTATAAGTGATCCCACCAAGGACTTTTGCATATTGATTTAAGGGTGTAGGACTTTGTCAGATGCTAATTATTGCCAATTATGAATTGAGATCTTTTTATATGGATGAAGTCAATCCTTAGTGGTTTATGGTTTTATGCTAGTTGGGTATAAATAGAGCATTGTTGTCATTCTAAAAGTGGGGTTGCTTCTACAACAACAATAGAAAAAGAAGAGCCACACCAAAGAAGAAGAAAAAAATGGATCCTTTTGAGCAAATTTCTGAAGAGTGGTGGAGTTCTCTTAGTGGATTTTACACAGTTGAGGAAGCTGACTTTATGAGCCAGTTGCTCGGTAACTACTCATTCCCTGAGAAAGTACAGAGGTGATCATATTTTTAGCCTTAAAATCATATTACAATATTCTTTTTTCAGCATCTGTCAATTTATTATCAACAGTTTTCATTGGGACCAAATGCTAGGCATTCCATGCTCCAGGATCGTTCGACTAAATGAAAATCTACATTCTATTTTTCCAAAAGCTAAAATGCTCTCCCTCAAACATTGGTGGACGATTTAGGGAGACACCCTCTTTGAAAGTAATCTGAGTGGTATTCATTTTCTTCATAAGAGATAGTGATCTTGAATAAATCTCAAGAACCAACTCTTGATACCAATTGAAAATACAATGAACACACTTCAAATAACCAAGAGGGAAGGTGAATTGGTTAAAATAGTCTTTTAAAAAATTTCTTTAAAATAATTTACGGAATTCAAACATGGATCATATCACTCAATCACCCTTAATCAAAATCAGAAGTTTTCTTTCAATCAAGATACACCTTGGAACGTATGTAATGTCTGAACTACTTCTTGTTGATTATATATTAATCACCCAAATAAAAGTAATGAAAGATATTCAGAATAGAAAACAAGACACAGCAATTTATACTGGTTCACCTCACTAACATGGAGGCTACATCCAGTGTCTTCCAAACACCACTAGGTTAGAGTTTTCACTAAATCAAAAGTATTCTTTTTCAAGCAATTACAAGTGATTATCTTTATCAACCCTAGATAACTGAATTCTAAAACACTATTAGAAAACAAATCACAAAGATCCTGGCAACCCTACTCAGATTTTTATCCCTAGAGAACACTACTCTAGAAAGCTTGAAAGAAACTATGTGGTTTTCACAATAGAAATATGTAAACACAAAAAAAAATATAAAAGTAAGATTCAAGAGAGAACAACCTGTGATCCTTAAGGGATGAATGAATGAATGAACGAAGTTAGCAATCAATCCAGGTTGTATGAATGTCAATGCACAGAATTAACTCTCTTGAAATCTCTTTTTCTCACAAACACATCATTACAAAAGCCAATAACCTTTTGATCTCACACAAGATGTGTTTCACTCATAAAATTAGTTTCTTGGACTTTTGAAAGCTTAGAAAACTTTTGGTCAATCATAAACTCAAAGAGTAGTTTGTTGTTTAAAGAACAGACCCATAAAGATTTAAATAGAAACTGATTTAACAGAATGTAATCAATTAATCTGTTAAGCTAATAAACCTAAAAAGAACATAGAAAGTCAAGAAGAAAATGCAGAACCAGAAGAATTGTGTGAAATAAGTGAATTTATCCAGTTGAGGCATGATTGATTGAGAAATCGTCAGCTTAATTGGAATAGTTTTTCGCTATGTTCGCAAGTAATCAATTATTTTAACATATTTAATCGATTAATCCACAAGATAATCGATTAATTTGTTCTTGAGCTTTCTGGAAAATCTTTCACGAACAAGATAATCGATTAATATGTGATGTAATCGATTAAAGCAGTCAATGATATGTGAAAGAAGCTTTGATAATCAATTACAGTAGATTGGTAATCGATTAAAGAAGACAAGCTCAGATGAGAATTAAGCCTTTGTAATCGATTACATAACAATAGTAATCAATTAAAATAGCCAGACTATTTTCCAAATAAGCCTTGGTAATCAATTACAGATGAGTGGTAATCGATTAAAGTGTTCTTCATGACTTTTCCAAAAATAAACACAAGCATGTAATCGATTACATAAGAATGGTAATCGATTAAAGTTTTGCACAATCTGATTTTTCCAAAATCATAAACCATGAGATTTACTTTTTCAAATGCAAATATTTAATCCTGTTTACTAGATATGAATGCATGTAATATTGATTATGCAAATGCAATGCAAGGATCACTGGGCAATGTACTTGAACCACTTAGACAAATTACAAATGCCTTCAATTTGATTGGGCATGTAAAAAGCTAACACTTCAAACCAAATACTTCAGCCTTGCTTTGATAAACTTGCAGCTTCAACTCCCAACTCCCCATGTATCTAACAAAAACCGCTTACAATGAAGAGAGCATTTCCAGAAATATGGATACTAGATTTACCATTGTTGTTTTGTTTTTCTTTTATATATTTTATGGTTTTTAGCTTATAAAAACAAAAATTAGGAAGAGAAAACTAAAATTAAAATTAATCACTCCTTCACTTCACATTAAGCCTTCGAAACCCATATCCAACAAATATACTAGATTAAACTGTCACATTCAATTACATCAAATGGAATTGTGTTACAGCAATTACATTGATGTTGTAACTATTTTCTTTTTATCCTATGGTTTAGTTTTCCAATCTAGTGGTTATTTTTCCTTTTAGTCATCAGCTTTATTTTTCATTTCATGGTTTATTGTTGTTATAAGGTGTTGATGTGGCAATATGTAGTGTAGAAGTTTGTTAGAATCTTTTCTTCATAACATTACAATATATTTTCGTACACATTTAAATAATATTGCAATTTATGTGCCAAATATATATGATAATCATTATTTTTTTATTTTATAGGAGGATCCTGAAGTAGCAAAGTTTAGAGCGCAAGGCCTCAAATTCTTACCTGAGATGGAATTTCTCTTTAAGGGTACTATTGCTACTGGTTTTGCATCATATGCACCATTTGAAGATTCAAGACAAAATAAAGGATTCAACACAAGAACAGAGAAGACAAATGATAACAATGATGATAACACTGAGATTGAAGTGAATGAGCCTGAGATAGACACGACAACTCAAACAACGTCTTCGACAAAGGAAAGTGAACAGAGGAAGAGAGGGTGACAAAAGAATTGGAGTTGTTGCCAAGCTTTCCTCACACTTTCCTCACAATTAGATCGTGTTATTCAAACATTTGAATCTAGTGTATCTGCTCAAGACCCAACTACCATTACTGCATGTGAGCAAAGTTCAAAGATCTACCAGGACTTTAGCGTGGGAGTGAACTATTTTACAAAGCCATTAGAATGATGAAAAAAAGGGCAAACAGGATTACCTTTGTTCTTTAGAAGATCTTGAACTACAACTTGGATGGATCAAGTTTGACACTTGAGAACAAGTTCCTTAGTTTTTCCTCTATCTGATATCGTTGACACTTATTAGTTTTGCTTGGTTATGAACCTTGGTTATCTCATGGATCTTTGTTCTTAATTTTGGTTATGCTATGGATCTTGGTTATGGTTTGGCTCTTGATTTTTTTCAGTTGTGTTCTGACTTTTTTTCATTCTATAGAATGTTTTTCATCATTATCATTAAATGACTCTTCATCTAATGATGACGATCATATTACGAAGAACAAAGTATTGATGCTTGTTGTAGCTAATGCTACCAATTACTTCATGAATTGTGTTGTGAAAAATCCATGTAGAGATTCAAGCATGACAGACCATCGTTGGATATCTGAAATTCTAAATGGCCATCCAATACGTTGTTATCAGATGTTTAGAATGAAGAAACTTTTCTTTCTTGAATTATGTGATATCTTGGAAACCATGTACAACTTAAAGAAAACTTGAAATGTTAGAATTTATGAGCAAGTTGGCTTGTTTTTGTACATGTTAAGTCAACCAAGTTCTGTTGGTAATTATGAGGAAAGATTTCAACATTCAAATGAAACAATATCTAAACATTTCCATAGTGTCTTAGAAGCTGTGTGTTTGTTTAAAAAAGGACATAATTAAGCCTGTTGATCCATCATTTAGATATACTCCTGATGAGATTCTGAAAGGTGCCAGATATCGCCCTTATTTTAGGGATTGTATTAGTGTAATAGATGGTACTCATATACGAGTTTACGTCCCCTCTCATCTATAAGGAGTCTATATTGGTAGAAAGGTTACACTACCACTAATGTCATGGTTGTTTGTGACTTTAGCATGTGTTTCACATTTGTTTGGGCAAGTTGGGAAGGTTCTGCACATGATACTAGATATTTATGGAGGCTTTACGTAAGTCTGCATTGCATTTTTCACATCCTCCTCAAGGTACTTAGGATTTATATATATATATATATATATATATATATATATATAAGTTTGTGCTCTAACATGCACTATTGTTTTATTCTTTAGGTAAATATTATCTTGTTGATTCTGGTTACCCTATTTTTACGAGTTTTCTAGGACCATACAAGAAAATTAGGTACCATCTCTCACAATTTAGAATTGGGCCTAGAATCAGGGGGAGAGTTGAAGTTTTTAATTATTATCATTCTAGCCTTCGAAGTACAATTGAACGTGCATTTGATTTGTGTAAAGTGAGATGGAAGATATTGGGTAATATGCCACCTTTTGCTTTGAAGACACAAAACCAAATCATAGTTGCTTGTACGACTGTACATAACTTCATTCAAAGAAATGACAAGAGTGATGGAGAATTTGATTCACTAGATGAAGATAACGAATAACGAATACAGAAATAGTGATGAGGAAAATGAAGTTGGCCCTAATACTACAACATGGGAAGAACCGGGTGCTCAAATTACTTTACAATTGGTACGATATAAAGAATCTCTAAAAAATATGTTTCCAACATATATTTAATTTCTTTGTTTTTTAAGAATACAAGATTGTATGTTTATGGTATGAGTACATTTGAACAATTTTATATTGGATGACATTATTAATGATATTATTACGAGGTTAAAGACATTTTATATTTTATGTTATAAATTATAATTACATAGATAATAATTAAATTATAAATTAGAATGTAAGTGATTGCATTACTAAAACAATAATATATTAATCACATTTGAAATATGTTATGTTAAGATGTATAATTATATTTTTATGAGATACATTTTTTTACAAAAATAATTATTTTTGTCAAAAATTTTAGAAATAATGTCAAAGCATATAATACCCTTTTTGGTAATTTTAATTATGTAAAAGACCTTTTACAATTTCATCCAAACATCATATTATTTTAAATAAGCACTTAAGAATTTATCATCCAAACGTCAAATTAACTTATATAAAAGTAACTTTTCATATAAGTGTTTCTTGAATAAGTTCTTTTTCTATAAGATCTTTTACACTAGTGCATCCAAATAGATCCTCAATCTATCACTTCCCCACTCCCCAAAGAGTCCTATATAAAACAACCCTGCACCACCTCATAGATGCATAAGAGCATCTTTAGTGAAAGATTTTAAATTGAGATCTTAGACCACTTTTTGATGGATCTCACAGTATCACATAGGATCGAAGATCTCTCAATATTTCTTCTATTTTTTCTTTAGTAGTAGATCTCATTTTGAAATCTCAGATTAATTTTAGAAAATCTCACATGGATCTCACTTTTAAATATTTTATTTAAATATTTATTAAATTAAACATATATTAATTAAGTAATTAAATATAATTAATAAAACATGTAAGGAAAAATTTATAAATATTAAGAAATAGAAAAATGGACATAAATTTTTTTTTATTTATGACTAAATGTTGAACAAATAAAAAAAATACATAAATTTGATAAAAAAGAATGCATACTCTTCATTTTTCCCTCACTATACATAATTCACCGAACCCTTTTCCTTTTCTATGTATAGTATTCTTCCCCTTTCCCTTGCTCCGCGTGACCCCCCCTCCCCTTCCCCTCCACGCGAATCCCTTCACCCTGATATGTTTTATTTTTGTTGATGTGTTTGATTTTTTTGTTGGATCTTCAGTTGTTGGTTTGTTTATTTTTTTGTTCTTCATCTCCTTTCTCTATGCATTCCAATTGTTCTTCTTTCTTCCCACATTTTACTAATATCATATGAATAATAAATTAAAAAATTGAAACTGTGCAAATTTACAAAATTATTTTCCAAGAACTAAATCTTTAACATGAAAATTTTAAGGGATGTTTTATTATTAAATCTGGAGAATATCATATCTTCAACTTAAGATCTATCTAAAAGATCCAATATTAAAGATATTCTACGAAATGTCATCTGAATCTACCCCAATTTTCATTTCCTTCAAACACAGTATATAAGGCTTCAGATCAGCAACCAACATTCTCTTCTTAAGCCTACCCGAAGCCCCCTACAATTGTAAGAAATGATCTTTCTAAATCAATAGAATTGAACAACCCCTAATCCATGTCTTCCCTACCACTGGCTTTACGGCCTTTGCATTCCATATTTTCAAGCATTTGAATCACTGTATCCTCTTCACCTAACACCCCAATAGTATGACCAAACTCGCAAACCATAGTAGTAGCCATTGTTTTCTTATCTCCGTGTAACAATCTTCTCTCTTTATCTTTGTCTTCTTTAATTCTACCCTCCTTGCCTCCATAATAACCCTTGATATTTCGTTTACTTACCGCACATCCAGACCCCGTCCATACCCTTTCTATGACACATCAATCTTCCCAAGACCCATACACACACCAAAGGAGTAATCCCCTCGCACCATCCCAACCGAATCGAAACGTCCCTTAACTCTGCATTATTCAACCCATATAAAGATACCCCTTCAGCTAAACATCTATCAAAAGAAGCTACTCCCCCAGACTGTATATTGCATGTATTTGAATTGGTTTTGGATTTTTTTTCCAATAATATAAGAAAATTAATTAAAACGACAATGTAATTTTTTTATATAATCTGTTCTACTCAAAGAGAACAGAAATGTCCAACAAGTGATGTTGGATGATTTTATGTAGGATCAGGCTCTCTCTCTCTCTTAAGAAGCTTATGAAATTGAAGCAACTTAAGGAAGAAGAAGATCACAGCAGCAACAGTAACTCACAACACGATTTGGCGTGCAGTGTATGCCGTGTGAATGGAAAGAGAGAGTCAGGATTATGTGTACCTTTCACCATGGTGTATGCTTTATTTATAGGATTCTAACCTGGACCCTGATGGTAGACAGTTGAAGCCCACTATCTTTTACCG
Organism: Glycine tomentella; assembly: GCA_007407185.1. Classification (NCBI taxonomy): domain Eukaryota; kingdom Viridiplantae; phylum Streptophyta; class Magnoliopsida; order Fabales; family Fabaceae; genus Glycine; species Glycine tomentella. The sequence continues at coordinate 158,701 of PYAF01005503.1, forward strand.
GGATATTCGGAGATATGGGTAACTGAAGGATAGCGGTTATATCTTCTATTCTCTGGTGGTTACGATAATAGGTTGTTGGTAATTTAAATATTTGAATCAATAAGATAAAGGATAATATATCTTTTATCCGTAACAGATGCCCCTCAGCCCGGTCACCTAGTATCTGGGTGACCGCGATGTATCAGCAATGGAACCGATCAGGTTTAGAAAATCCGAGCCGAGGTAAATTTTGTAGTTTGCCCCTTGCCGAGGTAATTGACCTGTCTGAGTTTTCACAAGTCATTTCCAACCAATGTCAATGCCGAGCTATCTCTTGTCTCTTCAAAGTAGCCTGAAAAGCTAAGAACATCGAGAGATGGAACGACTTCTTTTTCTCAACTGCCACGTGTCTTTTCGATTAAACTCTGTCATTTCTCTGCACGCTTTAATCATTTCCTTTTTGCGACAATGACATCTCTGCCCCTTCCATGACCTTCCACATCGGTCAGTTATTACTCCAAATCTTTTGAATTCTGGTGGTTACTTTTTTTGTTTTATATGCCCTTTCCGTTTCATTTCTTCGTGGTGTTTTATTTCACTTTTGCCTTTGCAACTTCTGCATTCTCACTTTCTCTTGCGTCTCATCTGAACCATTCGTTCTTCGTTATCGCTTCTCCTTCCATCAACCTCTATTCATTCCAGGTAGTTTTCCTCCTACACTCTTCTTTTACTTACAGCCATTTTAATTTCTTGTTTTTCATTTTTTTCCGCATAACCTTGAGTGCCAACATTTTCTTGCATATTCCTTTCGCTTCCCGTAGTTTCCAATTCCTGTGCATTCTCCATATTTCTGTGCATTTCCAGTATACCATGAAATACACACCTGAGGAAGAAGAGAAAATCGCAGAACGATTTCCCCTTGTTTTGCATTCTGGTTCTTTGGTGTCCCTCTTTCTGAAGAGGAGAAGAAAAAATCCATGCTTCGGGCTTCCTCTAACCCTGGCAGTTCAAAAGCCCCAATTCCCAAACCTCCCAATCCTTCTAGATTAAGATCCTCTAGGCTAGGGTCATCATCACATCAGAGATCTGCCATACTTTCCTCAGAGTCTAGGGTACCCCCCAGGGCTCCCGTTCTTTCAAGTAGTGCCCCTTCAATCAATTCTGGAAACAGCCCCAGGCCCGAGCCACATTTTGAAATCCGATATGAACACTGTTCAAAATGTGTTGATGAATTTTTATATTTAGCCAGTATGGATTTCAATAAACAGGCTGATGCCCTACTGGATCAGTGCCAACATAATCCCATCATGGTTCCTAAACCCCTCCCCAAAGAGTCCAGTACCCCAACGAGCATGTTAGATTGTAGTGTCGATGTGCCGACTTCTGTTGAAGATTCACCCGTACCGGCTCGGACCTCCTCCAATCTTAGCCCCTTGATGATTCATCCTCAGTACTTTACTAATTGCTATTTTCTTTATTGTGATAGGTAATTATGGACTCATCTCATACGAGAATTGTTGAGGAATCCACGGCCGGGTCTCAATCTCAAACTCTTTCTCCTGCCTTAACAGGTAGGTATCCCTGGGTTACTCACGAGGTGTTACGAAACACCTCGGTGCTGGATTCCGAGAGCCTTGCTTTACTCCCCCTCGGGGTTCAGGAAGGCTTTCATGTCTGCCTTCCCCGCCCAGATGAGCCTGTTTGCTCTACCCTGGAAGGAAAGGATCCTGATTTCTTTTTGTTTTATAAGGATATAATTACTCGGTTGGGAGTTCGTCTTCCCTTTACTGACTTCCAAATGCGGGTGTCAAATCATCTGCAAGTCGCCCCTTCCCAGATTCATCCAAATGGTTGGGCTTTTATGCAAGCTTTTGAAATTTTGTGTCAAAAGCTAGAAATTCCTTGCACTTGTCCCTTATTCTTTTATTTTTTTACTGTTCAAACCGGCCGATCAGGTAAAGAACCTGTCGACCGGAAAGGGTGGACCTCTTTCCGAGGTCGTAATGACCGCGGCCACTCTGACCGTAAGCTTTTCTCTTTATATGCCGAGTCCTTCAAGGGCTTTAAAGATAAATTCTTTAAAGTTGTTGCCGAACCCGGCCAACATCCTTTCTTTTCAAACTCATCTGATTCTTCTTCGAGATCCTGGAAGTTCCCATTATACTGGTCTTCCAGTCATCATGACCTCCCTCCTGCTTTTTATCGAACCGATGAGACTCGGTTGTTGGATTCCGACACTACCTCTGCAGCTCGCATACTGTCGTACAAAGAATCGCAGAGCTTGGCTCCCATAGCTTATTATATTCAGTGTGGTTAGTTTAAATTTCTTTTGAAGATAAGACTGAAAATGTGAATTCTTTCTTGTTAACATCCACTTTGATTTTGTTGTCCAACGGTCGAAATGGACTCTGTCCCCGTTCCCCGACCTGATCACCTTGTGGCCCTCAAATCTCGAAAGAAGCGAAAGCTGACCGAGGGGAAAGGCAAAGCCAAGGCCACTGATCCCAGTCCAGCCCCGGTTCCTGCCGGTCCGGTTTCGGATGCCCCCTCAGTTCCTCCTCCGCCCTCTTCTCCTGTGGCCGAGGCATCTGTCACTGTCTTCGACGCTCCCATGGTGGACGTTGCCCCGGACGCCCCGACCTCTGCTGATGCCCCTACCTTGGTGCCCGAGTCTCCCGAGGAACATATTCAACTGTCGCCCCGATCTCTTTGGGAGAAGGGCGTCACTCAGGAATTTTTCCAAGTTGCTCGGGCACCCAAAAGGTATTCTGACTTGGTGCCCTTTTCAGACCCTGAGCTGGAAGAGCTGAGCTCGATGGAGCTCGCTTGCTTGAAGAGTGCCACCTTGCTTGGAAGCTTAGCATCTTTAAATAAAAAAGCTTGCAAGGTGGGTGAGCTTGAAGCTTCTGAAAACGAGACTCGGCGACTTCAACAGGAGCTGGACTTAGCTCGGGAAAATGCGGCGGCCTCGGCCAAGGAGGTGGAGGCATCTCAGGCCGAGACTAAAGAGGCACAAGAATCAGTGGCCAAGCTGACCTCCGAGCTTGAGGCTTCCCGGGCCCAGCTTGAAGCTTCCCGGGTGGAAGCTGAACCCTCTCGTGCCATCGTGGCCAAGCTGGAACGGGATCTAACCGTAATCCGGGTAAGGCCCACGACGCTCGCGACCATTGTGATCAGCTACTTGCCCTTAACGACAAAAAGAACAAGGATTTAGCTGATACCACCAACGAACTTATGTTTGTTCGGTCACAATTAGCCCGGTCTACTAAAGCCTCGTTCAATAATGCTTTGGATCAGATTCGCCTCTTGAATCCCGGCGTTGAGCTGAACACCGCGGGCATGCACTTCAAATCCTATGTCTGTAATGGCCAGCTACTAACTATCTCTGACAGCGAAGAGGAGGAGCCAAGCTCAATGACACACCCGAGGAGGATTGAGCCCGGGAAGGTGATGGAGGAAATTAAAAGGTCGGGATGTCGGTTGTACTTGTAATTTTTAACTACTTTCTTCAAACAATTTCTGAACATTTTATCTTTCCTTAACAATGCACAATTTATTGCACAATTTCTCTAAGTAATTTATTCGACTTTTATCATTCTTGATTTACTTTGTCGCTTCATTTCTTCCGTATTTTGGCTTCAATGGCCAAGTATTATCTTACCCGGATCATTGGTCGGGATTTAAATATCATTTTGGAATCATGTTCTGGTCTTAGCAACTGTTAATGTATTTCATAACATTAATCTGTAGATGTAATTATTTTGACAAACCCGATGATTCATCCATGATTAAGTATTTACATCGGCTTGATCAGGGCCGAGATAATACAAAACAGCAACTAAGCACTCAAATTTGTGCGCAATATAAAAAGTCCTTACAATAAGGATTTTATTAATATTCTTCGAAGATTGCATGAGTTTCATGATCTCAATGACAGATTTGCACGGGTTTCATGTTCCCGGTTTACATAATCGACTGATGAGAAACACATGAAAAATTTACTGTGATTCCTATTAAGGGAAACCACATAATGAACTCCCATGATCCCTATGACGGGCTCATTGGCCAATTAAAGGGAAATACATGGTGAGAACAATGATCCATGATCCCTATGACGGGCTCAATAGCCAATTAAAGGGAAACACATGGCATCCATGATTCCGATGACAGACTTAAAGCCAACTAAAGGGAAACACATGGTGAAATTCCATGATCCCAATGAGGGACTTAAAGCCAACTAAAGGAAAACACATGGACTTTCTCGGCTGCACATTGTCAGCTATAATATTTCTTTAACTTGTCCGTATTCCACGTCCGTTTGACTTATTTGCCTTCTAGCGTTTCCAACAAATATGCTCCTTGCCCCAGATTTTGAACAACCCGGTACGGTCCTTCCCAATTTGCTGCTAACTTCCCATCTCGGGCATTTTTATTCCCGATGTCTGCTCGTTGTAATACGAGATCGCCTTCTTCAAAAGATCTCGGCTTCACCTTTTTGTTAAATCTTTGGGCCAACTTTCGTTTTCTGTGTAAATCTCGGCGATGTGCTGCGGTGCGGACCTCTTCTATTAAATCCAACTCGGCAGCGAGTGCAGCATTATTATCTTCCATCTGAGACATGTGCTGCCTTCTCCGGGACGATTGGCCGATCTCTACGGGTATCATGGCTTCGCAGCCATACGTCATTCTGAATGGAGTTTCTCCAATAGCTGTTTGGGCCGTAGTTCTGTAGGCCCATAAAACATAATAAAGCTATTCCACCCAGTTTAGGCCGGCTTCATGCATTCGTTTCTTTAACCCGTCGAGAATAACTTTGTTTGCTGCTTCTGCTTGGCCGTTAGATTGTGGGTGCTCTACTGAGGCAAAATGATACTTGATGTGGAAGCCGGTCATCATTGCCTTGAATGTGCTGTCGGTAAATTGTGTCCCGTTATCAGTAACAATTTCTGTCGGGATTCCAAATCTCGCTATTATACTCCGCTCCAAGAATTTTTTAACACGGGCCGAGGTGATAGCAGCTAAAGGCTCGGCCTCGATCCACTTGGTAAAATAATCAATGACCACTATTAGCCATCTCATTTGGCCTTCCGTAGCTTTAAACGGCCCCAAAAGATCCATGCCCCATTTATAAAAAGGCCACGGTGCCGTGATCAAACTGAGCTCGGATAGAGGGATCCATAACATCTTCGCATGTTTTTGACAGCTGTCGTATCTCTTAACGTGCTCTGCTGCGTCTGCCTTCATCGTCGGCCAAAAATATCCTGCACGAAGAGCTTTTAATGCTAAAGCTCTTGCACCCGTATGCTAATCGTTAATCCGTTCATGTATCTCGGTGAGTACGTACTCAGCTTGATTTGAACTCAAGCACAATAATAATGGGGTGTGGAGGCCTCGGCGGTATAGTTCACCGTCCAGAATCACATACATCGTGACATCTCGGATGCATCTATCCCTTGTTCTAAGTAACTAATAATAGACCTCCTCCAATCCTCAGCGACTAAGATGACCATGATGCATGCAGGCTGGGCGAGCTCCTGCTGGATGACTGTTCTGTGGTTACCCGTTCCTTTCGTGCTAGCCAACTTTGATAATATGTCGGCTCGGGCGTTCTCCTCTCTTGGGATATGTGCGACCGTTACTTCATCAAATTCCGCCATAACCTCCTTTACTTTAGCCAGGCATTTGGCTAGTAAAGGGCCCTTGGTTTGATACCTCCCTTCAATCTGTGCTGAAACAAGCTGCGAGTCAGTGAAGATGTTAACTCTCGATGCTCCTTGCTCCTTGACCTGCTTCAGCCCGGCAATTAATGCTTCATATTCCGCTTGATTATTGGAAGTCAGAAAATTAAGCTGCAATAACTGCTCGAGTGACACGCCCTCGGGATTCTCAACGACGATCCCGGCGCCGCTTCCCTTAGCATTAGATGAGCCATCGACATATACTTTCCACACCCTATCCTCCTGCTGGGTGGATGATGTCGGGGTCAGCTCCATCATGAAGTCGGCCAAAGCTTGAGATTTGATGGCGTGACGGGCCTCATATTGGATATCGAACTCGGATAGTTGAATGGCCCAATTCATCATTCTTCCCGCCAAATCCGGTTTATGTAACACTTGCTGAATGGGCTGATGTGTCCGCACGATAACCGAATGGCTTTGGAAATATGGACAAAGTCTTTTTGCCGTGGTAAGCAAAGCAAAAGCCACCTTTTCCAGCTTCTGATATCGTAACTCCGAGTTCTTGAGAGCTCGGCTCACAAAGTACACCGGCGACTGAGACTTGCTCATTTCTCTGACTAATACAGCGCTGATGGCCTCTTCCCCAACTTAAAGATACAGGATGGGTGTTTTGCCAGGCTCTGGCCTTGACAACACTGGAGGTGAGGCTAAGCATGTCTTGATCTTTTGAAAATCCTCTTCACATGCAGAGTTCCATCCTATACTGGGTTCTTTCTTCAATAACTTGAAGAAAGGAAGGGCCTTTTCCGCGGACTTCGGAAGGAACCGGGTTAAGGCCGCCATTCTTCCCGTCAGCTGTTAGACTTCCTTCTTATTAAAAGGAAACTGCATATCCAGGACGGCTTTACATTTATCCGGGTTTGCTTCGATCCCCCGGTGAGTCAACATGAACCCCAGGAACTTTCCGGCTTTCACCCCAAAAGCGCACTTTAGTGGGTTCAAGCGTATGCTATGCTGCCTGAGCTTTCGAAAAGTTTCTTCCAAATCTTGGATATGGTCTCCAGTTGCTGGTGTCTTCGTGATCATGTCGTCGATGTAAACTTCAATGTTGCCCGGCATTTTTTAAACCGAAGGGCATGACGTCGTAGCAATAATTTGCTTCGATACCTCGGAATGCTGTTTTTTCTCGATCGTCTGGATGCATAGGTATCTGATTATACCCGGAGTAAGCGTCCATAAATGATAGCAATTGGAAACCAGCCGAGTTGTCTACGAGTTGATCAATACTCGACATCGGATATGAGTCTGTGGGACAGACTTTATTCAAATCTGTGTAATCAACACAAACTCGTCACTTCCCTTTGGACTTCTTTACCATTACAACGTTCAAGAGCCACGTCGCATACTATATTTCCCTTATGAACCCGGCATCCACCAGTTCTTCAATATGCTTCGTCAAAGCTTGCATACTGTTTGGGCCGAGCTTCCTGTTCTTCTGTGCTACTGGCTTGGAGCCAGGATACATTGCCAATTTGTGGCAACAGAAGGTCGGCTTGATTCCAGGTATCTCGGAAGCCTTCCAGGCGAAGACATCCTGGTTTTCCCTTAGGCATTGGATTAATCTGCCCTTGGTTTCTGGATCACACTGTTTACCTACCTTCGTGATTTGTTTTGGAGAGCTTCCAATCTGAACATCTTCAAACTCGTCCACTGGCTCTGGCCTTCATTCCTCGATATCCCGCATATCTAGCTCTACCAGATTGACTGGCTTCCGGGATGAGTGTGTCTCGATCCGAGATTCTGCCGGTTCTCCCTGCCGAATTCGAGGCGGGGAAGATGGGCCGCCCTCAGTTTCCCCGATCGTGTTGTAATAGCATTGCCTCGACTCCCTTTGGTCCCCGCAAATCGTTATGACTTTGCCGAGATGCCCGATCATCTTCATCTTCTGATGCTTAGTGGACATCAGCATGTCCCATTTATGGAGCGTTGGCCTACCCAGGATAATGTTGTACGGCGACGAGAATTCAGCGACAGTGAACGTGACCCTTTCTGACTTGAAGCCTTCCTTCATTCCCAGGGTGAGCTGAAGATCAATGGCACCTTTCAAGCCAGTGCCTTCCCCATTGAAACCGTACAACATGGTTTGACATGGCTTCAAGTCTTCCTCCCTCAGGTTCATCTTATTTAATGCGCTCAAGTTGATGATGTCGGTCGAACTACCATTGTCAACAAATATTCTCCTGACCCGGAAATTGGCCACGGTTCCCGTTATGACGAGGCCGTCCTCATGACCAGGTACCACTCCCTTCAGATCTTCCTTGGTAAAATAAATCAGTGGGGGAGTGGCTTTCTTGCTGCTTTCCTTGAATTTCGGCTGGTCCCTTACTGACATCACTTCCTTGAGGTATTTCTTCCGTTGGTTGGCTGTGTCGCCTCCTCCTCCCATTCCTCCCGAGATGACGTTGCATTCAAACTCGGGCTCTGGGAATTACTCGTTTTTCTTGCTCTTCTTGTCATCTTGTTGCTTATTCTCCTGCTGGCTTTTTCTTTTGCCTTGGTGCCCCTGAGTTCGAATCACATACTGTCGTAGTTTGCCTTCTCGGACAAATTTATCTATTGCATCTCGGAGTTCCCAACACTGATCAGTCGTATGGCCCGGTCCATTGTGAAAATCACAGTACCGGGAGTAGTCCAACCCTTCTCTTCTTACTATTGGGGAAGGACGGTCGACTTTTCTTATCTCGGTAAAAGCTACCTCCTTCCATATCTGACCACGCGTAGCAGTCAACAGAGCATACTTGTCAAACTTCAATTCATACCTCCCGGGCCTGAAGCGAGGGTCAGGAATGCTTCGTGGAGGTCGGCCAACAGGAATATTTGCAGGGTGCCGACTGGACTGTCCGGGCTGTGGATTTTCCTGACGTCGATTCCTTGGTGATGAGGGTTTTTTATTTTCCCTCAAAGTCGAGTTAGCGATTTCCATCTGCTCCAATTCCAAATATTTTTTGGATCAGACCCTGAACTCGTTTAGAAACTTCACAGGATCCTAGTAAATCGACTTGGCGAGACGGGAAGACCCATTGAGCCCGGCTGAGATGAGATGGACATGAACTTTTTCTTCCAAACCCTGAACTTGCAGAACGGCTTCCTTGAACCGATCCAGATAACTCTGCAATGTTTCCCTAGGCTGCTGGCGTATGTTACCAAGAGCAAACTCGGATTTTGGCTGCTTCTTGTTTGTTGCGAAATTTAGCAAGAACTTCTGGTCGAAATCTTCGAAGTTATGGATGGACCGCGGTGGCAGGGAATGAATCCAGGTTTGGGCGGCTCCAGTTAAAGTGGTAGCAAATATTCGAGAGATGATGGGTTCGTCAATACCTCGAACACACATCTGTATGTCGAACTCATCAATATGTACCTGCGGGTCTTGGCTTTCATCATATTTGGATAAAAATGAGCCATCTAAATCTTCCAGGAACTGAGCATCCACAATTCTATCGACGAACGGGCTGTTATTCTGATGACCCCGGCGGTATTTCCTCCGATAAGTACCATCGACTAGTCCGAGATGATGTGTGACCCCTCCTGTAGGTCTTTCTTCCACAGCGCAATCTGGTAGCGTGGCCGAGGAAAGGTGAAGTCCCTCGTTATTCGAACGAGAACGAGAGACTATCCCTTGCTCGGATTGAGCGATCGGGTCCCTATTGCCGGTTTCGGCAGTGCAAGCCGATGTCTCTGGTCTCTGTCTCTTGGTTGCTATCTGGGGTTGCTCAACGCGTCCCATTGCTATGTTCTCCATATTGCGTTCCAGTTGTTCGGCATTCTGGAAGTGACGGCGCTCCTCCTCTCTGTGTTTGGCACTGCGTTCGTCCAATTGGGCTACCAAATGTTGAATGTCTTCTTGGCGCTGGAGTTCGTAAACTTCTCCAGGTTCTCCATTCGAGTTAAGAGGGACGCAGAGCGTTCTGGATGAAACGCTGCGTAGTTTCTGGTTCTTCTTCTGCAACTGGTGGTGGGCTAGCCGGCGTGTGTAGGGCTGGTCCCGCACGGGATGAATCCGTATGGGACAATGCATCTTCTACTACCACATTTTCCAGGTTCGGATCCCTGGGTGGTTCGTCGCGCCTAACTATCCGGTGCCTTCTGGTGTCAACCATCGTGAGTTGGTGGGATTCGAAATTTATCATTTCCCACAGACGGCGCCACTGTTCTGCTCAAAGAGAACAGAAATGTCCAACAAGTGATGTTGGATGATTTTATGTAAGATCAGGCTCTTTCTCTCTTAAGAAGCTTATGAAATTGAAGCAACTTAAGGAAGAAGAAGATCACAGCAGCAACAGTAACTCACAACATGATTTGGCGTGCAGTGTGTGCCGTGTGAATGGAAAGAGAGAGTCAGGATTGTGTGTAACTTTCACCATGGTGTATGCTTTATTTATAAGATTCTAACCTGGACCCTGATGGTAGACGGTTGAAGCCCACTATCTTTTACCGGGATATTCGGAGATATGGGTAACTGAAGGATAGCGGTTATATCTTCTATTCTCTGGTGGTTATGATAATAGATTGTTGGTAATTTAAATATTTGAATCAATAAGATAAAGGATAATATATCTTTTATCCATAACATAATCCAAAGAATTATTTCTTCAAATTTATCCGTTGTTTGTTGATTGTACGATTACTATCTAGTATCTTTGTATAAGATAGATTTCCATTGTTACAATTATGAATTATGTCTATACACAATCATTTCCGTTGATGCAAAGTCTAAATTCTTAATTGTTGGATAAAGAAGAAATATGAATCAAGTGTATTTAAGCTGTATGGATTTAGTCTTTTTTGCAATATTGAGCCAAATTTTTGGGCGATAATTAGTTTTCTAAATTAAGCCGCGGTTGAAATTCTTATTATGCTATATTTTTTTATGAGGAAATGCTAGTAATCTATTATTAAATACTTTTCAATTATATAAAATAATAATTAAAACATTTTTTTAGATTACAATATGGTAATTTTTCTTAAATTTTTCTTAATTAAACTACAATTGTTCCAAAATGCTTTTAAAATGTTTCAAGCATGATTTTAAATTTAGGCTATGATTACAGTGAGTCAAAATATTTATATTGCAAGAAAATCTGTTTGATACGACCGCAATTATGCTTGTATTAAGGTAACTCAATATCTTTGACATTGTGGTCATAAATGAGGCTGTGAAACGTTATTTAAAATCATGGTTTCAATTTATAAGATCTTCGAAAAAGAGTGAGAGGACTTCCTTCAACAAAGAAAAAAACTACGAACTAAAAAAGGTTTAAGGAAAAAAAAAAAGTAATGGCTAATCATTCTTTAAACAGTTATTTTGGTTGTTCTTGGTTATTAATTGGTAATACCACAAGCAAAAACATATTACAAAAAATACTTTAGTGAATTTTTATTGTAGTGAGATATTATAGGAAAATTGGGACTATACGCCTGTGATCACATGAAGCACAAATACACGATAATTTAGTAATTCTTTGGACAATATTCGAATCCTATATATGTGAATGCAGACTACTATGTCGTATTATTATTTTTTCTTTTTTTTTTTGTTAGCCTGTGAATCATGTTTGGCACACATATCAACTCACCCTAAGCTTATTAGACTTGAATGTGAATGACTTTTTATTGAACAAATATTGGCAATTTGGCATAAGTCTGATTTCTGAACAGTGTGATGTGTGAACTTTGGCTTGTTTATATCCTTTCAAGCTTTGACAATGCTTGCTAGTAACTTTTAGAAATCCAGACATATTCATATTTAATCAACACTTTCCATTCCAGAATTGTGAGTTCTGAAATGTTGCATACAAAACCAGATATCAGAAACTAGAGGTTGCAAATAAAGTGTGGTTTCGATCAGATCAATTAGCTAGATGAAAATAAAGGTCAATTAATCGATGTTGTTTCTTCAATCACACAAGATAAAGCTCAAGCAGTATTCACATTCCACTTCACCTTTCAACCAAAATCAAGATGAAAGTTGTTGAACTATGTGTTGGCTCTTATTTTATGTCCTAGAAGCCAAGAAAACATGAGTGTAGGACTCAAACAAAGGTAAGTGAAATATAACACCATCCATCCTAACAAAAAATCACACAGCAGCACTCAAATTCTATGTAATGAATGATCATACAGAAAATTGGAATGAGCCAATTCATTCTGGTTTTTTCTTTCAAACTATTCATTCTGGTTTTTCATTCAAACTATTCTACCACTATATATTAAGCAAAGAGTTCCAATATCAAGATGATCAATTCATTCATTTATATGTCCCAACATAATTAAATTTTAAGTAGTGTTTTCTGAACAGCTCATGGAGTCCTATAAAATCAGAGTTGCTAAAGAAAAAATTACAAAATGAAAGTGATTATATACCTACTATTGACTGAAATATTAACAACCTCCCTGTTACTAATACCTTTCATGCAGGACTTAAATGAATCAAGCTCAGTGAATGGGCAATTACGGTAGGATTGAACATGCACTGTGATTTCAGGTCTTGAATGGAGCAAGCCTCAGTCATGCTGTTGTTCTTAACATCAAACAAGTACAGACTCACACACACCTTCATTAGCAAGATCCCATCTTTGAAAGCTAGAGGATTCACCCATGGACCATTCAACCTCTCCAGCACATGGCTCCTCAAATTCATAAAGAACTGAGGCCATTCTCCTTCAATCTCCTCCAGAGGCTTGCAATACACAATTGCCCATTTATAGTCATAATAATCCTCAAGACACCAAACATGAACACCCTGCTCTGACACAAACACATAACTGAGCCTCCCTTCAGATTCCCCAATACAGGCTTCAGGAACTGCCATGAACTCTGACGCTGGAACTGGTGCAGGAACCAACCAAGACAGCTCATTCTCGACGTTGAAGGTGAGGACTCGGTCGCCATTGAGCCAATGCATGACACCCCCAATGTAGATCCCTCCATTATTGACCATCTTGCTATAACATTGGCATATTTCATTGGATATCTTCCATGCTCCTTTCTCTGCTGGGTACAACTCAAATGTGATGAACAATTCCCCTTCTCCCTCTCCCTCTTCCTCCTCATCCTCATCCCCTTCTACCTCAACTATCTTAACTCTCACCAACTTGAAATTTTCAACAAAACCCTTGGAAGGGTCATAATCGAAAGCCAATGCTATTGCCATACTTCTAAGACAGTCATAATGAGTAATAGGCCAAGGCCACTCCAACTTAACCCACTCCTTATTTGAAGGATTACAAACATATATAAAGGGTTCCTCAGAAGGAAAACAGCTTCTGCTACACACCAAACCCTTGCAAGATGCCATCATAACAACATCTTCAGGGAGAAAATCAAAAACCTTTTGCTTCACCTTGGAAGCCCCTCCTCCTTTGGTGTTCTCTTCCACAGAAATATAACTAATGGTTTTGATGTCCTCATTGCACCACATGAACTTCTCCTGGAAAATGAACCCTGTTAATGCCTCCTCCTCTTTGGTTCTTTGCAGTTGTGCTTCCACGAAGCAACGGCTCGAAATCAAGCGATGCCACTCCTTGCTAACAAGCTTCAAACTCAGCAAATCCTTAGCAGGAACACGGGACAGAATTTCAATCAAAATGTCAATGTTGAAAAACCTATCAACCTTCTTCATTTTCTGAAAAAAAGTTGGAACAAATAGCAGTCAATTAAATAATCATTCCGTTTATAACAAAGAAAACAGAACATCTTACATCAGTATTAAAATACATAGAGGAACCTTAGTAGCAAAACTTTTTGCTTTATCATTCAAATAAAATAAAAAAAACTGAAGCAAAATATAAACAAAACGTTATTTAGCAATTAGCATTAGCAATGCAGATTCGAAAATCAAACTTCATTTTTTTTTCTTCTTAAAAATTGGAATAAGAACAATCAATTAAATAATTAATTATTCAACAAGTAACAAAGAAAACCCAAAAAAATCATTACTACAAAACAGAGAGAGGAATCTAAATGTCTAACCAGAGAAAGAGTAACAAACGTTTTTTTGTCTTCATCATTCACATAAAAAAAAAAAAAAAAACTAAAGCAAACCAACAATAAAAGGTTATTTAGCATTAGCAATGCATCTTCAGAGGGTCAAAACGATATCGTTCAGGAACCTATCATGTATCAACCTTTTCACCGTATAACAAAAGAAAGCAAAACATTATTACTATACACTGAAAACGGAGAGAGGAATTTAAATATCTTACTACAGAAATAGCAACAACATTTTTATTTTATTTTTTGTATATTACTCATAAAAAATTAAGGGAAAGTAAAAAATGAAAGGTTATTGAGCATTAGCAACGCAGATTCAAAGGAACAAAACGACGATGTGCCACTTCAAATCGACTTACTACATACTTGAAAACAGAGCCGAGGGTTAAAAATTAAAAAGAGTAATTAACAAAATGAAGAACGAAATCGTTGGATAATTTTATTGAACTCGCTCAGCTACAAACTAATGGAACAGTGTTAATGGCAACATTCTCAGATTAAAAAGAAAAAATGAAGAAGAGAATATAGAAAGATAGCAGAGAGACTAGCTTAGGATAGCAATGAGAATGAGAGTGTTGAGAGAAAAAAGGAAAGCCAATGGTTCAACTTCTGAGTAGTAAGAGAAGGGAAAACGAAGAGTCGTTTTAAATTTTCTCTCTCACTCACTCAGTAACGCAGCGTAGTAACTAGTTTTGGTGTTGCAGTGTGCAGAGAGAGTGGTAGTGTTTGTGTGCTAGTAGTGGCAACTGGCAAGTTTGTTGAAAAAAAAAAACGATAGCCAGTGAGCGCGTTACACGCCTGCTTTTTCTTTGTGTTTCGTACGGAAATAGAGGGAAGAGAGAAAGGTGGTGAATATTGAGGAGAGTAGTTTATTTAGTTTATTTAATTTAATTGAACCATGTACTCTAATGACGAATAAGTTTGGAAAAAATATATTTTATATTTTTTTATTATAGGTGGGAAATTATGGATATTTCTCAACTCATTAGATCATATATTAATCTTGATTGTATATCGCATGTCTGGTTCAATAATCCAAAAAAAAATTATACACAGAAAAAATCAAACAGTCTTTTCAATAAATAAATTATTTTCACTTCTCATATAAACACACTCATATGAATGTAATGGAATTTTATACTATTAAAACAATCATTTGGGTTATTTTTTAATTAATATTAATGTTAAATTTTAATTACATACATTTTAGTCTCAAATGGATTATTGGATATTTTTCATTTGCTCTTAATGTAAGTAATTCTTACCATAGTGCCATAATTCTTACCATAGTGGGAAACGAGGCAAATGGATTCCAAGTTTGGGTTTCTCTATTTGCTTCTTATACTTTTAAGACTTTTCTTTCTTCACCATTTAAAATTCCTATACACCTAGTAAAAAAAGTGAAAAATCAAAATTGTTCTTTACTTAAAACCTCAAATACGGATTGCATGCTCCATGCACCATTAAGTTTCCTTGCACCATTCAACCTCTTCGTTGCATTGTCTTCTCCTCCTTTTCACTTCAATCCTTTGGTGTTTCTTCCTGCACCCATTAGCAATCCTTTGTTGCACTGTGCTTCGTCATTCTGTCATTCATCTCATTGCTTTTTGGTCGCCAGCGCTATGAGTACCGTTGTCGTCGCTTTGATGTTTTTGCCTCTCTTTTTTTACTGAGTTTAACCATGTGGATTGGCAATCCGTATGATACAGATGGTTTAAAAATAATTTGTTTCTTTGATAATTAAATTTAGATTAACATTTGATAATTGATATACTTTTGTAAAATATAGTTATAGGGATCAAAGTTTGGATATTTTGTAAATAAAGAAAAATATATTATTCTTTATCTTAAATGTGCTATATTTTTTTATAGAAAACAAAAAATTAAAAATTGCTCGATTTTTCTTTCTCCAAAATGATAAATTTATAAGATTGAATCGACTAAAAAATGAAATTAATCATTTCATATTCATAGTATTGTTATGCTTAGTGTGTGACTCGTTAGTTTTTTAAATAGTTATGATCTATTTGGATAAACAATTTAATTAACATCTTGTTGATTGAGTAGTATGGGTTTATTACATCAATATATATTTGTAATTGGGTATAATGAATTGTTTATTTAATTAACATGGTTTTCATTGAGTACTCATGAAAATAATTGAAATTAATTGTTTCATATAAGATGTAAGTTATTTTCAATTGTAATTGTATAGCATTTGTCAGTATGGTTTTATATTCAATTTAAGAGTACTTTGTTGAAGTTATGGGTTGATTTGAAGTGTTAGGCAGAGCTTTAGGTACAGAGGTTAGTGGTAATGAAGAAGAAGCCCCTCGGCGCTAAAGGTCAACAGCATCGGCACGTAGACAACGGGTAGGTGCAGTTGTTCCTGAGGATGTTGCTGCTCACGAGGCTCGTAAGGAGCCTCACATTCCAGTTATGGAGGATGAAGGTGTTGATTTAGAGGGTTTTCAGGCAGGCCGCAAGATACATTAGTGTTGACATCATATGTTGATCATATGGCAGTCGAATTGTGGGCATGAGAGGTACTTATTGTTTAATTATAGGATATTTAGATATTTTTGTCATTTTAATGGTCGTAATTAATTATAATTATTTGCAGGAACGTGCTGAGTTGAAGTTGGCTTCTAATGAAAGGAAGGTCCAGAAATTTCGAAAGCATGCACTTGAAATTGAAGTTTTAGTGGCTAGTACGGGCTTAAGCCCTTTGATTACATGTTCAGTGGAGACAAGAGATATGAGACTTTTATTCTCTTTTGTAGAGAGATGGCACAAGGAAACTAATAGTTTCCATTTGTCCATAGGAGAGATGACTATTACCCTCAATGACGTGGCATCTGAAAAATAATAGGAATACCCACAATAACCAAGAAGGGGGTGAATTAGTTTAACTTGGTCTTTTAAAATTATTTACAAAATCAGAGTTAAAGGATCTTAATCACTTTTAAACCAAGAATGCTTTTAATCAATCAAGTTACTCAGCACAAGAAGCCAATAGCTCAAAACAGAACTTGTTGAGTAATGATAATACCACCAAGAATAAATGAACAAGATTACTTGAAGAGATAGAGATAAGAAAATCAACACAAGCAATTTATACTGGTTCACTTCTCAAGAGAAGCTACATCCAGTTTCTTCTAATCAACACTAGATTAGAGTTCTACTATTATAAAATTCTATTTGTACAAACTTTACAACAATCTCTCTTTATCAACCCTAGATAAAGAATAGAAATCTAAAATCCTATTAAACTCCTAAAGATCAAGAACAAGAGAACACTACTTTGTTCTTTCCTAGAGAACACTACTCTAGAACAAGCTTCAAAGAATTCTTTACAATAGCATCAAATAATAGAAATTACAAAAACAAAATTACACTCAAAGATTAAGGAGAGAAACAACCTGATGATCCATTGAATATGAATGCATATGAGTTATCAATCAAGGTTGAATGCAAAAATAGATTTTTCAAAACATGTTCTCCATTACTCTTTTGAAATATCTTGCCCAAGAAATCATATAATACCCATTGGGATTAAGGAGTTGGACAAGAAGTAAGTAAACACATAAAATCACTTTAGAACTTTGTGAAGGCTTGTGTATATTCAGAAATTTTGAAGTATTCAAGTTTTTTGTTCAAGCCAAGTCTTCTTTCTATTTATATAACAACCTGTAATCGATTACACGCGCCCAACATGTAATCGATTAAATTACCACTTAATCGATTAAAGTGTTTAAGGTTGAATTATGGGTTTCACAACGAACAAGATAATCGATTAAACTGACCTGTAATCGATTAAAGCAATGAAGTTTTATAACTAATCCTCTTGTGTAATCGATTACAATATTTGGTAATCGATTAAGGCGGTGAAGCAAGCTTTTTCAAATAGCCTATGTAATCGATTACAATGTTTGGTAATCAATTAATTTAGTAAAAACATAATTTTCAAGATAGCTTGGGTAATCGATTACAGTAAATGGTAATCGATTAAAGCAACAATGTATTACTTTTGATTTACACTATGTAATCGATTACAAATGTTTGGTAATCGATTAATATATTCATTAAAGCTTTTCTAGTTATAAACACGAACCAAATAATCGATTAATCCGTGATGTAATCGATTAAACTGTTCATCAAAGCTTTTCCAGTTTTAAACATGAGCTAAATAATCGATTAATCTTCTGGGTAATCGATTAAAACAGTGAAATTACATTTTTCCAAAAATATTACCCATTTAGATCTTTTTCGAAATAGCTTTGATTCATTGATTAAAACACTTAAGTAAATGATTATATGCATGCAAATGCAAGGATCAATAGATTTGTTTCTCATACACTTTAATTTTGATTTCAATCTTCAAGACATGTGAAAAGCTCAAAACATTCTTCTAAGTCAAAAGCTTCATTCTTCTTGTTGCTCCCCCTATATCCAACAACACCATTGTTACATCTACCCATTATAGGTGTCCTTCATACCTATGATATAATAGATGTAGAGTAGGCAATCGAGTTGTTAGTTGAGTTGATTGAAGTCACTACAAAAGAAGTAGAAGTTGAGACAAAGCAATGCCATGGGACATATGTTCGACTTGCTTGATTGTGGGACATTTATCTTCTGAAATGTGACTCAAGGCAATAGACTGTAGCAACTAGAGCATATTTTTTGCATCTTGTAGGTTACACAATATTTTCTAACAAGAGTGTCATACATATCAGTGTGGTATTCTTGAACGTATTTTGTGACCTGCATCAATCCGGAGGGTTTTCATGGGGAGCGGCTACACTCGTTCACATGTATGACAATCTAAATTTTGCGTCAAAGCACCACGATAAACATCTTGCATGATAT
This sequence comes from Glycine tomentella, assembly GCA_007407185.1. NCBI lineage: Eukaryota > Viridiplantae > Streptophyta > Magnoliopsida > Fabales > Fabaceae > Glycine > Glycine tomentella. The sequence goes on from PYAF01005503.1 coordinate 177,279, forward strand.
ATCACTCTCTTGCTCGTAATTCTATTGACATTTATCATTGTTATTTTCAAAAATTTCTATCTACTATTAACGTTTTATTTGTCATTCTTGTATTTATAATTGTAGTGTTGGATTTCTAAGCATTTCCTAACTATTGGGAATATGATTGTAAATGAGGACTACCATCAGAGTCAATCGCATGCATGTCGTTAGATGTGTGGGAAGGCATTATCAGTGACGACCTATCATAAGCGGTTGGATAGGTTGACAGCAAATGTTGTTTCTTAGATACCATACGTTGATCACCGTGGGTTAAGAGAATTTGATATTATTTCTTTATTTTCTGGATATATCATATGGGGTCTGTATATTGTTAGACACCTACCAAAGAGGTTATTAAGACAATTTTGATATGTTCAGCCGATTCCTCGACTCCAAAGTGTTGGATACAGGGGGAGCTTCATGAAGATTGGAAGTCTTTGATACAAGATGAGTTTTGTGCTTTCAACATGCTTGAAGACTTGGTATTTTATGTAAAAGGAAAGTTATCTGATTGATCCATGCATTCATGCATTCACTTACTCATTCATTGATTCAACTAAGTGTTTTTCATGAAAATCAAACAAAGCTTTTAACATTTAACTAAGGTTTTAAATTTGATTCAAAGGTTTTTGGAAAAATTGTTTTTATACTGATGTAATCGATTACATTAAAGGCATAATCGATTATTTTGTTCTTTGTTCATTCTGGAAAAGCTTCCAAGAACAATGTAATTGATTACCTATCGGAATAATCGATTATTTGACCTTTGTTTTCATATAAACTGTTTTGTTGAACACTTTAATTGATTACCAATAAGTAGTAATCGATTACAAAGCTTTACATTGCTATACATGATTTTAAGACTCTCTGGAAGAATCGATTACCAATAGGTAATAATCGATCACACAAGCTTAACTGAAAAATTTGTCTTCCTGTCTTAATCGATTACCAAATGTTGTAATCGATTACATAGCTCATTCTGTTTTATAAAGCTTCCTGATTTAATCGATTACCAAATATCGTAATCGATTACATAGTGTATTTTGATAATTTGAAGCTTGTTGTCTTAATCAATTACAAGATGGAATAATCGATTATTTTGCTCGTTGCTCATGTCCAAAATCTTGTAGAACACTTTAATCGATTACAAGGTTATTTTAATCGATTAGGCACGTTTAATCGATTACTGACAGTTACAAAAGTTTGTTATAAATAGAACCAAAGCTCAGCTTGTTTTGGAACTTGTTCAAATCGTATTCTGAGCATACACAAGCTTTCTAAACACGTTCAAAGTGATTTTCTGAGTTTTATGAGTTCTTGCATCAACTAAAACACTCATGGGTTTTTGAGTGATTCTTTAAAAGCAAGAAGTTTCTTTCAAAGGTTAAGGAAGAAGAATGTTCTGAGTTTGTTTTTGTCTTTCAACCTGAATTGCTCATTCATATGCATATCATTCACTGGATCATCAGGTTGTTTCTTTTCTTAACTCATTGATTGTAATTTTGTTTACAAATTTGTTAAGATTGGCTATTGTAATAGGATTCTTATAGCTTAGGACTAGGGAAGGGTTCTCTAGCATAAAGATTATAGTAGTGTTCTCTAAATCTTTCTCCTTAGATGTCTAATAGGGTTTTAGATTTCTGTTCTTTATATAGGATTGGTAAAGGGGAGGTTCTTGTAAAAGCTTGTGAGAATATTTTATAATAATGGAAATCTAATTCAGTGTGAATTAGAAGAAACTGGATGTAGCTTCAGGTTTTGAAGTGAACCAGTATAAATTGCTTGTGTTCTTATTTCTATATCTCTATTCTCACCTTATTCATTGATCTTTAATTCTTTGAATCATATTCATTCTTCAACAAGTTCTATTTTGATATATTGAATTCTTGGGCTGAGTTATTTGATTGAGTAAAAGGTTTCTTGGTTTTGAAAGTGATAAAGATCCTGTAACTCTGATTTGAATTTGATTTTAAAATACCAAGGTTCAACCAATTCACCCCCCCCCCCTCTTGGTTGTTGTGAAGTAGTCCTATTATTTTCAATTGGCATCAAGAGCTGGTTCTTGAGTGTTATCCAAGATCACTAGTTTTTCTTCAAAAAGAAAAATGAATACCTCACAAATAACCTTCAAGGAAGGTGCTTCTTTAAACAGACCTCCTATGTTTGAAGGGAAACATTTCAGTTTTTGGAAAAATAGAATGAAAATCTTTATTCAATCAAATGACCCAGGTGCTTGGAATGCTATAGAAAAAAGTCCTTTTATTCCAAAGAAAATTATTTCCAATGAATTGATTCCCAAAGAATGGGATGAGATGACTGATGCTGAACAAAAGGTTGTCCAATATGATTTGAAAGCAAAAAATATGATCATCTCTTCACTTTCCTCTGATGAATTTTTTAGAACAGTAACATGTACAAGTGCAAAAAAGATGTGGGAGATGCAAGAGATTACTCATGAAGGAACTGAAGAAGTCAAGAGATCAAGGAAGCATGCATTGATCCATGAGTATGAGATGTTCAAGATGAACACCAATGAAAGCATTTCTCAGCTGCAAACAAGATTTACTCATATTGTCAACCATCTATTGGGTCTTGGAAAGATCTTTGATACTGAAGAATTGAACATCAAGATCCTGAAGTGTCTAACAAGGCCTTGGCAACCAAAGGTGACTACAATCAAGGAATCCAAAGATCTATCAAAGATGTCCATGGCTGCACTATTTGGTAAGCTACTTGAGTATGAGCTTGAAATGTCTCAACTAACTTGTAATGAAGATGCAGAAAAGAAAAACAGAAGCATTGCATTAAAAGCTGCAACTTCAAAAGCTGAAAAAGAGGATGAAACAAGTGATGAGGAAGAAAAAGACAACATGAACTTAATTGTTAGAAAATTCAGCAAGTTCTTGAAGAAAAATAAGAACAAAAGGTTCATAAAGATCAGCAACAACAACAACAACAACAACAACAACAACAACAACAACAACAACAACAACAACAACAATAACAATAGCAATAAGAAGATTGACAACAATTTTACATGATTTGAATGTGGAAAACCTGGCCACATCAAATTTGAGTGCTCAATCTACTTGAAAAAGCAACAAGGAGAGAACAAGATGAGGAAGGAAAGGAAATCTAAAAGAGCCTACATAGCTTGGGAAGATAATGAGTCAACTACTTTAGAATCTTCAGCTGAAAATAAAGAAGCCAACATATGTCTCACTTCCACAATCAATGAAGAAGATAATGATCTCTCATGTGATGGAACTGAGGTAATTCTGAATATGATCAAGCTATTAGTGCTTTCCATGAAATGCATGAAGAAGCCAAAAAACTTGCAGTATCCAATAACAAGCTAAAAGGAAATCTCAGATGGCATATTCCAAAGATTACTGAATTGCAAACATATATTTGCAAATTGAAAAAAGAAAATGAAAAACTTGTTTCAAGTTACAATTTGAATGGATGTGTATGTGCCTCTTCCTCTACAAGTGTTGACAAGTATAAATTACTTCAAAAAGATTTTGATGATTACAAAAAGAGTCGAGAAAAATATATGACAAGTTTATCTGAAATCAGTTATTTGGTTGATCTTTTGAGAAAGTTATATAGAGGAAAATGCAACTTGGATGAAATGCTAAGTGTGCAAAGGTATACTGGAGATACTTCTGGTTTGGGGTACAAAAAGGGTTCAAAATATGTTGGAAAAATAATATTTGTGCCTCCAAAACAGAAAAATCAAAAAAGGTATAATAACTCAAAGATCAATCAAAATGCTTTCCTTAGAAAATCATCAAAATCTGATATGCAACTATTTTATGGAAAAAGGACATACATCTTACAAATGCTATGCTAGGAGATTCTATGTGCCTGATGGAGATTGCATTTGGGTTCAAAAGAAAAAGAAAGCAACTAACCCCTATGGACCCAACCTCAATTGGGTACCTTCCCTTGTAAATTTGATTTGATTTTTGCAGGTATGTCTAAGAGCTAGATCCTCAACATGGTACCTTGACAGTGGATGCTCTAGACATATGACTGGAGACATGTCCATGCTTACAAACTTAACACTTAAAGATGGTGGATATGTCACTTATGGGGATAATAATAAAGGCAAGATCATTGGAGAAGGCAACATTAGAGATAACTTCAAAACAAAGATAAAGAATGTTCTTTATATAGAAGGTTTGAAGCATAATCTCTTAAGTATAAGTCAACTCTGTGACAAAAGATTTAAAGTCACATTCAATGAAAACTGCTGCATGATTTGTGATAGGAAAAGTGGTGAAGTAATCCATATAGGTGAAAGGAAAGGTAACATTTACTTACTTTCAATTGACCATGCATTCTTCCATAACACTTCTTGTCTTATAAGCAAGATTGGTGAATCTTGGCTATGGCATAGAAAGGCTAATCACTTAAACATGCACCACATAAACAAGCTTATTAGAAAAGATTTAGTAATTGGATTGCCCAAACTCAAATTTGAGAAGGACAAACTTTGTGATGCTTGTCAAAAGGGGAAACAAACCAAGATCTCTTTTCAAAACAAAAACATTGTTTCCACCTCTAGACCACTTGAATTGCTTCACATTGACTTGTTTGGTCCCTCTAGAACAATGAGTTTAGGTGGCAATTATTATGGGCTTGTTATTGTGGATGATTACTCTAGATTCACTTGGACAATGTTTTTGAAATCCAAAAGTGATGCTTTCCTTGCATTTAGAAAAATGGCTAAACTTGCACAAAATGCAAAAGGTAGCAAAATTATCTCAATAAGAAGTGATCATGGTGGTGAATTCCAAAATGAACATTTTGAAAAATTCTGTGAAGAAAATGGAATTAACCATAATTTTTCAGCTCCAAGAACACCTCCACAAAATGGTGTTGTGGAGAGGAAAAACAGATCTCTTGAAGAAGGAGCTAGAACTCTTCTTAATGAGACAAGTTTGCCAAAATATTGTTGGGCTGATGTTGTAAGTACAGTATGCTATACTTTGAATAGATTACTCATAAGGCCTATTTTAAAGAAAACCCCTTATGAGCTATACAAAGGTAGAAAACCCAACATTTCTTACTTGAGAGTTTTTGGCTGCAAGTGTTTTGTATTGAACAATGGGAAAGAATCACTTGGAAAATTTGATGCTAAGGTTGATGAAGCAATTTTCCTTGGATATTCATTACATAGTAAAGCTTATATAGTATTCAACAAAAGAACAATGTGCATAGAAGAATCTGTACATATAATTTGTGATGAGTCTAATCCCTCTAAAGAGGAAAAGAAGTGTGATGTAGATGCAGGCTCAAGGAAGAATTTATTCAGTTAAATGATTCCTTAAATAAAGAAAAAGAAGAACCAAGTGCTGAAGTAAAACCATCTACCCCTGTTCAAGAGCCTAAAGATTGGAGAACAACAAGAGACCTATCACTTGACAACATCATAGGTGAAGTTTCAAAGGGAGTATCTACTAGATCTTCATTAAGAAATCTATGTTGTAATATCGGTTTTGTTTCTCAAATTGAATCTAAGAACATTGATCAAGCCTTGAATGATGAACATTGGATGATTGCCATGCATGATGAACTAAATCAATTTAAGAGAAATGAAGTTTGGGAACTTGTTCCTAGACCATCTTCTCTCAAACCTATTGGTATAAAATAGGTTTTTAGAAACAAACTTGATGAAAGTGGAATCATAGTCAGAAATAAAGCTAGATTGGTTGCTAAAGGTTACAACCAAGAAGAAAGCATAGACTATGAAGAAACTTATGCTCCAGTTGCAAGATTGGAAGCAATCAGGTTATTGCTTGCTTATGCATGTTTAATGAACTTCAAACTCTTTCAAATGGATGTTAAAAGTGCCTTTTTAAAATGGATACATTGAGGAGGATATATATATGTTGAATAACCTCCTAATTTTACTGATTTTAAGCATCCTAACTATGTTTTTAAACTCAAAAAGGCCTTTTATGGTTTGAAGCAAGCTCCCAGATCATGGTATGAAAGACTAAGCAAGTTTTTTGCTTGAACAATCTTTCACAAGGGGCCAAGTTGACAAAACCTTGCTCATCAAAAGGCATGAGAATGATATCTTGTTGGTTCAAATTTATGTTGATGATATAATTTTTTGGTTCAACTAATCATTTGCTATGTAAGGAATTTTCCTCAGCTATGTAGAAAGAATTTGAAATGTCAATGATGGGAGAATTAACATTCTTTCTTGGACTTCAAGTGAAGCAAATGAAGAATGGAACATTTCTCAATCAATCCAAATATTGCCTTGAAGTAATTAAGAAATTTGAAATAGAAAAGCAAAGGTGCTGCAACTCCAATGACAACATCAACATATCTAGATTTAGATGAAAATGGAAAGAAGGTTGGTGAGTCAAAATTCAGAAGAATGATTGGATCCTTGTTATATTTGACAGCTAGTAGACCTGATATAATGCTAATTGTTTGCTTGTGTGTAAGATATCAAGCAAATCTAAAAGAGTCTCATCTAACAGCAGTCAAAAGAATCATCAAATATCTCAAAGCTACACCAAAAGTTGGTCTTTGGTATCCCAAAGGTGCTTCAATTAATATTATTGGATATTCAGATTCTTACATTGTAGGTTGCAAGTTAGATAGAAAAAGTACAAGTGGCATTTGTCATCTACTTGGTAGTTCTTTGATCTCATAGCATTGCAAGAAACAATCTTGTGTTGTTTTGTCAACTGCTAAAGCTGAATATATCTCAGTTGGAAGTTGTTGTGCACAAAGTCTATGGCTGAAGCAACAAATGCAAGATTCTGGAGTTGAACTGAAGGAAATACCTTTGCTATGTGACAACACAAGTGCTATTAACATATCAAAGAATCCAATAATGCATTCAAGGACCAAGCATATTGAGATAAGGCATCATGTCCTCATAGATCATATTCAAAAAGGTAATATCAAAATTGATTTCGTTGATACACATAACCAACTAGCTGATATATTTACTAAACCATTGGCAAGTGATAGATTTTATGGACTTAGAAACATGCTAGATATTCTTGATGAATCAAATATATGCTAGCCTATTTTAAGTATGCCTTTCCATGCTAATTGAACTTCATAATTGAACTCATCACTACAAATGCTCTATGTTGTGCAAAATTCGAATTGATCTGCAAAATACTCTGTTTTTTTATAAAATTACTGTAATAATCGATTACACTTCGGGTTAATCGATTAAAATCATTAATATCTTCATTCAGTATGAAATTTAAGCTTCAGTAATCGATTACTTCAAACTCATAGTCGATTATTCTTTGTTTTTGAAAAACTGAAGCTTTCTAGAGTAATCGATTACGTAACTGGATAATCGATTACAATGAATAAAACATTTTTTTGTATAATGGTTTTACTGATGTAATCGATTACGACCAATTGGTAATCGATTACATGTGTGATAAAATTTTAAATACTTTTGGAGTAATCGATTACCAGTCGGGATAATCGATTACAAAAGCTCTGATATGTAATTAAATTCTCAAAATGATGATATAATCGATTACATTAACAAATAATCGATTACTAGTCATCTTCAACCTTTGAATGATGTGTGAAATAATCGATTACCATACGGGATAATCGATTACCACATGTAATTTTTGTGTTCTGAATGTTCAAATAATCGATTATTATTACCATTTAATCGATTATTTAGTCTGTTGGTGCATTTTCTGACAGTTTTTCTCTGGAAATGTAACTGCCCAACCAAATCCAAATCAAATCAAAGGTCACTGAATTATCTTAACTACTCCAACAGCTATATTTTCAAAAATAAGAACGTTGAGAGCATCTAACTAGCCTATAAATAAGAGCCTTGCATCATTGAAAAGCCTTGCATCTTAGTCTTCTCTCTCTGCTATATCTCTAAGTTTTGTGTGTGCCTGTGTCTAAACCTCTTCCTAAAATGTCAAATCCCAAACCAAAACGTGCTAGATCTTCAAAGAGAAAGGTTGGAGAATCATCATCCAATCCTCCTCCTCCTCAACCCCCAAATAGGTTAGACTTGTGGTTTTCCAATGAGTCTGACAAAATAAACTATTTGCAATTCTTTGCCACTAAACCAGTGTGCACACCCAAATATCTAGACCTAGATTGATTTATAAGGAAGGGATTCCCTGCATTCCTTGAAACCCAAGGTCTTAGACGATTCCTTGAAATGAAGGGTACTTTCTACCCAGAATTGGTTAAGGTGTTTTATGCCTGTGCCAAGGGTTCCATGCATGGGAACTTAAAAACAAAGGAACACTTCAAAACAACCAAGAGGGGGGTGAATTGGTTGAACCTTGGTCAATTAAAATTTTAAAATCAGAGTTGCCACAGGATCTTTATCACATTCAAAAAGTGTTTCAACACCAAGAATCAATATTCAATCAACTTCCCTTTCCAAGAACAATAGAAAACAGAGAATAACATTTTGTGCAATGAAATTGATTCACAAACAAAGCAATTAAGAGATTAATAGATGAGAAGAAAGAATAGCCACAGACTTTTATACTGGTTCACCTCAAACACTATGAGGCTACATCCAGTTCTTCCACTCAACACTAGAGTAGAGTTCCACTATTGCAAACATATTCTTACAAGCAATTTTACAAGCCTCTCTTTATCAATCCTAGATAAAGTTCAGAAGTCTAAAATCCTAATAGACCCTTAGAGACCAAAACCCACACTGAGAACACTACTCAGGTGTCCTTAGAGAAACACTATCTTTACACTTGCAAGAAACCTATTTACAATAGACTAATATTTACAAAAATTCAAAAAAACAGTTTTACACCTTCAAAGACAAGATATCACCTGATAATCCAAGAATGCATGCACATGAATGAATCAACTGATTGAATTTACAGATTACCAACTCAATGCATTCTTTTCCTATGCTTTGAATGAACAATGATTCTTCACCTTCTTGATTCAAAAACCCATATGAATTTGTGAAGCCTCAATGTGTTTAGAAGTCAGGGAATGTAACTAATGAAAGCTCAGAATGTTTATGAATGCTTAGAACTCGAAAAATCAAAAAGTTACAAACCTCAGCCTGAGAGGTTCCTTTTATAACAACTTTTTTAACTGATAATAATCGATTAAACCCGCTCCAGTAATCGATTATTTTGCATATGTAATCGATTAAATCAAGATAGTAATCGATTAAAATGCTCATTGTAAGTCCAGAGTTCCAAGAATGAACCATTTAATCGATTATTCCGATACGTAATCGATTAAGCCAGAGCCACAAGTTTTTCCAAATGCACTTTGTAATCGATTACCAATTTCTGTAATTGATTAAGCCAGAGAGTTCCATTTCTCATAAAAAGGCCTAAGTAATCGATTATTCAGATATGTAATCGATTACACTGTTCATGCTTTGTTTTTTGAAGGCACGAAGAACAAAATAATCGATTCCATTAGCCTTGTAATCGATTAATTCAGTAAGGCTTCATTTTTCCAAAAACTTAGCTTTTTAAATCCTTACTTGTGACTTCTCTTTAATTAATTCTTTTAATCTAACAATCCTAGATTAATGAATAATGCATGATATGCACAATTGGGATTATCAGATCATATACTTCCTTTTACATTAATCAAATTGTCTTCAAGCTTTCCATGGAACTTTTCCTTTGAGTATGTTGAAAGCACAAAATCTTGAAGCTTTGATCTTTGTTCATTGATGCTTGGCTTCACTTGAATCAACAGGAACATGGTTTCTAAAGTCAAGGGTGTTACTATGGAAATCACCCATGAAGTCTGAGAATCTATTGTTGGGTTAATATGTGAGGGTGCTAGGAAGTTTGATGAAGACCCTGAGGAATACAGCAAATTAGATACCTACAGGGAGATGCTTCATGACCCACATATGCAACTTAGGAACAGATTAGGTACTGGTCCTATGAATTCTGAGGATAGATTACTCCACTACATCATAACCTATGTGCTGACTCCAAGGGCTACTAACCATGCCCAAGCCACAGATGATGACCTGCAATTGGTGTATGGTCTAAAGAACTCTATTCCTATGAATTGGGTTCTTATATTTGAGGAAATCATGCTTAAGTCTAAGAGACTTGTCAACTATCATTTTCCTTAACCTGTCTTGGTATCTAGGTTCATTGATCACTTCAACATTGATGTGACTGATGAGGTTGTGGACCATACCATTGCTTGTGTTCTTATTTCTATATCTCTATTCTCATCTTATTCATTGATCCTTAATTCTTTGAATCATATTCGTTGTTCAACAACTTCTATTTTGATCTATTGAATTCTTGGGCTGAGCTATTTGATTGAGTAAAAGGTTTCTTGGTTTTGAAAGTGATAAAGATCCTGTAACTCTGATTTGAATTTGATTTTAAAATACCAAGGTTCAACCAATTCACCCCCCTCTTGGTTGTTGTGAAGTATTCCTATTATTTTCACAAAGCTCTTCATCCCCATCTACAAAGTACATTGATGACAGATGGTTACGCTTTTCACAATAGCTTTCACAGACCGAAAAGTTTGTTACTTTTCCTAGTCAGTGTGTTGCAAGGTATATGGAGTGGTTTTATGTCATATCTCATCCATTCATGAGTCCGCCGCAGTATAGAAAGCCTCCTAGACATCCTCCCATGATACATGATCCTATATTAGTTATGCCACATCCACCTGTATTGTCTGATGATACAGGGGCTATGACACATCCATCTGCAGCAGCAGCTGTTGATGTTGAGATGTCTCAACATGCAATGATATAATATATTTACAATGTTGTTACGAAAATTTTGTTAAACTTTCCAATATTTATTAATATGTTGTTGTATTTGTCTCGGGTTGTGTGCCAAAAGATAGTAAAAAGCTTGCAACACATGATAGATATGAGGATGGTTACTACTAGCACTGATGCATACACTATAACATACCAGTGTATAAGATTAGCCAAAGGTGTCACTAAGCACGAAAATGTTTATGTCCAGTCTAGACGAAGGAGGGATACACATGGGAGAGATGGTAGTGGACGGATAAAGGATAGTTGTATTATTTCATTGACTATGATTAATGTATGCGTTTAATTTATATATGACTATTATAATTCTTTTCACAAAAATTGTCTTCATTACACATATCTAAGTTATAATTGTTTTCAAAAAGAATTGTCTTCATTACGCATATCTAAGTTACAAACATATAAACAATAAAAAAAATGTTCAATCTTCTCCTAGATCAACATGTTGTGTGGGCAACCTCATCAAATTAGTATATTGGTGCATTCAACTAATATAAGGAGTAGGCTACTATTTTGCTTCATAATGACAATGTGTTGACCATAACAAAGTAGTTGAGAGCATAGGACATTCATCTCTCAGAAAAACCTAGTACAATGACCAATACACATTCAAATATTAATAACACATGTTTTAATCATGGAATTAAAGTAAGACAATCATTGATATACCTAAACAAAATGATTGTCATAGAATGACCAATATGTATAATGCAATGAACAACAGTATCTCTAGATGGTTGACTTCTAAGAGGAAAAATGTAATGCTTTGTTGGAGAGAAAGGGAAACAACAATGATGTTATACCTTGATGCAATAACATAACTCATTAGCGAATGCCCGTCCCATGAAGCGCCAAGTAACCTTGCATTCCTCCTGGGCTGGGCATAGGGACTGCAATCAACCGCTTCCCCTGTAGTCGTCTCGGTAATATTCTGATAAGTGCCACATTTCAGTGAAAATAAGATTCAAATATGGCACTTATCCGGTATTTTAATTGACTTAATTACAAGATAACCCTAGAAACCTAGATAATTGATGATTATGTAAAGGTAAGGTGTGCTTTCATGATTTGGAAAGTTTTTCATTCAATCTAATGTTTGAATTTTATTAGGTTTGAAGGTTACGGAAGAA
>PYAF01005503.1:189327-233584 GCA_007407185.1 Glycine tomentella
CCTTGTTATCTTCATTTTATGCAAACAACAATTCATTTTACTCAAACAACAAATGAATCTTCAATTTTCATCACCTGTAAATAACTACTAAACTGTTGAACAATTTAATCAACCTAAGTAAAAATTAATTCCCTGTGGAGACGAACTTTTATTTTGTAACTTACGACGACAATTGGTACGCTTGCCAAAAGTCCCAACATATTCATCCACTTATCCATGGTTACCTACACGTAAAAAATTGTATCAGTATTATAAATAAAATATTTATCCAAGGTTGTGTGACAAAAACTATATACCATCGATAATCCATCAACAAGTAGGGATTGCTTTAAATGTTCAAATCTATGTATGCCACCAAACAGGACTATATACTCATCATACCATTGTCCAAGTTCTTTGAGCAAATGGTTGTTTCACCACAACCTAATAAGGCATCAATTACACGATATCCACAATTATCATCAGCTTTGACATCAACAATGTCTTCAATGAAATCCTGCATGCATGGATTAAATTGATTCAACATTGGCATCTTCCTAATCAATTTTGTTTGTTTAGATGATGATGCAGACCATTTTTGTGTGGAGTAGCTATTTTGTACTGAATGTAATGCATCCACATACTCAAAGTAAGACGGATCATGCTTCATGGATCTTTGATGTTTGGTCAACTGTTTCTTTTGAGTACCTTTTGTTTTGACCTTTTCAAGAGGAGCACACATTGAAGTTAGATCAGGGCATGCAAGTTCCCATAGTTTACTCTTTAGAGTCACTTTGCCCCACATATCAAGATCTTCAAACCGCTTGGATATAGTCTCCATCTCTTCGGTTATGTGGACTTCGCACTCATTTAAACCTTGGTCTGAAAAACTTAGCCTCCGCCAAAACATATGGATTGTGTCAAGTGGTATGCTACCAACAACATATCTACGTAGCTCACATGTACAAGAGATACCATGAGTAGTTCTCATAACTCATCCACAGCGAGAACTGTCAATGCCAGCATAAGTGACTCGCTCAAACTCAACAATTTAGTTTAACGCATATCTTCATACCATGCCAATTAGTCTCTTGTATAAGGTACCTTTAAAAACATGTCCGACCACATGTGTGCTTCTCTCAAAAGATGTCTTTATTTCATTGTGTTGCAAGGTAATCATGTTGTTCATGGTATCCCAAACACTACATAGGTTTCCAAGACTATTCTGTAGTAGTCTCTTTAAGGTCCAATGTGCAGATTCAACCCTACACTTAAAAGGGCAAATAATTATTTTCAACAATTAATATGTTCTTAAAAAATCAATATAGATTAACAATTTTCATACCTGTTAGTTGTAGTGTTTCCTATATGTATCATTTTATTTGTCCATGCTGTTACAAATCTTTGTATGTGGGGAATCAACAATGTGTGTTTCACATAGTCAACAAACATTGGTCATGGTAAGCAAGCAATTTCAAACTTTATACGATAGACATCATAGAGTTTCTCAATAGGACAATTTCACAAGACTCCCTCATGCCTCCATCGCATAGTCTCATGCGTTTTTTTGTCCCACAAGGGTTTTACATTTTGTCTTCACATTCTTATCAATGTGAAACCAACACAATAAGTTGGTTTAGTTAGGGAACATAGTTTTCACTGCATTCACCAATGTTGAATCTCTGTCAGTAACAATGACTTTAGGGAGTGCATCACTTCTCAGAAAAATACCTCTAAATTGTTCAAGAGCCCACACAACATTGTTTTTATGTTCGTCCTCCAAATAGGTAAATGCAGCTGAAAATGTCATCTCAGTAGGTGTCACACCAATAATGTCAAGTAAAGAGAGTTTGTATCTATTTGTTTTGTATGTACTATCTATGAGGAATACTAGATGACATGCATTTCTTAATTTTACCGTATCCGGATGTGTCCAAAATATATCACGTACAACATCTCCTTCAGTCTATGCCAATGGATATACATATCGCGTTCAAGTAGCTTCATGAATTGTTGCATTTCAGTATAACTGCTTCTTATAGAAGAACAATATGCATATCTTGTATTGTACAATTGCTTCATTGTTGTACAATTGTTGGCATTGTGATCTTTCAAAGTGAGAAGAATATTCTTTGGTTTGACTATCGACTTTGTTATCACCAACAATAATCTTCTCATCCTCAGTTAGTCGACCAATATATGGATGTTCAGTCAATGACTTAGCCAAAGCATGATTATGAGTGCCACATATTAAGTTGACCATCAACCATTCACCTCCCGGGACTGGTTTCGCTTGCAGCTTAAAAGGACAATCACATTTTCTAGTGCTAGTCATTGTCCGTACTAAATATTTGTTGTATGCTTTATACTTTCCACTCCTTTCACAATCAATTAAAACAAATGAGGTCCTTCCCCTCTTTCCAGTTGATGTGTCAGACCTCATTATCCTAGCCACAAAACCAATATCATATGCAACAGTATGAGCCCATTACAATACGTCCTAATGAGAAGGAAACACCTACAAAAAGGATAATACATGTTTAGTCTTCTTAAATCATCATTTACTTACTTTAACCAAATACAAAATCATATCAATACCTCAAAAGTATTGAAGGCATCAGAATAATCAACTGAACAATCAATATTTTCAAACGCAGCAGGTTCCTCTCCGTTGTCTTCATTCATATTAATTTCTTCAGGCATAATGCTCTTATACATCATCCACTCATCTTTGTCCATCTTAACAAATCATTAAAAAAATAATTCAATGACAAACCATACGGATAATAATTATATTTACAAAATTAAAGTGTTAATATAATATAAATTCAATACATTTTTTTAACCTAAGTAATATGTTCATTGTCAATCTGTATGCTTCATACGGATGAGTGTTAACAATAAAAAAATAAAAACTTACTTCCGCTGCCACCGTAACATCCACCGTGACGACGACAACGATGAAGTCAAAGACAATGCAGCTACCAAATCACCACCAACCAACGAAAAAAAGAGATCCACGAAGAAGAACAAACAGAAGAGGTGAGAAAAAACAAAGAAGAAGCGAATATGAGATGAAGAAGAAGCTGAAAGAAAAAAGAGGAGGAAAAATAAATTTAGAATTAAAATAAAATAATTGGTATATTTGATTTTTGAATCATATAGGAAGAAAAACTTATACTTTATTATCTTCCACCGCAATACCCAATAGTTTGTCCCTACTACTCACATCAACAACCTATTATATTATATGCACTTAAAATAATGAAATATTATTCTACTACTCAATCTTTTTCTATAGTTTGTACATTAACTGTGGCGGATTCGATATTTACTAGTAAATAGTAATATTTGCGATGAAGCTATATAAATACTTAAAAATAAATTAAAATTTATCTTCTCTGCAAATTTAAGAGTATTAGAGGATAGTAAAGTGGAAAAAAATAGTATTATAAAGGTTAAGAAAACGTAAAGTGTAGTTTTATATAGTAATTTAACTATTTTAAACATTAAATTGTTACAAATTTTAGAGTATAATGTGAATACATTGATAATTATATGTTCATCCAATTATAAATCATCGTTTAAATTACTTTAAGATAATTATTTTAAAAATTAATAAATTTATCATATATAATTATATTATATTTGGATAACTGTGTAAAACTTTTTATAATGTTAATATTAGTGTATAATCTTTTTTCTCATTAAAAAATAAATGAACTAAAATCACAAATTTAAAAAAATAAAAAGACAAAATTATATTTTAACATTTCTTTTTTAGTACCTTATTATAGTTGTGAAATAACTACTCCTCGGTCCTTTTTTTTTCTTATGAAAGCTACATTTTAAATTTGTAAAAAAATATTAAAACAAACTTGGTTGACATTTACAATTATTATAATTTCTTCCAACATATGCTTTTTCCTTGAAAAAAGAAGCATTTTTCTTTAAATAAACTAGTAAATTATTGAGATTTCACAACCAGAATTTTGATGAAAACATTATTGAATTACATTTTTTGTTTTAATTTATCACTTTTCAGGTCCCGTAGCATTTAGATTTTATTTTTAGTGTATAAAATTTTTGGACGAAAGAGACATGCTCATTCAAGAAGTGAAGGCACGCCACAAACCACAATTAACAGTTTCCTATTATATATTCATCAATTACCCACTTAAGAAACGTCGTCAGCAAAAACCAAATCGAAGGAAAAAAGCTTTTGTTGACTTAGTTTAATCTTAGCAAGTGCAAGCATAACAGCATGAATGTATTTTGATTTAGTTCATTGACTCTATCTTCTGGCGGAGCTCCTATCATTTTCAGTCTAGAGTAGTTCATTTTTGGTATAGAATAGTTCCTCTTCTTTCCAAGAGTAATGCTTGTAAATGAATAACGAACTTCATCAAAGTGAATTCCTCTCGTGATGAAAAATTTACCAGAGCAATAAACTTCAATATCTGTAGTAGTTTTAAGCAACTTGTAATGATTTGTGTAGATCTCCACAAAGGTTTCACTTTGCAAACCTCAATCGTAAATCCACTATCCATAAGCAGCAATAGCCATGCTCTCTGCTGCTCAGAGAGTCGGTCCCTGGGGCCTTTCACTTCAAGCTTGGCTTCACCACTGTATTCTCCATGGAAACGCCATAGCAGCAAATCTGGCATTCCACTAGACCAGCTCCGATAGTCTTGAGCCAGAAGTTTGCAGAGAGATGCCAAACAAGTTCCCCCAACACAAGTAACAACAGCACGAAGCTCATCTAAAGAATGGCAGTCCCAATTAACTCCTCTACATGCTGTTCCAATATGTGTTTCCCATGACTTAATAAGAAACTCCTCAGCCATGCCATCACGAATTTGCTGCAGATGAGATTCTATGCTACTCTTTCTCGCAGTATAAAAGCTATCACTACCGAAATCTAAAGGAGCATTCTTTAGAGCATTCTGTAAATTCAAAGAGGATAAGTAAAATTACAATGAATGAATATAACTGGTTATAATCAAACACAAAGTAGGAGTGTCCTATCAATAAAAGTTATTTTTTTAACCCTATTAAGTAAAAGGAAAAAAGTAAAATTAATCAACATAAAGAGCAGCTGATATAAAATAAAGACATCAGGTGAATGGTTTATATATGTAAACTAGAGCCCTTGGCTTGACTCCTGGACAATGCAAACGACTACTTGCCAAGGATTGAACCACAAGCATTGATCAAAAAGACTTGACTACACAGGTAACTAGAGGAACAATGGAAGGGGGACTAGGGTAAAAAAAAGGAAAAGGAAACCATGAAAATTATCTTTGTCAACAATCTATACATGAAACTTAGAAAGTTTTATTTCATAACATCCCATGATACATACAGGAAATATATTAATGCAGCAGGGTTGAAAGCTGAGATAGAGGTTAATTACTCAGTAAAAAATGTACCTGAAATCTAGTATAGAAGACATTTGGCACATCAGCATATATGACATCCCACATAAGAAGCCCAAAAATGGTTAACCATATGCCACTCTCTGCATGGACACCTTGCCATCCACCTCCATCCCCAGCATAGTAATGCAAAGCAAGTTCTTCCACTCCACATTGTTTCCCCTCTTCATTGTAGTACCTATTCTTTTCTCCCAATTCAGAATTCAATGGTCTACCTTGAACAAAAACCTGAATCATCATGAGCCACAATGAGATGGCCATAATGTTAAAGAAAATTAGTAATATCAATTTGACAAGAAAAGGACACAAGCTAATCAGAAGTGAGAATCATGGAATCATAAAACAATAAAGCAATTTACCTCAGGGATCTTCCGCAATGCAGACCTAGAAAAACTAGGAACTTTCCAGCGCCTTGGTGGTTTTCCTAGGCGAAGAACCCGCCTTTGCAGTGCCATTCTTGAACCAGCATGTATCCATGGATCCAGCAACCCATTTTCAGCTGCTTGAAGGCTCTCAGCAATGCAGCCCAGGTGCTCCAAGTCAACTGATAACCTCAGTGTCCAATATCCTCTTCTTACATTGCAAGTGAAAACATTTAGCAGCCATTTCAGTAAGTTAATAGCATCAATGTACCTGAGAAACAAATGTCACTTCTCCTATATCTGTAGTGCACAAGATAAAAAACTGAAATGATGATATCTTGCCCATGTAAGAAAATATATAAGCTCTGTCTATTTGTACATAAATAGAAACCAGGTAACTATGAGGTATGAGCACAAGTGATGCTGCTGCATCAGTGTATTTTATAAATTAAGAAATTTACTATTCATTCAAGAAGCTGGACCACAAGCAATCGGATATCCCACATCCATTTAAAGAAGCATATCAAAGACGTGCTTGCTTAACATCAAATATAGAATCATATTGGACAAAACATTTTCAGCTAGAGCTGTATGGAAGGATAATATCATCACTAAAGTGTCAATTAGGAGAAAGATCTAGAGTTCATCTTTTATATGTGAAGCTATTTCACTAAACATGGCAAATAAATCCACTAATGAAGGTTGATTGAGGAATGAAAAGGTGCAAGGACATGAGTTGTGCAGAATTGGAGTCAATAAATCAATGACGTTATTTGTTTTGGCCAGGGTTGCAGTAGAAGAGAATGTGCCCTATATGTTTTAACGTCATTATGTATTCATTCCACCAAGATTTATAGAAGTATATTGATAGAGGTAGGTGGGGCCAAGTGTACTCTAGGAGGTGTAAATAGTGATAGAGGTTGATATAACAGAATAGGAGTTAGTTAAAACTAACTCAGTCAATGTATAAATAGCAGAGAAGAGAGAATGGGAGATAAGGAGAGAGAACTAGGAGGTTGATTCACCTCGAAGAGAATCATTTGTAACTGCTGGAGTTTATCTCCATTGAATAAGAAATTGCAGCGAATCCAATTTTCCAATTATCTCTGATCCAGTTCCTATTAACTGGTATCAGAGCTCCAATCTTGGGGCTTCTGTGCGGTAGATGGGATCGAAGAAGATGGAGGCTAGAATCGAGGCATTAGAGCGCGCGATGGAGGAATCCGTCGAGAATAACCAGTTGAACCAAGCCGCGATTGAGAGTAGATTGAGTTCGATGGAACTTCTGCTGCAGCGGTTGGCGGCGAAGCTGGACGACGGCGATAGAGAGGAAACGAGTCGCGCGAAGGAGAAGAAAGGAAAAAACCGAGCGGAGCCTGACGGAGTGTCGCGCAGTTGGAGGCAATTGGAGTTGCCGGTGTTTGGCGGCGAGGATCCGGTTGGGTGGTTAGCCAGAATCGGAAGGTATTTCCGATTGCAGGAGGTGAGAGAGGGAGAGAAATTGGAGGCGGTTTTGGTAGCTCTGGAAGGGGAAGCCCTATCGTGGTTTCAATGGTGGGAGGAGTGGAGCAAGTGTCGGTCATGGGAGGGGTTCCAGAGGGCGGTGGTGCAGAGGTTCCAGGGGGCTGGAATGGCGAGTCCGTTGCAAGCATTGTTGGCCCTAAAACAAGAAGATACAGTACAAGAGTTTATTGGGCAATTTGAAAAACATATGGGGGCTGGGAAAGGGATGGATGAAAATTTTCTAATGGAAATTTTTCTGAAAGGGTTGAAGGAGGAAATAGGAACAGAGGTGCGAATACATGAACCAAAATCATTGATGGAGACAATGGTTAAGGCTAGGCAGATTGAGGAGAAGAACAGAGTGCTGGGGAATTTACCAAGGAATGGGAAATTGAACAATTATTTTCAAAGACCCACTTTCTTTGGATCAAGAACTGGACGGGAATGGCAGCCAGGAGGAGTTAGAGGAGGAGAACAAGCAACAGTGATGAAGGCTGGAGGAGAGATGAAAGCTGGAGGAGAAGGAGGAAGTAAGAAGAAGCCTTGGCAGAGGTTGTCCCCTATGGAAGTAAGTGAAAAAATGAGAAAAGGGGAATGCTTCACATGTAATGAGAAATATCATGTGAATCATATATGTAAAAACAAGCAATTAAGGATCATGATCATGGAGGAGGATGAGGAAGGGTGTAATGTAGATGGAGTTGAAAAGGAAGAATCTGAAAAGAAAGAAGAGATGTACCAGCTATCCTTGTACAGCATCCAAGGATTTACACATAAAAAATCTCTTAAGATGTGGGGAGAAGTCAAGGGGAGGAAAGTGGTGGTGTTAATAGATTGTGGAGCCACTCACAATTTTATATCCATGACAGTGGTGAGAGAATTGCAGCTGGAAGTGACTCCTACACAGCCATATTTTGTGGAAGTTGGGGATGGACATAAGGTGAGATGTAAGGGAGTGTGCAGAGAATTACCCATAGAATTGCAGGGGTTAAAACTGGTTCAAAATTGCTATTTGTTTGACTTAGGAGGAGCAGAATTAGTGTTGGGAATGGAGTGGTTGGCTGGGTTGGGGGAAGTGAAAGCAAATTTTGACAAAATGTCAATGATTGTGAAGATTCAAGACAAGGAAGTGGAGTTAAAGGCTGAACCAGAATTGATTAAAGCTGCTGTTAGTTTGAAATTGATTAATGGGAATTTAGAGGAACATGATCAGAGGTTTTTGGTGAATGTGATGGAAGCAGAACAAACAGAAGAAGCAGTAGCAGTACCTGCAGAAATCCAGCAGATCCTGAAACAGTTTGAAGGAGTTTTCTCTGAGCCAACAGAATTGCCTCCTCATAGGGAAAGAGATCATGCTATCACACTGTTGCCTGGTAATAAAATCCCTAATTGCAGACCTTATAAATATCCACATTATCAAAAAGATGAAATTGAAAGGTTAGTGGGAGAAATGTTGAAGGCTGGAATCATTAGAGCCAGCACTAGCCCATTTGCAAGCCCTGTAATATTGGTGAAGAAAAAAGATAATAGCTGGAGATTTTGTGTGGATTATAGGCAATTAAATAAAATTACTGTTCCTGACAGGTTTCCTATTCCTGTTATTGAAGAATTATTAGATGAAATTGGAGGGGCACATTGGTTTTCTAAGCTAGATTTAAGAGCTGGCTATCACCAAATTCGAATGAAGGATGAAGATGTGCACAAGACAGCTTTTAGAACACATGAGGGGCATTATGAATTTTTAGTCATGCCCTTTGGGTTGACAAATGCTCCCTCAACATTTCAAGCATTGATGAATGAAGTGTTAAGACCTTTGTTGAGACAATTTGTACTGGTATTTTTTGATGATATCCTAGTTTACAGCAAGGATTTGGATGAACACAAGCTGCATCTGCAGGCAGTTTTGCAGATTTTGCAACAACAAGAGTTGCATGTGAATGAAAAGAAATGTACATGGGCTCAGCAATCTTTGGAGTATTTGGGC
Source organism: Glycine tomentella (assembly GCA_007407185.1). Taxonomy (NCBI): domain Eukaryota; kingdom Viridiplantae; phylum Streptophyta; class Magnoliopsida; order Fabales; family Fabaceae; genus Glycine; species Glycine tomentella. Next base: position 198,594 of record PYAF01005503.1, read on the forward strand.
CATTTGATTTCAAAACAGGGAGTGCAGGCCGACCCAAAAAAAATTAGCAGCCATGAGCAAATGGCCTATTCCTCAGGATATTAAGAGTTTGAGGGGATTTTTAGGGCTAACAGGATACTATAGAAGATTTGTGAAGGATTATGGGAAATGGGCTCAGCCATTGAATGCTTTATTGAAAAAAGATGCATTTAAGTGGACTAAGGAGGCTGAGCAATCTTTTGAGAAGCTGAAAGAGGTGATGAGTACATTACCTGTGTTAATGGTTCCTGATTTTTCTAAACCATTTGTGCTGGAAACAGATGCTTCAGGAGTGGGATTAGGAGCTGTACTGTTACAGGAGGGTAGGCCTTTGGCTTTTTGGAGCATGGCTCTATCGAGTAGAGGACAGCTTAAATCAGTTTATGAAAGAGAACTGATGGCAGTGGTTCTAGCTGTTAAAAGATGGAGACATTACTTGTTGGGAGGGAAGTTTATTATAAGGACTGATCAACAAAGCTTGAAATTTTTAAATGATCAGAAATTATTGACTGAGGAACAATTTAAATGGGCTGCAAAATTGATTGGGTATAATTTTGAGATTCAGTATAGGCCTGGAAAAGAGAACATTGTGGCTGATGCTTTGTCTAGACAATTTCATTTTTCTGCTATTTCTTTAATACAAGAAGAGGAGTGGACAGATTGGGAAGAAGAATTGAAAGCAGATCAACCATTATATGAGCTTTTTCAGGGAATTGTTACCAAGACAATGGCAAAACCTGGTTATGAGGTGAAAGGAGGAAGGTTGTATTATAAAGGCAGGTTAGTGTTACCAAAGAACTCTACTCGAATTCCTTTGATTTTGAAGGAACTGCATAATTCCCATATTGGTGGGCATTCTGGGTTTTTTAGAACATATAAAAGGGTGACTGATGTGGTTTTTTGGCAAGGAATGAAGAAGGATATTAAGGAGTATGTGGCTGAGTGTGATACATGCCAAAAGAATAAGAACAGCACATTGTCTCCAGCTGGATTACTTCAACCATTGCCTGTACCAACCAAGGTGTGGTCTGATATATCCATGGATTTCATTGGAGGGTTACCAAAAGCACAAGGGAAGGATACTATTCTGGTAATAGTAGATAGACTAACTAAATATGCGCATTTTTTGGCCTTGTGTCATCCATACACAGCTAAAGAGGTAGCTGAACTTTTCATTCATGAAGTGGTAAGACTGCATGGCTTTCCTACTTCTATAGTTTCTGACAGGGACAGACTGTTCATGAGTTTATTTTGGAAGGAGCTGTTTAAAAAAGCGGGAACTGAGCTGAAAATGAGTTCTGCATACCATCCACAAACAGATGGGCAGACAGAGGTGGTGAATAGGTGTTTGGAGGTGTATTTGAGGTGCATGACAGGTAGAAAACCCAAGCAGTGGCCGGCTCATTTGGGTTGGGCAGAATTTTGGTTTAATACTAATTACAACATTTCTGCCAGGATGTCTCCTTTTGAAGCACTCTATGGACAGAAGCCTCCTTTATTAATTAAAGGAGCTGATATTCCTTCCAAGTTGGAAGAAGTTAATCAACTGTGCAAGAACAGAGATGAACTTTTGCTGGAATTAAGGGAAAATTTGTTGAAGTCACAAGATCAAATGAAAAAGCATGCTAATAAGCGAAGAAGAGAGTTGAGTTTTGAAATTGGAGATTGGGTTTTTCTCAGAATACAGCCTTATAGGATGAGATCCCTGGCCAAGAAATCCAATGAAAAATTGAGTCCTAGATTTTATGGCCCTTATAAGGTCATCCAGAAGATAGGAGCAGTAGCTTACAAGCTGGAACTTCCTGTTGGAAGTAAAATTCATCCTGTATTCCATGTCTCATTGCTTAAGAAATCAGTCAAACCCACCTGCAGTCCTCAACCATTACCAGCAGTAATGGATGAGCAGTGGGAACTTCAGATGAGCCCAGAAGCAATTCTGCAGCAGAGACAGAACGCACAGCAGCAGCAGGAAGTTTTGATCAAATGGAAAGACCTACCTCATCATGAGAATAGTTGGGAATTGGCTGAAGAAATGAAGAAAGTTTTTCCAGAATTGGACCTTGAGGACAAGGTCCAGCTTCAAGGGGAGGGTATTGATAGAGGTAGGTGGGGCCAAGTGTACTCTAGGAGGTGTAAATAGTGATAGAGGTTGATATAACAGAATAGGAGTTAGTTAAAACTAACTCAGTCAATGTATAAATAGCAGAGAAGAGAGAATGGGAGATAAGGAGAGAGAACTAGGAGGTTGATTCACCTCGAAGAGAACCATTTGTAACTGCTGGAGTTTATCTCCATTGAATAAGAAATTGCAGCGAATCCAATTTTCCAATTATCTCTGATCCAGTTCCTATTATATATACACCAAAAAATTCCATACCTGCGCTCCTGCTGAAGGAAGGAAATCCCTACTGTGACCACTTTGGAGTATACGCATGATGCTGTAAATACACGACGAATTGAAGATACTGATTCAGAAGTTGAGCACTGAATGGGAAAATCAGTAGATACGCAGGATTCAGCTATCTTTATGCACCTTAATACCACGTCAATTTTGTTTGCATCAAGAGCTTCATCCGTAATTTGTGCAACTTCAATGGCCTGAAAACCTAATGTCACACATGGAAGGAGGAACAGAAGACTATTAAAATCTCTGAACTTGGAAGCGTACCTCTTTGTATGAGAGCAGATTATTGCAATTTGAGAAAATTGGTTCTGATATTATGCAGTTGTAAGCTGGATACACTAATTTTCCCATATCAACAAGTAGAAAGGACGAGAGATCCTGTTCTCCATTTAAGAAGAAAAGTCTCTGCAAAAGGAATATCATTTACATCAGATCTAACAACTACCCAATTTGGCCAAATCCTTTAATCAACATAAGCAGTAAAAGTCAAAGAGGCACCTCAATACGCCACATAAGAGATTCAGCTTTCGAAGAAATCCTAATACAGAAACCAGTTCTATCCAAAATCATAGTTGATAGTTGTGGCCTGCATACATGAACCAAGTATTAAATAAAAGACTATTTGACTCCACAAATTATAAAAGCACAACTAAAAATTTAATACCATGGTACACTAGCATCTGTAAAAAGAATAGATGAAATCAGATGCTGCTTCTTCATCCTGTGACCTCCACTCTAGAACATTAATAGAATATACTAAATTCAATAGCTAGCTCATAAGAGAATCGACAAGGACTCAAGGAGAGGCAAACACATGAAATGCATTACCATTGGTTTATGATTACTTTATTCACATCTATGTTTATAAAGAGAAAGAAAAAAAAAAAATCAATTGTTTGGCCCGTATCTGTCCACACAGCATGTCTCTTACTATGTAGTCATCAGAAGCCAATCATTAATTTAGGAGCATCTACTATGGATACAACCAACTTTAGAAGGATCCGTCAAAAATGCTCCACTCACTTACGATAGGAGGACATATGCTCTCTCCTATATAAGGAAAACAAACTAAGAAAAAAAGTAAACCAAAAGAGAGAGAAAGGGATGGGGAATCATTCATCCAAAAAAACAAAAGCAAATACTACTAAACTCATCTTTTTCTAAAACTAAAAGGCAATGATATAATATTCTAATGTTTTGCATTTAATTCAAAAAAGAACAAAAAAAGAGTAATAACCTAATGGGTAGGCACTGAACATCAACTAACTTCATTGCCCAACTTGGCAACTTCAATAACTTATCTTGAAACAAAGTAACAAACAATAAACTTATAGAACCTTCAACAGATAATAAACTTGTCCGTGATAGATTTCACAACGAGTAAATTCATATCACTTCAGGTGTATTAAAGGAAACAAATATTATATAATAACAAAAGGAAATTGACACCCAGGTTACAAACTCATGGAGCATGCAACTTGTACACAAAGTAAGGTCAACTGCATGCTACGGAAAACTCTTGAGAAAAACATTATTTGCACAACTAGTGCAATCCATTCATAATGAAGTTTCATATCAAAATATATATCACCCTAAAACTAGAAATTGAATTGATTCTACCCTTTTTAAGCAAAATGCACCAAATTTCACGCAACTCAGAGACGCTGAGGATATTCAAGATATCATTCACATCACTCTCACATAGTTGATTTGCATCTTCAATAGAATGTATGTATTCTTTCTCTGCAATATGATCATACCAAAGCTACAGGTTACAAAGGTGGAATAAGGTTTAACAGCAAGAAATCAAATTATATTTTCAGAGAAAGAAAAAGTAAACCTTACAAATCATATTGAATTACCAGCTAGTCCCTTGACTGCCTTTTGAGTATCCACTATTTCAGGATATGATGATATATTAGACATGCGAAACCAAGGTCCTTCATGAAAACAAAATGTATATCAACTCCGAAATAAGAAACAATTTAAAAGATTACTAGCTAGTTCAGTAAAATCAAAATTTTAACCAATAGACATTTTAAGTTATAACACTTGGCACACTATGCTTTCTACTAGGATATAAATGGAATAATTTCTTTTAGATGCCCAGATGCACTACAACACAATCTTTCAGAGACAACTGGCACTGCCATGACATAAATAATCAGTATCTACACTTGGGATGTAGGTAATATGGCACTGTACCAATTTTAGTGCCTCGCGGAAGACAACTAGCATGAAAAACAATTTTGCCAACAAGTTAAATTTCAAATAACCTTTTCTAGTGTGTAGCCAGATAAAAAGCCTCTGACTGTCATCTGAGAGTAAAGTGAATGACTCTGTCCAATCAAAACCATAGACAAGACATTGATTGAAATATCTGATAAAAAATTAAAGAACATAAAAGTCACAAGTATTAATACCCATATAGGTTTTTTCATCTTCTGTTAGAAGGTGAATATTATTTCTTAACCCTTCTTGTAGCATAAGACAAAAATTCAGCTGATACTTTACAGATGGAGGATTCCTGCTATAGCAAATTCAACAACACATTGAGCATTTTTCCATAAGCATTTAAAGGTCTCGTCAGCATATTTGCTTTCACCATCTGATGTTCTGTGGCACATAATCTGAATTGGAACAATATCAAGATAATGTTTTGGAACAGAAGTAACGTGTCCCTGGAACAAGTTCCAAATATAAAAATGATGAGGACCCTTACACATTTAAAAATGGTGTTCTGTGTCTGTTCAACCTAAACTATCCATTTGACATAAGTAAAAGAATAGAACAAGTGATAAAGGAACATAAATACATAAACTCATTATCAGGTTAAACTTTTTAATACCTGAAATCCAAGGCCATAGTTGTCAATAAGAGGTGATAGGTATTGTGCTAGCTCACGGGGGATAAAACCTAATGACTTGTAGCACACAGCATCTACAGAAACAACCTAAACCAAGAGCAACAATGAGCTCCATGAAAATACACACAGAAGATATCACTATTAGTATTACAGAGGCAAAAGGAAATGAACCTTAATGGCATTGGGGTCCTTAACATTTTGAGGGTCCCTCAAAAGAGAGATGGCAGTACCAGCACATATTTCTTCTGGATTATCAGTGTATTTCCGGCCAACAATGAATGTTTCAAGCGTGATGCCAAGCACGTTCTCGGGTTTGGAATCATCAGGCACCCCATTGTTTGATGGCGAGGAAGATGAGGAAGTGGTACTAATTGTAGAATCAAGGTCGGCCTCGTGAGTTTCAGGCACTTGTTCTTCTTCTTCAGACTCGTTGTGCTGGGGCGGCGGAACCGGAGAATTGTTACTGTCGTGAGTGAGATTGTGAAATTTGGGTTTGGAATTGGATAGGGTGAAGTTTAACTGAAGGAGGGTGCGTTGGGAGAACTTTCGTTTTGTTGCTGGTGTTGATTGAGAGAGACATGCATCTGAAAGTGTGTAAATTGAGATGAGAAAGTGCAAAGAAACAAACATTGAAACAAGACAGACTATAAAATATACCATATGTGAATCACGTCACGTGCATACATACCGAGATGAGAGTTGATGTGGTGGTTGTCATCGGGAAGGTTGCGGCCGCAAACAGGGTATTGTACGTCGTCGTTTTTATCTGCTTGTGGTGGTTGTTCAACAGCCTGAAAAACGAAAAAGATGTGTCAGTCACTTAAAATATAAGCAAAAAGGAAGAGATTAGAAGAGACGCGATGCGATACCACGTTAGGGTTAGGGTTAGGGTTAGGGTTGGGATCGGAGAGGATAGAGTGGCTATTGGGAAGGAAGCGCCTCCGTTTGCCGATTAATCGAATCAAGCTTTCTCTGCCGCTAAGTACCATTTCCACAACCTGCACAAAGGAAAAGAGAGGGAAATCATGAAACCCTTAAATCTCCCGCCACGTTCACCATTTTATGATTCGGTAAATGAGATTTAAGTCTTAGTACTCTGTTTTTTGTTTTTATTAGGAAAAGAAAAAAGGAGAGCCAAGCTCCAAATTCATAAATATGTAAAAAAGATACTACAAAATAAGTTAAATTATAATTTTGTTTTCTTATAATTTTTAATTCATGATTTTAATCCTTAATTTTGTAATTTGACCAATAAAATTGTAATATTAGTCATGACTTAGACATTAAATACATGATTTTTTAAAAATGCTTATTCAATGGTAAATTAAATTTAAAAATAATAAATAATAAATTTATATAACAAAAAAAAATATAAAAAATTATAACTTGGACGAACTCCAGGCCTAATGCAAACAGAAGAAATATTGCACTGAATCTTGTGCCATGTTCACCTACATTGCCCTAGAGAAGGCTTACACTAAGAAAATAGAATTTAAAAAAAAAATAGAATAATATTAACATAACAATTTTGCGATCAACATGAACTATGCACTAACCAAGATAATGAAATGCAAAACAAAAGCAATTAGTATTTCGAACCAAACCATTCAATCAAAATTAAATTAACATTGACATCACCTTTAACCCAAGTTAATTGAGGCCGATAATATATGAACTAAATGATAAATACAAGAAAAAATTGAAGAAAAGAAAAAATAGGAAGGGCAAGGGAAAAAAAAGGAAAAATAAGACAAAATAAAATAAAATAAGATAAAAGAAAACAATGATGAAAAAAAGAAGGGAAAAATGAAAAGGATAAGAAATGAAAAGGGATCGTCTGGAACATAGAGATAATAACGGGTTTAACACTCCACTAAGCTTATAACTTTTCTCCACTCTGTCCTAAGGCACACCGTCTGCCAATCTATATCTCAATACATTAAGTCTTGTTTAATTACTTTTTCCCAAGTAAGTTTCGGTCTACTTCTATCTCTCTTTGTGTTGAACTCTTAGTAACAAACTCTGTGAGTATTCAAGGATCATCTCATTATGTGTCCAAACCACCTCAATTTATGCTCCCTCATCTTTTCACTCACCGGTACTACTGTTACCTTTCGTCAAAAATCTTCATTTCTTGTCTGATTCATCTTCGTATAATCACACATCCACTTTAACATCCTAATTTCTACTACTCTTATTTTATGTTCATGTTGCCTATGTGCTAGCCAACATTCAGCTACATATAAACATTGCAGGTCTTATAGATATTCTATAGAATTTTCCTTTTAACTTAAGGAGAATTTTGCGATCACACAAAAACCTAGATGCACTTCGCCATTTCATTCACCCTGCTCTGATTCTATGATTTACATCCTCATCAATTTCTCCACCTTTTTACAAAATTGATCACAAGTATCTAAAAGCATATTTCTTGGGTACCTCTTGATCAAGTAGATGCATGGGGCCTTGATCACCAGCAAAAACTCACACTTCATATATTCAATCTTGCTCTGGCTTATCGTGAATCCTTTAGACTCCAAAGTGTTTCTCCATAATTCAAGTTTCCTATTAACAGCGTCTTTGGTCTCATCAATAAGTACAATATCATTTGCAAAAAGTATACACCACCGAACTTCCTCTTAAATATCTTTTGTTAGTTCATTCATCACTAAGACAAAAAGATAAGGACTAAGAGTCGAACCTTGATGTTCCATTACAAGCTTTCACACATGTGATAGCCCCATCATACATATCCTTGATTGCATTAACATACTTTAATGGTACATTTTTCTTCTCAAGAGTCCACCATAAAATTTTTCTTAGGACCTATCGTATGCTTTCTCAAGATCTATGAACACTATATGTAAGTCTTTCTTTTTTGCTCGATACCTTTCCATTAATTGTTGCATCAAGAAAATAGCTTTCATGGTACATTTTCCTGACATAAATCCAAATTGATTTACAGAAACATTTGTCTCCCTCCTAAAGTGATGTTCAATAGCTCTCTCCCACAACTTCATAGTATGGCTCATGAGCTTAATGCCTCTATAGTTAGAACAATTATGAATATCTCCCTTGCTTTTGTAAATAGGCACAATCATATTTTTCCTCCAAGCATCAAACATTTTATTTGTTTGAAGAATCTTATTGAAAAGATTGATCAACCATTTTATTGTCACATCTCCCAAGCATCTCCACACTTCAATAGGGACGCCATTAGGTCCCAAAGCTTTATTATTCTTCATCCTCTTTAAAGTCTCCATAACTTCATGCTTATTAATTCTGCGCACACATCTTCTATTCAAATTATCATAAGCGTCCTCCAAGTCCTCCTTACTTTTATCGTCATCCCATTAAAAAGTTTGTTAAAGTAGTTTAGTCATCTTTCATTTACATCTTCATCTCTTTCCAAAAGTTTTTGATTTTCATCCTTGATGCATCGAACTTGAGTGAGGTCTTTACTCTTCTTATCCCTTATTTTGCAAGTTTGTATATACCTTTTTCACCATCCTTGCTCTCAAGATTTTTATACAAATCGGCAAAAACCTTGCCTCTAGCTTTCTGCACAGCTTTCTTTGCATTTTTTCTCGCTACTCTAAACTTTTGCAAGTTTTCATCATTGGGACTTTTATGCAAAGATCTAAAGCGTTCCTTTTTATGTTTAATTTCCTCTTGCACCTCTTCATTCCACCACCATGTTTCCTTTGTAAGAACTATGTTTCCTTTCCTTTCTCCTAGCACCCTCCTTCCCACATTTTGGACACGCATAGCCATATTATTCCATATTTCATATGTTTCTCAAATAGACTCTCATGGTCCTTCATGCTACATGTTTTCCTTGAACTCTATTTGTTTTTCCTCCTTTAGCTTCCAGCATCTTATCCTTGGGTTTTGAGCACTCTTCTTCATATTAAGTACTTTGTTGAACCGAACCTCTAGAACTATTAGCTTATGTTGCATAGCAACACATTGTCCAAGGTAGACCTTACAGTCGATACAAGAATCTCTATCTTCTCTTCTAGCCATAAAGAAATCAATTTGACTATGATTGCCACTATGATAAGTGATAAGATGAGACTCCCTTTTTCGGTAAATGTGTTCGCTAGCATCAAATCATAGGCTAGTGCAACATTCAACATATCTTCTCCAGTCTCATTTCTCGTCCCATAGTCAAAACCTCCATGAATTCTATCAAAACCTCCATTGTTTTTATCAATGTGACCATTTAGATTTCCTCTTAGAAAAATCTTCTCCTCTCGTGGTATCCCTCTCAAAACCTCCTCCAAGTCTTCCCTAAATTGGTTTTTTTCATTTGATTGCATCCAACTTGGGGTGCATACACACTAAGAATATTTAAAATTAAATCACCCACTACAAGCTTAATCATCCTAATCATGTCGTCTTTCCTTTTGACGTCAACCATTTTATTTCTAAAACTTCTATGATCATAATTCCAACCCCATTTTGACTCTTGGTTATACTTGTATACCACAACTTGAAAAAATTGGTATCATCCACTTCCTTGACCTTTTCTCCAACCCACTTAGTTTCTTGCAAGAAAACAATATTCATTTTCATTCTGTCAAAAACATTTACTAACTCCCTCAGTTTACCCGTTATTGTTCCTATGTTCCAGCTTCCCAATTGCATCCTTACCCCTTGGCAGTGTTTACCCACCACATTCAACCATTTGCGTGTTGGGACCTTAACCTACTGGTCACCAAATCCTGGTGAAGACTTGGCGTCTTGTCTTGCGACAAGAACCCTAGCTCACTACCGATGTAGCACCTTGCCTTGTGGAAAGGGCCCTAGCCCATTTTTCGCTACACCCGGGACCCGATGTAACGCGTCACTATGAAGGGTATGCCCCAACGAAATATCATAAAGGTTCATCTCATAAAAATAGTTATTTTTTAACGGTCGGTTCGCAATACCTGACACCAACCCTCCTCTTTTATCCTGGCTTGGGACAGGTTATACATGCAAGCACACATAGACGGAGTTTTAATCAAAATTAAATATTCTATAAATATATTTGGGATTTAGGTTCTTACTTCATGATTTGTTCTGTGACTAAAACAAGTAGAGATGAAAGTATGAAGAACATGTTTGATTTAGGATTTCAATTTGGTACGTAGGATTCAATTGAGATTCTAATTTTGGAATTTGGATTTTTTCTCTTTTTTATTAAATTACACCAAGAGGAACTAAAATACCTTTGGAAACAAAATCTGATTATATAAGCTCTTACAACACCACTAACAAATTTGGAAACAATCAAAAACATGAAAGCTAAAATCCTCTTCCATCGCATGCTTTGTAATACCATCATGTACTTAGTTAGCTTCGTTGTATACATTATTCCAAGTAACAAGATCCCCATTCCTGTAAATAGAATGAATCTCCGAAATGAGATTAAAACAAAGGTGCAACATCCAAACTCCTCTTAAAAGAAGTTTCACCACCAAAAGAAAATTAGAATCCACTCTAATTTGTGAACTCACAATCATAACTCATTGTGACTAAAGAGCAAAAGACTAAAATGAACTCATAATAGTAGTATATTTACATTATTTAGAGTGTAACACACTCTTTATTATTATTAGTTAAAATTTATTAAGATTACAAATTCTTACAAGTCTCACCTTTTATTTAATTAATTTTCCTCATTATTTTCTAATTTTTAATAAATATTAATATTAATCAATTGTAGAAAGTATATTACAAAATATGTTGTTCACATTCAAGTTTAACACATCATCAAACACTTTTCGAAAACCATAAAGTTTAATTCTTAAAAATATTACTATTTTTAACTAAATTTCCGCTTACCATGTCAATAGACTCATTTTATTTAGTAAATATATAAATAATAAAGATATTAGGAGCACAAAAGTAAGACAGGACAAGAAAATTCACCGAGTGTCGCCTCAAATAAATAAGGTTAAAATATGTTTTTCATCCCTATAAATATCGAAAAACTCAAAATTTGTCCCTACAAAATTTTCGGTTTGTTTTTCGTTCTCATAAAATTGAAATGTGTTGTTTTTGACCCAGAACTAGGCTTGGACGAATATGAGCCAATTTAACATTTTTTTTAAAACTTAAATATAAAATACAATTTTTGAGAGTTAAAAACCACCAAAAATTATTGTAAAAAGAAATACAATCACAATTTGTGACGGTTAAAACCACCACAAATTTTAGGATTTTTTTTTGCAAAATACCCTTTTTTCCCAAACCTATAACAGCCACCATTCGTCGCATCGCCACTTGCACCACCTCCTTCACCGTGCGACCAACCACCACTCTACGCATCTTATAATAACCAAGCTAAAAAAAATTGGTGGACGCCTCTGGTTTTCGGCTCAAATAGCACCAGACGCGACGCCAGTAGCGCGGGAGATGCACCAGATGACCAATTTTCACTGGAATCTGGCGCGATTAGCACGGGAACGCGGGCAGGGTCACTATAAAGACCCAATTCTCACGTTTTTATGGCCCAAAAATGTATCTCTTCTTCCTTCCCTCATTTTCTGCCATTGACAAGTGTGGAAAGCTCCATAACCACTCAACCATTGACCAAAACCCTTCACATCCAAATGAAAGTTGAAGGGAACTACCCAATGAGCTAGATTCCAACATCATTTTTCCTTGAAAACCATCAAACGGAGAGATCGCGTTCTCATGGGAACTTCACAAAGTTTCGAGTTTGAGGGGAAAGGAGGCGTTTTAAGGAAGTTCAAGCTTGGAGAAGCCGTCCTCTAGCCTTCCTTGTCGTTTTATAGGTAAGAAACACAAGTTTTATCGATTACTTAAGAATTTGTTCTTGAGATGAATAGTGACCCATTTGAGTTAGCTAAAATTAGGCTTAGGTCCTTTGGAAAAGTATGTTTAGGAGGTTGTTGTGATGAAGGTTTAACCTTGAAATATAATTTTTATGGATTTTGGAAATTGGGTTATGAGTATGTGTAGGAAGAATGTTGGTTAAATTGATGATATTATGGTATGTTTGGGCCTTGGTGCCTTGACAAGATATGTTTAGGAGATTATATAAACGGTGAAAAAGTGTTGAAGTAACTGTTTTAGCTACCTTGATAATTATCGAAATGTGGAATGGATAAAGCTTTGAACTCGTTAGTTGGTTTATGCAGAGTCTTAGGGAGACTCTAGTGCCTTGGATAAGCCAAGATAGATCCTGTTAGGGGTCTGTAAGTCACCAATTAGGTGACTAGTCCTTATAACTTGAACAAATGTAAGTATTTACCATACATAATGTAAATATGGTATTGTTATTGACGTATGATGATGTCATTTTGTTTTTGCTTCCGAATTAATTAATTGTTGCGCTTAACGGTCATAAAATGAATGTTAATGAATCGGATGCGTACGGGGTGTTACACATCTTATTCGTGTCGAGCCACCACCTGCACCACCTCCTCCACTGCGTGCCACAACCCACACCAACCAAACACCACCATCAAATTTGGTGGCATCGGGGTTGGTAGCACATATGGTGGCTCGTGCGGGTAGTGGCGCGTAGTGGAGGAGGTGGTGTAGGTGATGATGTGACGCAAAGATGGATATGATGGTGGTTGGCCGCAAATGGTGAGGGGGGTCATGTTTGGATGTAGGTTCCACATAGCTCCACGTGTCCAATTTTTTAGTGAACACACGTCAGACCCTTAGGCTTGGATTTTTCTAAGCCTAGCTCCGGACAAAAAAATAACACATTTCAATTTTATGAGAAAAAAGATACACTAAAATTTTAAATGGACGAATTTTGAACTTTTCAATATTTATAGGAACAAAAAAATATTTTAGCCAATAAATAAATAGTTTCCAAAATGATATCAAAGGAATGAAGGTAGAAAAGAAGGCGACGAGTAGGTGTGGAAACAGGCCAGGTCAGACCAAGCTTGGTTAGACCTGACCTTGGCCTGATTTAAAAATATAAAGCTTAGTCTAACCTATTTACTTGTCATAGGCTTTTTTTTAGGCTCGGTCTAGCCTATTTGAAAGCCTGGTTAGGCCTACAAGCCTATTTTTAATAGAAAATTTAATTTTACAAAACACTTTAAATCAATTTAAAAAAATCAAAGAAATAATTTTAAACAACAAAATGTTTCAACATCTCACTTATATTTTCAAATAAGTAATAATCATTTTATGAGATTTTCAAGATGATTTTTTGAAGTGGTTGATCATCCACCTTCATAATAAGGAAAAATATTTTTAGAAAAATAAATATATTATTTTTAAGTTTTAATATATATATATATATATATATATATATATAAGACTTTTTTTAAAGGTTGAACCTAGCCTTTTTATTTAAACAAGTTTTTCAAAAAACCTTAGTCTGACCTTTATGATAAACAAGTCAGGTCAGACCTTAAACAGGTCAGGCCAAAGGCCCCTAATAAGCGACTTGACTCATTTTCATCCTTAGCAACCAGGATCATTTATAACCATAATTATTAAAATCGACACGGTCCAACCGATTAGACCGAGACTCAGTAGCATAACCAATTCGATTCTACTATGGACCGATTATGTAATTGACGTCAAACCCGATCAAGTTCACTTTTTTTTTAATTTTTTTTGTTATTTTGAATTTTGAAGTATAAATGAATTGTTCTTATTCAAATAATATTAATTATATACTTATATATAATAGATACATATATAATTTTAAATTTTTAATATATATCGAATCAAATTGAACTAATTTCTGATCCACCGGTTAGACTACTGATCCACTACTTCGACCGAGTCAATAACCAGACCAATTTTAATAACAATGTTTCTAACCCACATTATAGTACAAAGTTTCATTTGGGAGTCTAGATTTGCCCAAGGATCATTATCAATGTGCAGACCTTCTTTCCCTTACATGAGTATCTGATGCGGTCATCGTTTTATTATCAATTCATAATAATAATATGCTAAACAAGATTCTGCATCTAATTCTAAAAATTATACGGTGAACAAAAGGGTTCACAACAATGCAATAGCCACTCTTGCCCAGTTGAATACTGGACAAATTCTTATTTTAATTTGAATCCTAATGAAACTCGAGAGAAACAGCCTCTCTGCAAAATTTAATGCCCAGTCGTTTATAATTTGGCTTGGGCATACTATAATTGACGGTGCATAATTCTTCTGAATCTACATAGTTTACTGCGGACCAAAAAGGAAAGAGACATGCTGCTATTGTTAACTAGTCGAACGAGTTTTTTGGACTACTGCATCTGTCGCACTGCGAGTTCTTGTCAGCAATGGACCATAGACGCCAGATATCAACCCAAACAAGCCAGAACTAGATCCATTACTTTTGTCTACTTTTGGCCCCTGAAAACACAATAACAAGGTCAGTTAACACAGGCAATAAAATCAAGTAAATAAAAATTCAATTACAATTAGAGAGACAATTCAAACCAAATGGAAAGGTTTTTTTTCCCTTACAAAAATCACATAAAAACATAAATGGGTTTTGCAAGGAAAATATTTCATTTCATAAATACCGAACATAAAATTGTCAACTGTTTGACACAACCCACAAATCTATAAATTACTAAAAATTATCTTAAAATGCACACTTAATGGGATTGGATTGATAATTTTTTGGAAGTCAAACATACCCAAGCATCTCTAAACAAGATGTCATGTGAAAAACTAATCGTTCCCTCTACACAATAAATCTGAATTTAGCAAATCAGAAATATTGCAAACCTGGAAAGATCCACCAGAGTTCGATGGAGATGGTGGATCAGTTGACAATGTCGGTGGCAAGGATGCAGTCTGTTAACAAAACAAATGGTAGGAAGAACTAATGAAGTAATGATCAACACAAATAGAGAAGCAGCAGTAAAAGCTCAGTTAAAAGTTAGGCAATGTTACAAATGCTGCATAACTTTTCTGATGGGTTTGGATGAGTGGTAAGGAGGGGAAGAGAAAAGTGACACAAACCCTTGTGTAGAAGATTTTTAATGAGGGGAGGGAATGGGAAAGTCTTGATAAGTACAGGATTGTGAATGAACAAATGCACCAATAGCCCCACCCTTAATTTGGATATATGTTTTCTGATTCTTGATGTAGAACAACTGCTTGACCCTTTCAATCGCATTACTAGGTTTGCTTGGTTGAGTAAGTGACAAGGGGGAAGATTGAAAACAAGAAGATGGAATGAAGATAAAAAAAAAAAAAAAAAAAATAAAGTCATGGCTCAGAGTGAAAATAAGTATATTTTGTTTTCCTATTTCTCATATTTCTGCTAAAGGCAATTGTACCTTCATCTCAATTCACCTACCAAACTATGCAGATACTAAGATCATGCATGTCTAGGAAATATAACAATATATCCGCTTACTATCCAGCTACCGAACCATGCAGATACTAAGACCATGCATGTCCAGGAAATAATCATAATTCATAACAGACTAGCACAGGTTTAAGTCGTTATTTGTATATTTTATATAGAAGTTACCCTTGATGACGGTGTAACGGATGGTGGCTCAAGCGATAGCCTAGCGGAACCTGACTGCGAACCCTGCATAATTCAGATTACAGAGTAAACATAGGAACAAGTTTCAAAGGAAAGTAAACAATGGAAAACCTTGAGGGGTGGGGGGAAAGGGGGAACTACAATATAAAACCAAACTTGACCACATTCACTCTTTGGCTTATAGTTAAATAAATTTACTAGGCCAATGAACAAAAAATATACTATTAAACTAACAAGACATCCTATAAAATATACCATTATGCCTAACTGATAATAACAGTTCTCCCAAAAGGCATAATTGCATTGATAAACAGGAGTTGGAGAAAAAATGCTTACCCTGGAACTGGAAGAGGGTGAAACTGGTGGTAGCTCAAGGACTGGCCTGGAAGAACTGGATGAAGATGCCTATATAATATAAAAATGTGTTAGTATCTTATATACTATATATATCAAATAAATAGAAAGAAGATAATTGAAAGCAGATCTGAAATTAAGACTGCAAGGCCAAACGAGAAAGAAAAAAATCCATTGTAACGAAAGTCTAGTTCATGCCTGAATATACTCTGTGGATCTGCTATACTCCAAGGTCTTGGTAAATTGACACAACTTGTTCACTCCTTCAATTGTGGCCACCTAAGCAGATTAAAGCCGGTAAACAGTAAATCACAGATATAAACAATATTCATAACCTAGAAAAATGTCTATAATTAAATTATGCAGTGACTGAAGTCAAATTGACTATACCTGCTTCTCTTCTATTTCTTTAATTTTAGATTCCTGAGAAGCAAAGTAATCAGGTATAAGTTAAAACACCCAACAGTAAATTAAAGAAATAACTGAATTGTTGCAATTGATTTACCAGAACATGGACTGTAGCATGAAAAGACTTTGAATCTTTACTTATCGTATCTGCTTTATGTTGAATTACAGATATCTGCAACAGGAGATATTCTGTTAAACAAGGAAGAAGACAAAACTAGACATAATAAAATCTATACTCACATCCTCCCTTGTAGTTTGAGTAATGGCAGCACATTCTTCTAAATTTTTATCCAGACCGTTGATTCTTCCAGATAATTTCTTTTTGGTATCCTGAAACCATTTCGGATAAGTAAATTTCCATTATCAATTACTCCAAGGTAAAAAAACTGTCTGTAATTTTAATGTCCAGAGAAAGAAAGAAAAGTAAACTGAGATGAATGCAAACTTTAAAAGCATTATCTTTTATAGAACATAGAAAGTTCCTTTTCAAAATTTGTTTGAAATATAAGATTTGTTTGATTCGATAATGGAACCATATCAATTTTCACAATGAAAAAGATAAATGCAAGTTATGCACTTAACACGGTCACAAAATATTTACATGAATAATATCATCACAAAGGCTTGACAGAGAAATCAAGCTCAAAGATTATTTGAATGCAGTCATAATAAAGAGAATAAGCTCAATTAAGTAGTATTTCTTGTCTCTCTGTCAAATCAAGCTCGGGAACCACACATGACCTCAATGTATAAAAAATGAACAGACTGAGATTGTCGTCAAGTTATTATGTTGCACATTTTCTAATTCAAAATCATCAGAATAAAAAATACATAATTGTATTATTAATAATATTTACTGATTTGCTCCTTGACATTTTGTTATATAGCCGTACTCTAATTAACAGACAGTTAACAACTTACCATTCATTGTCATATTTAATAAAGATGCTTGGTTTTGACACAGTCTAACAAGAACAAACTATGCAATCAAAAGGAAAAATTACCCCAATTGATTCATAAAGCTTTCCCATCTGATTACCAATAGATGTGCAAGCATCAGACAAACCTCGCCTTGTTGCAAACATCAGATCAGGAAGCTTCCATCCCTGCAAACACACGAGCCATAAAACTCAATCATAAGAGACTGGGGTAATTGGAGATCGTGAGGTAAGATTATAGTAAGAAAATCATTTAAAAATAAAATAGAGAACAAGTGAACTAGCATCCAGCTGCTCTGGCATAAAGTTTAGTATAGCTAACTTCATGCACAATGACAGACCTATGTACATAAGAGAGAAGGGACAAGCCTTGAAAAATTTATGGCAATAATACATGTAGATTGTTGTAATATAACAACCAACAATTTTGTTGATTTTCTCCCATAGTTTTAAGAGTTTTATTTTTCAGTACATAAATTTTGTTCCCATAAACTAAAATTCCTGGATTTGCTACTCCATGCAAACCTGCCAACTAATAATCATCTAACAGCAAGCAATGCATAGTTGACTCTGCTCCAAATTATGAGGAAAATATTAGTAACATGAGTTGAGCTCAACTCAAACCAGTAAAGCCAACTCTCAGAAAACAATGATAAATGCAATTTTGCTAAGTTAAACTGAACATTATACCAATTTATTTGAACAGAAAGAAACCGCAACAACTCAAATAAACATGAATGTCATAGCCATATGATCAAATCATAATATTTAAAAAAAAAAAAAAATGTCAAAAAAGGTTTTTATATTCTACAAGATTAGCAAACTCTCAATTACAGGCTTGGCATTTATCATGTCAATATATACAGTGTTGTTAAAATCGCGCGTCAACTCGTGGAATCGCATGATCCTGCGATTTTTCCGGCGACCAGTGATCCAGATCGTGAGTAGGATCGGGAACGGGCAGGATCGGAGTGGGATCGCGATTTTGCTCGTAAAATCGTAGGATCTCCGATCCGATCCGATCCCACGACGTGCTTGTTTAAAAGGCTCTAGGGTTCTTTCGAACCAAAACGCAAACAGAGAAGTGCGCGCCTGCGACCTGCGACCTGACCGGCGACCTGCGCCCTGCGACGGTCGACCTGCTCTGCGACCTGACCGGTGACCTCCCCCGACTGCGCGCGACCAGGTAGGTTGTCTTCTCCCTTTCCACTTCTTGCTTTCCCTTCCTCTTCTCCCTTCTCCGTTCTGGCCTTCTCCCTTTCTCTTCTCCATTTCCCTTTCCTTCCTGTGAATCCCGTCTCCCTTCCCTGTCTCTGCTCTCTGGTTTGCTTCATACTTCTCCCTTTGCTAATTGTTGTTGCTTGACTTGAAGCCTTGAACTGTTGGCATGGCACATAGATGACAGAGGCATGTTTTATTTTTCAAGCCAGAGCCTTAAGCCCTTGTTCTGTGAAATAGTTTTTTGTAATTTATAAGTGTAAAACTTGAAAAAAAATTTGTCTCTCTTGATTGGAATTTGGATTGAAGAATGAGGATTTTTGTCTTCTTAGTTTACAGTTGTTTGTGTGATCATGTCATGGCTAAAACAATTGAGTTTGTGCAAATTTTGATGTGATTGTAAAGCAATTGAGTTTTGCAACTCTGTTTGTGGAAAATACAGAGGAATGGCAAGTGGATCAGGATCAGATAAAGATGTTGGAGGAGGGAGTGGAGCATCTGCACCTCCACGTAAAATAGCGAAAAATGCGGCTGGAATGAGGACTGATGTGGCATGGAAACACTTTTTCTGGAGATGCAAATGTCATTGGCAATGTCATTAATGACAATGAAGATGATGATAATTGTGAAGAGGAGTTGAATGCTCTCCTAAATTACTAGAGTGGGAACTTGGAACTTGAAACAATTTCAATTTTATATGAATTAATGTTATGTTATTAATTATTATGACTTATGAATTTTTATTGTGTTGTGTTATGTATTGATATGATGAATTTATATTATGTTATGACTTATGACTTATGAATTTATATGTGAATCTAAGTTTGTTTCTTTATTTATTGAGTTTTTTATGCATATAGATTATATATAGGAATTTTAGGTATTGAGTTTTGACATAGGTAGGATCTCGATCCGATCCTACAATCCCCGATTTACGATCTTTCATCCCCTCCCCCGATCCTAGGTAAAATTACGATCTTAACAACCTTGAATATATAGCAGGAATCTGGATCCTCTGCAACCTCTCCCAGCAAGGTAGGTTTCTCTCCATCCCAAATCTCAACCACTCATGTCATTCTCTTTCCTCTTCAGTTACTAAGATCAACTAAAACAGTCAAGATCTTGGCTGGGAGGTGGCGGGACAGAAATCAGCTGGAGAGGATCCGTGTGCAAAGAGTAGATGGCACTCATTAAAAGCACCAATATTTAAATTCAAATTAGCCATAAAAGCTTCCAACAAGAATGTATTACTACAGCATCCTATTACTTAAATCAACGATTGAGAGAATAAAAGACATTACCTTCCACCAAACGTATCCATATCCTACTACAATAATAACAATCACTGTTACATATTTTCTTCCACCTGTGCATTGCCCAAACAAGTCAGAAAATACACACAGAATTACAAAATAAGGAAACATTGGTTAGCTTGTGCGGATTAAATTGCTGAAGAAATAACAAAAGGCCCCTATAATGTGTATAAGAGAGTAGCTAACCAGTACCTGCTCCACTTGCATTTACAATAGTGATTGATCTATCTCTAGCAAGAAGTTGTAGTTCCTGCCGAAGACTGTTTACCTGTAGATCAACAGTTAATCAGCATTACAATATTGGTATATTTACAAATATACCATTTGATTTAGTAGCCAATTCAACAGGGGGGAAATAAAAATCCCACTTCAACTACTAAAAGTTATAACTCTTATCATATAAACTGATTAATGTAGTCATGTTTTTATTCAATTCGTAGAATGTCAGAAGAAACAAATTATACAGCTAACAGCAGCTGAATTATATATAGCTTCATCATGCACACACATCCAACACTTTCTCAGATGCTACATAAAAAATATATGCAATTACATGCTTCAAGTATAAATGGAAGACAATAAAGGTTCACAAATACATATTTTCAATTATCTTCAAGAAATTTTGCAACACGACCTCTTAAGCTAAGATCACTTGTCCTTTCACATCACGCATTATTGCACTCTATATTGGGAATCTAAGATAAAAATGAATGCACAGTGTAACTTCATACATTCCTGAAGCAGCGGACCCAGCATGAGCTTTAAATTTAAATAATTTATGATCAGATCACAACCTACTTCAGAATGAATGGTATAACAAAATCAATGTTATCAATTATAGTACTTGTGATCCAGTTGTTTGTTTCAATTTTGAAACATGCAACCAGTGTTGTTAAAATCGCGCGTCGGATCGTGCAATCGCACGATCCTACGATTTTTCCGGCGGCCGGCGATCCAGATCGCGTGTAGGATCGGGAAGGGGTAGGATCGGTGTAGGATCGCGATTTTGATCGTAAAATCGTAGGATCTCCGATCCTCACCGATCCCACAACGCGCTGGGTTAAAAGCTCTAGGGTTCGATTTCGAACCAGAACGAAAACTGAGAAGCTACCTGGCCCTGGAGCTGCGACCTGCTCACCTGACCGGCGACCTCCCCCGACTGCGCGCATCCAGGTAGGTTCTCTTCTCCCTTTCCGCTTCTGGCTCTCCCTTTCTCTTCTCCCTTCTCCGTTCTGGCCTTCTCCCTTTCTCGTCCGAGGTGGTGATATTAATTGACGGAGAGATCGCCGGAGAGGAGGGTGGAGGTGGCAAGAAAAAAAAAATGTAAAGCAAGAGAGGAGAAGAAACGGCGCACAGAAGAGAAAGAGAGAAGAAGAGAGAAGAAGAAAAGAATCGTATAAGCTAGGGTTAAGTTATTTGGGCCAAATTTGCATTCTGTACCCCCCTTTTTTCCTTTCTGCAGTTTCATATTATATTTTTTAAATGGGCTTTGAATTTTAATTTAGATAATTGCTATTTAAAGTCTTTCCGTACCCACTTTTTTCTTTCTGCAGTTTCATAGTAGGATCTCGATCCGATCTTACGATCCCCGATTTACGATCTTTCATCCCCTCCCCCGATCCTACGTAAAATTACGATCTTAACAACCTTGCATGCAACAGAAGCTATTTTTAGTTCTCAGACAAGTACAATGTTAATTGTTAAGCTTAGCATTTACATTATGAACATTTACTTATACATAACATATTTTCAAAATACAACTTCAGTTGTTATGAATCAGACATATATGAGTAAAAAAAACATATGCATATGCTCAGAACTCAAGTCATGTATATGATTCACTAAATGATGTTCAGCATGATGCATGAGACTAAACTTAACTAGACAAAGAACTATTCCTAATTAAAATAAAATTAAATATAACCAATAATGAAAAGGCAACAACAACATGCATACCTGAGCCAACAAAGCATCATTATGCGTCTGCTTTTTAACAGTTGGAGCAGGCTCTTCGCTTTTAAGTTGCCTCAAAACAACCTGGGAAAAAGTCTACAATCAGTAAAAAGCCCGCATACTTAATTACCAAGAATAAATGACAGTCACCATATGCTTACTATATCAATGGAAATTGGACCCAATCACAAATATAAAATAATACTATAATAGCCTCCAAGAATATGCCTGAACTTCTCAAGTACGTACAACAACAACCAATGTATCCCAACAGGAGGAATCAGTCACATAGATCAAGCAGGGTTTTCTATTAAAAAACCAAGTTTCAGTAAAACTATTTAGAACATGGTTTTTTACTATTTTTTAATAGTCTCTCCTAATATTTCCTTGGCCTTCATCTTATCAAACTATCTTCCATATGTTTCCCTTGATCCATTTGTCTCACTACTAGACTAGAGCCTCTATTGGTCTTCTCACATGACTAAACTACCTTAGGAAAGTTTCCATCAGCTTCTCCTAATAATCACATATTATACCCAAAATAGTCCCCTTAACAGGAGTCCTATATGTATGCCATTCTCATCAATCTCTATATCACTTTGTAGTGTAGATTGTAGAATAACAAATCCAATTCAAGATAGCTAAATAAAATGACTTGGGGCATAGTCTGATCTGATTCACAATTTTCACCATCAAAACACTGTTACCTAACATCTTACTAAATTTACATCTCATTTACTTTGTCTTACTCCTACTTTACCAGCTCATGACAGAGAAAATCAGGAGGTACAGGCAACAGAAATGAAAACTTTAATGAGCATCTCATGAATCATAGTCATAGTAAGAATGTAAGATGGTTATACGGGATTACACAGTTGGAAAAGTCATGATGAAGCATAATACTTCCATAATTCAGGCGGTGATTGGTTATGTATTCATTTACTGATATTACTACCTATCAGTTTGTCACAGATTTACAGTTTTCTTCATTACAACCAAAATAATTTCTAAGAAAGTCATTTTCTAAAGTCCAGCATCTCAGCCTGAGACTATGTTCAAATGCCAACAGAAAGAGCAAAAGTGATCATTTTCCTTCCAAATTTATTAACATTTTTCTTACCAAATTAAATTTGTGTTGAAGGGTCCCTACCTACAGACTAGATTCCCTTTTGCTTGCATGAGTTAGAGCATTACAATATTACTTCAAACACTTTTTTTTATGCATTACAATACCATAAACCAATTATGCCCTCTCCTACACATATTCACTCAACGTAGCTACCGTACAGACTAGCCCTCCTTGAAGTTCTGTTGTTTTAAACATCATCTCAATCATACCACTTTCGACACGGAAAAGAGGACAATTGCATCTTAAAACATGGGTAGGGGGGTAGCAAAATCATAAGCATCATTTACCGAGAGAGAGAAAACTTGCATTTATCAATTTGTACCCATCGGCATAGTTCATTAAATGCATACATCCTTCACTAGAGGCTTAAAAATGCATCCAAAACAATAACAAAAACAGCAGCAGCCAGTGAAACAAGTTGAGCTTTAAAAAAGTAACCTTAAAAGCACCAGAGGCGAGGCCAGAGACATCTGGCAGACGCCCTTCTTTTGCAATTACTGAACCAGCAATACCTAAAACACAAACAAACGCATTTCAGTGAGGCATTCAAAATCCAAGTTTCGTCGAAAACCTAGATTAACGTGCAACCACGAGCAAACGAACCTAAATTGAGATGGTGTCAATTTTGGAGAAAAATAATTGAAATTAAACAAAGAGGAAGAGGGAGATTAAGTGGATGAGAGTGTGTGTGAACCTGCGCCGACGAGAATGACGAGCTTGCCGAGTGAAAGAGCCATGACGCCAGTGAGTCTCAGCAAACTAGCTAGCGCAAACTGTTGCGAAGCATTTAGCGCGAAACGCTGCGTTTAGGGTTCGGCGACGTGCGATTGTGTGCGTTTAGGATTGTTTATTGTTTATGTTTCGCCGATCAGCGAGACAAACAAGACAATGAAATCGAACAAACCCTTGCGGATGCTCCCTGCTTTTTTTCCCCAGTGGACCCCTAGTTTCGAAGCTGTGAACATAAATAAAATACTACTTTATTAATAATAATAATAATAATAATAATAATAATAATAATAATAGTATATGAAAGATATTTTCCTATTACGATATGTGTTCACCAAGATTTAATTTAGTCTTTATCTCTTTATCTTAGTGATAAATGAACTAATGAAAGATATTTAAGAGAAAGTATGGTGTATATTTTTTTGCAGATGATATCTTACTTGACCAAAGATTGTGTTAATAGAAAATTGAAATTGTGAAGATACATTTTGGAGTCTAAATGATTCATGATAAGTAAGAGCAAGACAAAGTATATGAAGTACGAGTTTTTGCAGATAAGAGATGGTGATCAAGACACAGTGCATCTGTAACACCCCGTATGCATCCGGTGTATTAACATATTACTTAATCAGAATAGCACAGCAATTATCAAGGATAATTAAAAATGGAAGCAGTAAACAAAAATGACGTCATCAACCGTCATTACCACATATATGGGGAATTCTCATAATATACAAAGTATATATCTCAAAACTGTACATATCCCTCATCATTACCAAAATACAGGCATAGAATCAAAATATCAAAATATAGAACCAACATGCTCTTCACTATATGCCTAAGGTTCCTTCAGAACCATATCCCTCTACTCGGGTCTCTTGCCCTAGGATTTGTCAACCGTTCCCTGAGCCTCACCTGCAAAACATAATCCCCAACAGGGGTGAGATAACAATCTCAGTAAACTCAGAGTCCTTGGAGGTCTTTCCTCCCCCTGGTTCACTTTCATGCACATGATATCAAAATTGGCATTACAAACTAGCCATCGCAGCTATCAAGTCATATCACATGTACATCACACAAGTGTAACAATATATGTACCCATATCACATTGTCTGAGAAAGGTCATCCACTAAAGGGCACGTTTTCTCAGACTTTTCTCTTCAAAGTCTGAGGAAGATCATCCACTAAAGGGCACGTTTTCTCAGACTTTTCTCTTCAAAGTCTGAGGAAGATCATCCACTTAAGGGCACATTCTCTCAGGAATTTACTTGGACGTCTATGGCCTTTTCCAAGGAAGATCATCCACTTAAGGGCACATTTCCAGGGGAATCCATAGTACCTTACTCTACTGGCCAGAGAATCTCACAAATCACATAACACAATACTATCACAGTACTTAGCTTATCATCAATCACAGAACACTATCTCAGTGTTCATCTTATCATCAATCACATGTTTCAATAAAACAGTAACACACAATTTCAATATACATGCATCATGACATATAACATCCACCACTCCCTCGGAGTATGGAGGAACACAAGCAGTGGGAACTACTCCCAAGGACAAAGAGCTTACCTGCTCTCAGCGCTCTACCGGCTCTCCCGGCTTCGTGGTCACAACCATCAGCAATATCACTATCACGCCCTACACAAGGTATAAAACAAACAATCAATAACGGTCTATGGCCGTTATAATGAAAGGAAACACTATCCCTTTCCATAGAAACCTCTCTGTTCTCTATCTTAGGGTTATCAGAGTTAATCACCTTATAGGCGATCTACAGACCCTCAATAGGATCTATCTTGGTCCAACCAAGATCATAGAGTCCCCTTAGACTCTGCATAGGCTTAATTCAATGATCTACTATATCATATATCACAATTATCCAACATGACTAAAACATGTATATCACCACGTTTTTACCGTTTATTTGGCCTTCTGAACAACTTTTTGCAAAGGCATTTAAGCTCATATCTATCATAATACCTTCCATTTACTCAACATTCTTCCTACTCATATTAACCTCAGAGTCAAAACCAAACTTCATCAAAAATCATGTTTCAAAATTCAATATTCATCAGAACAACCTCCTGAGCATACTTTTCTAAAGAACCTAAGCCTAATTCCATCCTTATCACAAAGTAGTCACTATTCATCCTAAGAACCATTTCAAAAAATAAACGGTAAAACTTGAGTTTCTTACCTCTAAACAGTCAAGAAAAGCTGGAAGGTCACTTTTCCAAGTCGTGGCGTCCTTGAATCGCCTTCTTTCTCCTCCAAAACTCAGTTTTTCTAAGTTCTCTAAGGAATGAGACTTCTTTATTTTCTGGTTCTTCTCTAAGAATTGAAGCTGGAATCTAGCTCATAAAGGGTTCTAATTATCTTTCTAGTTGGTTGGGAAGTGTTTAGATGAAGTATGGAGGAGTTATGAAGCTTCTATGGTCATTAATGGCTGCCTTGGGTCAGAGGAAGAAGAGGGAAGGGTTTTCCCTTCAAAAACGTGCAAATGAGCCTTATATAATGGTCCAGGACGTGCTCTGGCGCTGATCGTGCCATTTCTAGCGCTTGTCGCGCCAGAATCCAGAGAAAATACACTTTCTGGAGCCCTTCTGGCGCTAATCGCGCCAACTTCCAGCATCTGTGGTGCTACTGGCGCCACTCTGGCGCTACTGGCGCTAGATTTTTTTTTTTTTTTTGCAAAACAAGGTTATTATAGCATCTACTTGGTCAAGAGGTACCCAAGAAAAATGTTTTTAGATACTTGAGATCAATGTTGCAAAAAGGTGGTGAGATTAATGAGAATGTAAATCATAGAATTAGAGCAGGTGGATGAAATGACGCAGTGCATCAGAGTTTTTTGTGACCACAAAATTCTTCTTAAGGTAAAAGAAAAATTTTATAGAACAGTTGTAGGACCGACAATGCTATATGGAGCGAAATGCTGGTCAGCACATAGGCAACATGTGCATAAAATAGGGGTAGCATAAATGAAGATGTTAAGGTGGATGTGTGGATATACAAAGATGGATAAGATAAGAAATGAGGATATTCAACGAAAGGTATCAGTGGTACTGGTATGTGAAAAGATGAGGGAGCACAAATTGAAGTGGTTCGGACATGTTATGTTCCCGTAAGAACAAGAGTTTGTTACTAAGAGTTCGACACAAAGAGAGGTAGAGGTTGACCGAAACTTAACTTGGGAAATGTAGTTAAACAAGACTTAATGGAGTGAGATATAGATTAGCGGACGGTGTAACGCTCCGTATGCATCCGGTTCATTAACATTTATTTATGGTTGTTAAGCGCAACAATTAATTTAAAACTAATCAATTCGGAAGCGATAAACAAAATGACGTCATCAAACGTCATCACAAAACATCTTTACATTATGTATAGTAAATACACGTTTCATACAACCAGAGAAGCAAAATAAGCCATATGAATGTATCAAAATAACGGCGGTACAAAATACGGTATCATATACCCTGTCCTCTCACAATACATCAATATCTCTCAAATGTATACCACATATACAAAAAAAAAAACACACTAACTGGGCATCATCCCTTCCGGGGTACAAATACAGACATAACCAAAAGAAAAGAGCCAACATGCTCTCAAAATATAAGCCTAAGGTTCCCACATAACCATATCAGAACTTGGGCCTCTTGCCCTGAGATTCATCATCCGCTCGCTGAGCATCACCTGTAAAACATAAGCCCCACACACGGGGTGAGATACAAATCTCAGTAAACTCAAGGTTCTTGGAGGTCTTTCCTCCCCCTAGTTCACTTGCATGGCACATAGTATTAAAATTGGCATCACACACAATCAACCATCACAGTTCTCATATCACATGTACATCACATCACAGGTGTAACAATATATATATATATATATACACATACAACATTTCCTGAGGAAGATCATCTACTGAAGGACACATTCCCTCAGGACTTCATGTCAATGCCTGAGAAAGATCATCCACTTAAGGGCACATTCTCTCAGGACTTACTTGGACATCTATGACACTTCCGAGGGAAGATCATCCACTTAAGGGCACATTTCCAACGGGAGTCCATAGTAATCTATTCTACTGGACAGAGAGAATCACATCAATCACATAACATATCATCACACTGTACATCATATACATGTTCTCAAAAAAAGCAGTAACACACAGCTTTAATACACATGCATCATGACATACAATGACCATCACTCACTTGGAGTATGGTGGAACACAGTCAATGGGAAACACTCCCAAGAACAAAGAGCTTACCTGACAAAGCTGTGCTCTGCTGTTCAACCCGTGAACTGTGGCCTCCGCCACTGACACCCTCAGTGTCACGCCCTATACAAAGGCACACAAACATGAATCAATAATAATCCTATCCGCATATGCATTTAATTATACCTAAACATATGGAAACAAAATTTTCTGCATAAAAATTATGCAGATTTTGTACCAACTTCAAAAATTCATAAATCCCTGTAGGAAGCTCCTAAAGTCAATGGAATTTAGAGGCATCTAGATCTATCTCTCATCTTTCAAATGCAACTGATTTCATCCAACTCCATAAACCACAGCCTCTGTAGCAATCAAAATACCAGAACTGTCACGCACTAAAACAGTGCTGACAGCAACATACCAGCCTAAACAGCCATTTTTAAACGACAACCAACAGCAGATTACTCATCCAAATGACCTGAATTTTTACAAGTATAGAGTACGCATACCCATCTTTCTATTGCCACTGAAATCACTCAATTTGGATTATCCTAGACTGATTTATCATTTATGCAAGATTGACCTCTGCAGTAGAAAAATCTGCTAAAAACAGAGTTAAACAGCCTGTTATAACTCTGCACCATAAAATCTAAGGACCTCCAAAAATAGCACAAAAATTCAAGAATATACCTAACTCTCTTAGCTTTCAAATGGCACTGGTTTAGACCATTTGGACACCGATAGCTCCTGTTATGCACAAAACACAAGAGCTGACCAGATTGGTGTTCTTAGCTGTCATGAACATGCTTGTATGATACATGCATGGAACACCATTTCAACTTAAAATCAACTTCTACACACTCCAAATCAGACTTCAAAACTGTCTCACCCTCCCAATCCTCAACATTTATCAATCTCACTCCAACCCTAACCCTAACCTCAAGAATCAAGGAGAAATAGGAGGAGATTACAAACCTTATAGTTCAAATGACCAAATTGAAGGGTGGACCAGCACTCTATCGCGGTCCAGCGGCTCCGAATGGTGGTGGGCAGATTTAAGATTCACTCTTTTCCTCAAATCACTCACCACCAAAGCTTAATAACAACAAAGAACAAGGAAAAGAGCTTTCTTCCTTGCTTGCTTAGTGATTTCAGCCACTAATCAAGTGGAAGTGGCTAGAAAAGAGCTTGGGAGTGGAGGAGAAAACTAGAAAAGAAGAAAGAAGAAGAAGAAAATGGGAGAAACTATGGTCAACTTGTTTTTAACAAGAAACAGGGGGTGCACTCAGCAATTACTTATTACACCCTTACCTCTAGCAAAGACCAAACTGCCCTTCCTTTCGTTAATCCATTTAATTAAGCAAATACCACCCAAATTACCTTAGTTTAAATTAGAGATATTACAGACAGTATGTCTTAGGACAGAGTGGAGAAAAACTATAAGTCTAGTTAAGTTCCGATCGTTTCCTGGTTTTAGTCATTTTTCTCTTCTTTTCTCCCTTCTTTCTTTCACCTCTCTTGTATTTTAGCTTTTTTTTTCCAGCTATTTTGTGTTATTTCCACTTTTTTTCCCTCCCTTTCTCTTTCTTTTTCTCATTTTCAATTTATCATTGAATATATTTATCACGAACCTCAATTAACTTGAATTAAAAGTGTTGTTGATGTTGATTAATAATAGTAGTATATAGTATATTCCCTTTCTTCGGGTGTCTTGAGCAACAAATAACAATTGTAAATATATATAAGTATAAAGCATTTTTCATGATAAATTCATTCAAAATTATTATTGATATGATTTTTAAAATAACAAAAAATAAATAATTTATTTATAATATAAAATACTTTTACACAATCATTTAATCATAAATTATTATATATGATAAATTTGTTAATTTTTATGATAATTATTTTAAAATAATATCAATGATGATTTACAATTATATGGTGATTTAAAAAAATTATACTATCAATACATAATCATTAAATTCTTAAAATAATTAATAATTATTGTATAAGTTTATAAACTTATTATATATTATAATTTTTGTGATTGAAAACCAATATAAAATTGATTTTGCACCAGGTTTTATAAACTAATTTTCTATATTTATTATGAATATGAGAATAAAAAAATAGAGGAAAAAAACTATTTTTTGTCATCAAATTTGTAAATACAATTAGCATATCTTAAAGTTTGAATGACAAGGGCATTCTTTAAGTGATTTTCTAATTCTTCTTCTACTTTGTGTGGCCCAAGTTAAGATCCTTCTTTTTTATTATTAATAATAATAATAACAATAATAATAAGTTTTAATGTAATTATTATCATTATAATCTATCAATTGTCATTATTGTGGCTTTTTTTTGTTACAGTTTCATTATTAGTTTAATTTAGGCTATATTTGTATAGAAAGTTGTGTTCCTAGACATGGCAGCGGGACTCGAACTCATGGGCACCCGCCCGAATCTGCCCAATTTTAATGGGGAAAAATCGAGTTTATCGGGTTCAGATTTTCCCCGATAGTCAAAAGCGGGGGCAGGGGCGGGTATGGGGTTATTGATACCCGTCCCGCCCCCGCCCTGTAATAAATAATATTAAAAAATAAAAAAATAAATATTATTTTCTAATTTTTAATTGAATTGATTGATTTTGTTTTGTAATTTTTAAATTATGATCCCATATTTTAAATGTGGGTTTCTTATTATTTTCTTTTGTTACGTAGTTAGCTTTTTCATCCTATTTTTCAATAAAAAATTATTTTATTTTTTTTATTTTTTAAAATTTTAATCAAATAGTGAGGGCGGGACCAGGTGGGGCGGGGCGGGGAAAAACCGACCTCCAGTGGGGGCGGGAATGAGGATGAGTTTTAAAACCTGACGGGAATCGGGGACAGGGACAGAGAGCGATTTTTGAGTCAAGGACGAGGACGGGAAATGCCATATCAACCCCCATCCCGTCCCGTTGCCATGCCTATATGATCCGTTGAACCAAATCAACATTTTTTTACTCTCTTGCTGGCTGCATGTAGAAAGTGATAAATTGTGTTAAAAAAGCACAACAAAATCTCTAATTGATTTTCAAACATACACTAATGGTCCAACTATATTAAGTTATTGGTTGTTGCTTTCTACACTTCAATTATTGCTTTTATACTTATCATTCCTATTTTAAAAAATTTATTCCGAAATGCAAATTGTATTCGGGATTCAACTTTCTTGAATCCAGTGAAAAAAAGTGCATGAAGTTTTGTCCTAAGGTATCCTAGAACACAACTTAATTCATTTGGGAAACCAGGTCCTGAATCCTGATGTTTTTTTTAAGAACCGAATCCTGATGCTTATTACAATTGTTAGTTTTTATCTAAATTTATTTACTTATTATATTATATATTTTTTGCAATAATTTTTCCTCCTTTCAACACAGTTCACCACCGCCCAGGCCAACGTGGAAAGAAAAAATATCACCAACCAAACGAGACAAATTGTCATTGCATTCTCATTCGGTGGTTGAAAATCTAAACGGGTGTGGGGTTTGTTAACATAAAAAACCCACGATATTAAGTGCTTATTTAAAGGAATTAATGAAAAATTCATAATATTTAACTCAAATTAATTATAGTATATTTTTTCTTATATCTAGGGGTGTTCGCGGATTGATTCGGATCGATTTTAGTTAAATTTAAGACTCAACCCAATCAAATTTGATCAATTTGGTTCGGTTTTCAATATTTTTTTTGAAACTCAACTCAATCCAACCCGTTCATAAATGATTCGGTTTGGTTTAGGTCAACGAGTTATCCATTTAAATTTTTTCTTAAAATTACTATTTTAGATCATGATTCTTTCAAATATTCAATACAATTAATACAATATTATCAAATGCATAAAAATAGTAAAAATGGTTCATTTAATACCATCAACATAATGTTCTAAAATAGACTTATAATAAATATTAAAACGAAAGATTATTGAACAAGATTTACTATAATAGTCTAAATCACAACTATTTCTTACAAATTAATTTCTTGCAATAAGCTTTGCTATAACAAAAAATTCGAGTCAACACTCAATAATGAAGGTTATTTCTTTTCTTTCCATCTCTGTTTCTATCAAAATCTCAATGAATACAAACTAGAAAAATCACGAGAAGTTAAAGAGCTTCGGAAAAGAAATAGAAAGCGCAGAGAAAAACCTGATGCTTGATCGATCTAATGAGATGAGATGAGAGAGAACAGAGAAGGAGCTGGTGCAGAATCACAGAAAAGGAGATGAGATGAAAGAAAACAAAAGCAGCTGAAGCGTAGAGAAGGATATGAAATGAGACATAACATAGAAGCGCAAAAGAATAAGAAACATAAACCCGTGACATTTATAATACCACACCTTCACAGCAAAGATGAGATGAGATGATTATGGGATGACCCTTCATTCGACCCAGACACTTACAGCACCACACCTTTTTTTTATTGTCAAAATAAATTTTTAGTTTTTAAATTTTAATATATATATATATATATATATAAATAATAAAATTTATATTTTTATTACGGGTTCACGGATCGGGTCAACAGATCTATATAAATCTAAACCTGTGACCCAACCCATACATGAACGATTTTGATCGGTTCGGTTCAGTTTTGACCCAAATACATAAATGATCTAACCCAAACTGTTCAAATAGATTCGGGTTCATGAGTGACCCATACCCGTGAGCACCCCTACTGACATCCTTGACAAAGGTCATCCCAAATAAGCTAACCAAAAGTAGAATAGAATCAGACATGTTCAATCCGACAATAAAATAAGCACGGTTTAGAAACCTTGTTTTATTTGTTTGTACATATTTAGAAACCTTTGACTTTGACACACGTGTCAGGAATAAAATATTAAGAACCCTGGCCAGTTAGAGAAAATTGCATATTATCTTGCTTTTGTACAAAACTAGTCAGTAACCCATGTGCTCGCACGGGATGTATCAATTTATTACGCTTCGCTCCGTTTCAAATTGGAAAACTATTTTTATAATAAGTAAATATATAAATATTTTAAAAATGAAGAAAATGGTAAATTTATAATAGGAATAAGAAATTATGTTTGTTGTGTGTAATATAAAGATATAATAATTATAAGTAAATACACGAATGAAAATTATGACACTTATTTGTGTGTATTTTGTTGTCTTCGATGATGTCTGTTAGCATTCCTTTCCTTTTGCATGTGTAATAAATAATGATTATTTAATAACAATAGGTATATAGATGTAGTGTAATATAATTGTAGGCACCTGACGATCAATTTGTAATGTAGTACTCCTTAATGATTTTGTTAATATCTTACACAATTTTAGCCTAGAAATATAATATTGTCTATAAATGTAACTGATGAGGCACAACAATTTCAAAAAGATTGAAAACTTAAATAATTTGAGTGAAACATGACTAATGTATGGATGATTGAGAACATGTTAGAATTTCAATTTATATAATCACTATAAGATAAAGATATAAGATGGATAGAAAAAAAGAAAAAATTAGCTTGGAACAAAAATACTAATTTTCAATCTAAGCAAGAATTGTAATATGTAGCAAACAACTTTCAGTTATGAACTTAAATTAAAAAAAAACAACTAAAAACTTTATGCAAAATTAATGCTATGCTAGTAAACTTCCCACTTGTTTAAGTCTTCCCTTTCAATTTACCAAGTAATACCTTTATTTCTCAACCTTCATCTTTTACTCAATCATCAACTGGATACTTTTATTCACTTCTGTTTGTGTCAATGCTAACTTTTATAGAGGTCCTACATCAAATTTCACAATTGAACATTTCATTGATCCTTTACCTGTTCACCTAAATTTCTGCAATAAACATCAGTTTTCATTTACTAACTTTTTTTAAACAAATATAATTGAACTATTGATTATAAATAGGAGTAATATTAACAAAAGATAAGCAACAACAACCAAAGATTGTATATGAAAAATTACTATTTTAAAAGATAATACCAAACCGACAGAATCAACTGAAAAGTTTCCATGTGAAAAGTAGTATCAAAAGTGTCATAAATTTAAAAGTAAAATGAGAAATAAGGAAACATACCCCAAAATGTCATTTTGACATTTGAAAATAAGAGAAAGAAAGAAGTGAAATTCAATAATAATTTTTTCTTGTTTTGATAATATACTTCTGTTGAAATCAGGCCATAAGCAATTGATGCACTTAAGGTTCCAACTTTTGTCACGTCTGTGCAAACTTGCCAATAATTAAACTCATCCAATTGAAGTGAGAACCAACAACATTGAAAATGTGAAGGGCCCAGAAGAGAAAATTGTGGAAATCATAACATAAAATGAAAGGATACCACTACACTCTAGACAGTTGTCAAGTAAATTAATAAGAGAAAGAAAGAAGTGAAATTCAATAATAGTTTTTTTCTTCTTATGATAACACACCTCTGTTGAAATCTGACTTTAAATTAGACTTACGCAATTAATATGAAAACTAACAATATTGAAAAATATGAAGGACCTAAATTAGGAGATTATGAAAATCATAACATAAAATGAAAGGAATCACTGCACTTAGCAAGTTTTTAGACAATTTTCAAATAAATAAAAGAGGAATGACTACATTACCAGTGATTTATTATAATGACCCTCACAATTAAAGTGTTGAGACAAAGATTAAATGAAGGAAGTAAAGATTAAGTAAGTGTTACAACGTTTAATTATGCCAAGCAAGTCAAGTAAAACTCTTATTATAACATATATATATGATAAAAGTATATTGGGTCGATTTGACCATTTCATGAAGTTAAGAGTGAATGCAATAGTTTTGAGTTAGAAGGATATAAGTTGAAATGATATAAAGTATAAGAAGTGATGATTAAGGTTTGTGATTCTAGACTTATGGTCTAGATA
>PYAF01005503.1:233684-258568 GCA_007407185.1 Glycine tomentella
TGGGGTTATTAGATAAATTAAATCTAGCAGCGCAGTATCGTATTATGTGAACTTCTGGGAAAAGAATTTGAGAAAATGTTTTGGAAAAATTTAATCACGATTTCTATACTATGTTTCCAAAACGGATTTTAATAAGTCTTCCGCTGAAAACTCTAGTACCAAGATGAGTAACAACCGGAGTACTACGGGGTGTTACATTTATAGTCTTTTTGGAAGGAAAAATTAAAATAATATTGAGATTTTATATTTTTGTAACTGGCTAGTACGATACCCTACGTACACATGTAATACCACTACCTACGCGTTAAAGAGATAACATGTGAGAGAGATGAAAGAAATGACATAATGAGTATTTAAAATTTAAAAGAAAATATTAATTTACTTATAAAAAGGGATGCAATTAGCAAGTTTTCACATTTATCAAAAAGTGGTGCAATGAACAATTTTTAATTTGGAAATATTGAAATTCACTTATTAAAAAAAGGGTGCAATTACAAAATTGTACTTTTCTTAAACCACTATACGACAAAAAAATAAAAAGATGTCCAATTACTATTTTAACCCTATTTTTTGCCAAGTGCCAACAATGTATAATGTCCAATTATGTAATTTTACTTACCACTATGCGTTAAAGAGATAACATATGAGAGGGATGAAAGAAATGATATAATGAGTATTTAAAATTTTTAAAAAATATTAATTTACTTATAAAAAGGTGTAATTAGTAAGTTTTAATTTAGAAATATTTGAATGTATTTATCAAAAAGGTAGTGCAATGAACAATCTTTAATTTGAAAATATTGGAATATATTTATTAAAAAGGGGGTGCAATTAGAAAATTGCATTTCTGAAGCCACTCCACGACAAAAACATAAAAAAGATGTCCGATTACTATTTTAATCCTATTTTTTGTGGAAGTGTCAACAATATATAATGTCCATTATGTAATTTTGCTAGTAGTTTCTTTTTATGTAGTTATTATAAGTTATAACAGATAATAGATTTGAAATAGAAAATATCTGTGTTGTGATAGTGGAAGCATCGAGAGCATCACAGCGATGGCGAGAGTGGGTAGAATGAAGTTGGGTTCACAAGGCATGGAAGTGTCTTTGCAGGGACTTGGGTGCATGGGCATGTCTGCGTTCTATGGTCCTCCCAAGCCTGACCCCGATATGATTGCTCTTATCCACCATGCTGTTCAAACTGGTGTCACTTTTCTTGACACTTCTGACATCTATGGTCCTCACTCCAACGAACTCCTTCTAGGAAAGGTTCCCACTTTTGTCTACCTTTTTGGTCTTTTTTTTTTTTTTTTTTTAATTCTTTGTGTTGCTTTATATGATAATCCTAGGCGTGTGCTTTGATTTGAGCATGCATATGATATGATATGATATGATCAAGGTTTTAAATAGCAGTCGTGGCCGGGTTGCGGTTTCTTGGATATTGCGGCAAATCGCAGACAAATGCAGCTGATGCGGCCGTCGCATACAATTAAAAAATCTTGATGTTGTGGCCTAAATCATGATTGCAGACCAATTTTTAAAATGTCAATTTTTGGGTTTCAGTTTATTTATAATTTGCTTTGGTCTATGCTTTAATTTGCCCTTTGATCATACATACATATGATATAATATAATATGATATGATTAAGTGTTCTTGTATGGAATTGTGGAACAGGCTCTGAAGGGAGGGGTGAGAGATAAGGTTGAATTGGCTACAAAGTTTGGAATCAACGTTGCTGAAGGGAAGAGAGAGATCCGTGGTGATCCGGCATATGTGAGGGCTGCTTGTGAGGGAAGCTTAAAGAGACTTGGCATCGAGTGCATTGATCTCTATTACCAACATCGTATTGATACTCGTGTGCCTATTGAAATCACGGTTCCACTCCTTATCTATGCTTTTGTTTTGATTTTCACTCGTTTTCTTTTATGTGGTTGGCACTATGTGAGAGATTTTGATCTTGTAATAATGGTTTTAGTTGGTTGAACAGATTAATATGAAGTATTAGTTTACTTCAGGAAATGTGATGGGAACACTTTTTATAATACACATGTTAATTCTCTAATGTTTCACTCATGTTATGGAATTTTCATATAGAATAATGCTGCTTTGCACAACCACGATGTTGTGTGAGTTATACCAATTGATATGATTGAGTGAATTCATGTGATAATTGTGGGTATTAACTTTCAAAATATGATTTTTTTACCCCAACTTATGTACTGTTATGCTTTTTTCTATTTGCAGTAAATTTTGTAACAAATTTTACTGTACTTAGTGCAAAAGAGGAATGCCAAAAACACACATCTTGCATCTACATAATTTTCACCATCTGACAACAGCTAGTGGGATAAGGCTTTTGTTGTTGTTTATTTGTAGCATTAACTGGTCTAACCTTGTTTTCTACACACCTACACTCTGATTCTACTCTACCCCATGCTTATATAAGGTGATAAAATTCAAGGAAATATGAATCAATCATTTTCTAGTAGGAAAGACTTTTGTTCATCATGTATTACCTTGCAAGTTGGAACCAATATTTTCATTGCTTTTGCTGGTCCTTGGTTTGAGGCATATCATAATTATATTTGTCGCTTAAGATACTCGGACAATAATGCATTGCACTTGCATGAGTCTAGATATTCCAAATGATAAAGTTTAACATTGGTATACCCATATTCTCCTATTCTTCGGGTTTTTGACAATCCAGTAGTGCGAGTTGGGAATAAAATGCTATAATACTACTATTTTGTTTTCAATGGAGTTGGAATCAGGAGATCTTTCCTCTCCCTATCTTCTTTATTGTGTGCACATGTGTGACAGACAATATACCAGTTCCATAAGCAACATCTTTATATTATTTAAAGCATTTTATAAGAACCCCAATTGACCTTTTTGGAGATAAATCTGTGTATACTGGGATGATTTTGTCTATTTCTAAGTTATTCTCTATAAATGTTGGAAACGTGCAATCTAATACTTTTGTTTGCATCTGAGTTTGAAAGAGTTTTGGCCATTTTGGGCTTTTGGCATGGATGAAGCATGGAACTATTTGACGTCATCATCATTCTTCCTCTGATTTCCTCAGGCTAGCTTGCTATTGGGTCTAATTGTGCTAACAACTAACAAGGCCATCAATAAAAGTTTATAACCATTGTTCTTCTCCTAATTTCTTGCATGTGGTACTTTCCCACTTCACATCACACCGACTCATGTGCATTACAACATGTAATTGACCCTGGATGGTATCAATGTTAGATTGAGAATAACTATTTGTTCACATGTATAAAAAGACAATGTATGATGACTTAAACTTTTTCTGTTGCTTTTTGGATGGTAAGATTGGAGAACTTAAAAAACTTGTTGAGGAGGGAAAAATAAAATACATTGGTCTGTCTGAGGCGTCGGCTTCAACAATCAGAAGAGCACATGCAGTTCATCCGATAACCGCTGTGCAGTTGGAGTGGTCCCTATGGTCAAGAGATGTGGAGGAAGAAATAGTTCCAACATGCAGGTGTAACCTAATTTGCAATTGTTATGTTGTCTGGCATTTCTCTTTCTTGGGAACTTTGATATCACTACAATGATGTGTGCAGTCTAACCTCGTGACTTTTAATTTCTCCTTACCAGGGAACTTGGTATTGGAATTGTTGCATATAGTCCTCTTGGGCGAGGATTCTTGTCATCAGGAACAAAGTTGCTTGAGAATTTGACACAAGATGATTTCCGACAGGTTTGTGGAATACCATGCTATTACAGAATTCAAGTCAATTGTTCACTTTCATTATCAACTGTCCTAGCACTGCTTTGGAACCTTGAATTATTTCAAGGCTATTGAATGTCACATTCACTCAATGACAACTACTTCGAAAATTCGTAGTTGTTTAATTGAGCATTTTCATGATAGTCAGCCTGAGAAATAAGTCAATCAACCAAGTGAAATAAATGCAGGAAAAAAAACACGTACCTCAAGCTTTAAGAAAAGATTAAGATAAAACCCCCACTGTCCATTGAGATATTTCCATGAAACATTTCTTTTCAAAGTGTTGGCATTGATTTTTCTGTTGGTACCAAAAGTGCTTGTTAACATCAAAGTTGATTGCTGATTTTTGCCTGTGACTTTCAAGGCTGCGTACTTCCTATGTACTTACCGTCATTCCACTTTTCATGATCAATATTTTCATCTGATGTTGAGATCTAAGATATTGAATGACCAAACAAATATTAAAAGAAAAAGAAAGAAGAGGCAACAAATGAAAACATTAGAGGGCTTAAAGAGACAGAAAGCATAACATATATATTTGAAATATGATTTCATAACATGCTATGGCCTGTTAGGCTGTATTGCTTCCCTAGATCCAGGAAATAGGAGTTTTCCTACCTGACACCTTGTATCTTACACTCTATGTAAATCAGGGAAATTGCATGTTATCTTTCAAAATGTCAATGATTGATAATGATACCTATAATCTTCAGTGTATATGTTTTAATCTATTGCAGAGTCTACCTAGATTCCAACCTGAAAATTTGGAGCAGAATAAGACTATATTCGAGAGGGTTAATGAACTGGCTGCAAAAAAGGGATGTACTCCATCTCAACTTGCATTGGCCTGGGTTCATCACCAAGGAAAAGATGTGTGCCCTATACCTGGAACCACCAAGATTGAGAACTTTAATCAGAACATTGGGGCTTTGTCAGTCAAACTAACTCCAGAAGACATGGCAGAGCTCGAGTCCTTTGCTGCTGCAGATGCTGTCAAGGGTGGCAGGTACATGGATGGTTTTGCTACATGGAAGGAATCTGATACTCCACCACTTTCTTCTTGGAAAGCTGCATGATGAAGTGCATTGCTTAATGCTTATACTAGTGATCCTTAAGTATTTGCTGCTGCTACTTTAAGGAACATATCAGTATGAGTGGCAAGCCTTCACAGTTGAAAGGAATAAGCCATTCTAGTTTCTAGCAATTGATGTGTCTTTTTAAGTGGCTTGAACTATGTGGCAGATGGTTCCATATATGTGTTTATGTATATATCAAAATGAACAAAGACAGGCTATGGCATGACTTTTACTTGAGTGTGAGTAGATTATTTCTTCAACAAGTTAGCTTGAGTATATCTTGCTTAGAAGACATGCTAATCTTTGAGTACAGTGGGAGTGAATTTTCACATCTACATGAAGAGTGGGTCTGTATTTTTTAAAATTTGAACAATTGATTTTGTACCAAGAGTTTTCAGTTTCACACTATTATACTTAAGAGAATCCAGATTGAGAATGCTATAACCTTAAAAACATGGTTTAAGAATTGAGACTAAGGAACTGAGGCTGCATTTTGCCAGAACATACGATTATTTTGTGTGAAAAACGCTGGAATGACCTTCATGCACGATAGTTTGTGAATATGTGCACACTTGGAAAAGAATTTAGTTATTTCCTATCACACTTTCTTCTAAATTTTATTTCGCATTTTATTTTTTATATTTCTTATCTGATGATTTTTGTTTATGTGAATGTTACCGTCATTACAAATTTTATTTTTAATGGTTTTGATTTGATTGAGCTTGAGAATCTACAGACACATTTCCTTTTCTGTTGGGGGGTTTGGGAGCTAATGTGAACATCATAGGCCCCTACGTTACCATTTATTTATATTTCATTTCTTTATTTTACTTTTGTTAAAATTAAATGTTAAATTGATTGGGAACTTGTTGATATTAACAATTTAACATCAAACTGATCACAGGCCCTGTGAGATCCTACGATATTTTATTATGCTTTTCAATTAGATCCTTTATTCTTTTAGAATGAGTTCAATAATTTTGCTATCACCGTCACGTTTTGAGAGGAAACGTGGCACAAAAAATCCCGAGAAAAGTGACAAAACTAAAATAAGGGACTGTAGTAAAATTCTGAAATTTCTATTCCACTCACATACACGTACAAGCTATGAATATAATTTTAAGATCGAGATTTAAACTCCATTTAGTGGAAACTGATTTGTTTTGAACATGCCACAAGGTTGCTATGAATGAAGAATTGCAAATTTTGCATATATAGAAAGGCAATTGAGCATGATCTCTAATCTTGTGTTCCAAGGCAAATGAGATAAAGAAAGATTGAAAAGATGATCTTCCAAGGTCGTCCTGTTAGGCATTGCATTATGAACTCATACACCAACAACCGTTGATGAGTAATTACAAAAATGTCACCTTATTTTCAGATATTGTAGCTCATAAATATTTATACTGGAAGTGGTGGAAACAGAGCACTCAAATGAAAATAAAATGTTTTTATTTTTTATTTTTTATAACTGTTA
Source organism: Glycine tomentella (assembly GCA_007407185.1). Lineage (NCBI taxonomy): Eukaryota > Viridiplantae > Streptophyta > Magnoliopsida > Fabales > Fabaceae > Glycine > Glycine tomentella. Next base: position 240,001 of record PYAF01005503.1, read on the forward strand.
GTGAAAACATGAAAATGGAAATGCAAGGATGATCTGAATAATATGCAGAAATTTCAAGTGTGTTTATGTATTACAAACAACTAATTAACAGCAATTCACCTTCAAATCTTTTGTCCAACCTGTCTTCTTAAATAGTTGATCAAAATGAGGCTTATAGTATAAAACACCCTTACAGGAATAATAATTACTCAACTGCAAGGATGCATGACGAAAAGAGGATTAAATATGTATCCATCACTTGATCTTTGACCATTTTAAGCTTTAGGCTTCTAGGAAAACAACCATCCAAACTTAATGTGACGGTGTTACAGATTATATTTTTAGAATATCTATAATTATTGAGTCAAATGGACACTACGGGAAATGAATAATTTCAATGTAATGTGTCCCAAGATCAAATATCAAATTGAATACGACAAGACAATTAGATTAATTGCATGTTGTGCTTTGCAGGTTCAACCAAAAGGTTAATACACAATAGCAAACTTTCATCGAAACAGGCATCCATGGAAAGGTTTCTATTTCATATGACTCACAATATGTAATTTATAAATAAAATAAATAACTAATCAAATGGACACCATGGAAATAAATGGCTATAGTTTAATGTGCATCCCATTTTCAAATAGCACTAAATAAGACAACATTCACATTAATGGTATCCTATAAAGACTCGAAATATATGAGAGCTGTTTTTTTAGGTTACCACAAGAAGAAAGGACAACAGAATACCAAAGTGTGCTTATCAGATATGCCAAAAGCTGTAAAAATGCATGATCATACAAGAAAAAGAAATTCCATGGTTTAAAGAAAATTTTGGAATCACATGACATATGGAGAAGAGTGACTGTTTGAAGTCTGAAGAAAAGAAGAAAAGGGGTGAATAGCAACAAGAACCTGAACTTCAATTAATAAAAATATCAAACCTTGATTCTATTCCTTTAGATTAATCACACGAGCTTTTAACTACCCAGGACCACAAATTTTCTATAATCCTTTTCAAAACCATGTATTTACTTCTTCACCCTATGTCAATCTTGATTTTCCTCTCTAATATCTAATCTCTCCCATCCTCAATTTTATCATTTTATGACTAAACTTCTCATTTTCTCTAACATTTCTATTCAAATTATGCATAAAACACTGTTATATAATTGCTAGAAACAGAACAAATTTTCTACTAAGTAACGCACATCAAGTTTCCTAATGAAACACCCACCATGCCCTCAAGCATATGCAAATTATGATTAATCCAAACAGCAGAGCCACTGATTACTCACAACAATACTTTGCTCCACCACCAACTCCAACACAGCCTCCCCTAAAGAAAAACAGAAACCTTCCTGGCAAACCATGTTTTTTTACTTATTATATCTCTAATATTCAAACTTGTAACCATAGTTTGTTTTTTGTTTTGGTATTGGTTTGTTAGTGAATCTCTAATATTGAAACATATTATATCTCTAATATTCAAGCTTCATAGCAGTGAATTTCTCTATTGAGTTATTAGGTTAACGTTTTCCACCTTTCCTTTATCTGTGTATGTATTTTATGTTTCTACATTATGATATTACATAAATCTATGCATGTGCACTGGCAGTGAACTCTAGGAATGTGAAATGAAATGCTTCTAGCATGATTAAAGAATTTATAGTTGTATATTGTTCAAACTATCTTATTCATTGTAAAATAGATTTGCTGCATAAACCATGGTTACCAGCTACAACTTGATAGGAACCTAAAGAATTCTGGTTTATTCTGATTCATTTTCAAGATAAAAGCTTTCATAGAAACAGCCTATGCCAGAGCTAGGGTTGTTCCAAAAGTATTATTGAACCAAATTGAACCACGAACCAAACCAATCTGTAAGTTAAAAAAAATCAAACTAAAGAAACAGTTTGGTTTGGTCCATTTGTTTTCTTAGTTCAGTTTGTTTTAAGGAGTACTATTTTCCAGTTCAAGTTTGGTTTTCTCATTGCAGGTAATGAACTTTACTTCTAACGAGCTTTTCCCAGCTCAGGTCAATCCAGTGCACAAGAACAATTTAGTTCAGTAATCATATAAGCCAGTTAACTTCGAATTTTAGAATACAATAACAATGCACCAAACCAAAAAAACAGTTTGGTATTGTTTTTAAAATCGAATCGGTTTTCTGTGCTAAACCAAACCATGAACAGGCCTGGCCAGAGCCTAGCACCTTAGCACAAGTATTCTCTACCCCATGTGATGCATAAAAAAATCCTAGATCTGTGGCTTCCCTCACCCATGCACCCCGGTCCCTAGTCCTCTTGCATCATTTTTTTTTGCACAGCAAATCCCCTCTTGCATCATGTGAATCATTCCTCAAAATGCTAACCATCTACACCTAAGCTAACTAACCCAACCCAGAATCACACTGACGAACAATGGAAGCCAGGTTCCTAGGGCATAACTCAACGAGGACTAGTTTGAGTGAGAAAGGGTAACACATACCTGTGACGGAGGAACCCGTACCCGTGACGGACGCCGCAATGACGCCGGAGTCGCACAGTTTGTCAGTGAGCACAATGGGAGAACGCGAGTACGATTTTGTAAGGGGAATTCACAAAATGTCACACGACAGCTAGGGTTCACCTCGTGTCTATTTGGGATAAATGAAAATTTCCGAAGGATTCGAAATCCATGGGAAATGGCCGTGGGAAAAACTGAAATTTCCGACAGAAGCTTGTCGGTGGGAAAATGGCCATGGGAAAAACCAAAAGTTCCGACGGAAGCTCGTCAATGGGAAAACGGCCGTCGGAAAATTTAGATTTTCTGACGGAATCTCCTCCGTGGGAAAATGCCCGTCGGAAATGGCCCTTTTTTTTTTGTAGTTTCACTGCTGCTTACAGAGCAATATCCCAGAAGCTTAACCAAATTGAACGTACATCTCAATTAAGTCATTCTTCTTCTGTATGATCCTTTACAAATTAAAGATAAAAAAAATAACATGAGTATATTTGAAAGTAACAAGGAGAACTAATTGTAATCTATTTGGACTTAATATTGGTTATTGCTCCCTCATTCTTCTCTGGTTTGTGTTTGAAGAACAAACACTTCATTTTTTGAGGAAGACAGATATCTATTCTGAAGCTCTTTTGTCTAAATCGGTGTTCAAACAAGGACGCTTTGAAGAAGTTGGGTGGGTTCAACGCGCGCGGAACATATCATCTGCATCAACCTTACGTACACTATTTCTTCGGACACATGCTTCATTTTTGCATTCATTGTATCTTTAATTAATTCATGCAGTGTGTAGCTAGGTGGTATCCAGGTCAGTTTTTTTTTTTTTTTTTTTTTTTTTTTTTTTTTTTTTTTTTTTTTTTTTTTTTTTTTTTTTTTTTTTTTTTTTTTTTTTTTTTTTTTTTTTTTTTTTTTTTTTTTTTTTTTTTTTTTTTTTTTTTTTTTTTTTTTTTTTTTTTTTTCTTTAATGAGAAACAATTTTTAACCAGATCTACGGCAAAAAAACAAACATTTGATATTTTATGTGAAAAAGCTGGAATGTTATGTGACCTTCAATTAATGCATGATTCTTTGTGAATATGTTTACACTTAAGAATATAATTTATAGTAATTGCCTATCACACTACTTTCTTTAATTTTCTCTTTCACATATATGTACAAATTCGCGCGTCACTACTCACACTAGTCACTACTGCTAAAATGTCTTTCTACATCGGTTTCTACACCCTGCCACAGTGCCACTGGTCTTTCAATTAGATATTGTAATGAAATGATTAATTTTAATTTGTTTAATTTTACATTCAGTACATATTATTTTACTTAATCTTTTTGAGAAAATTTATGTTTATTATGTGTATGTGATTTTCCCGTTAGTAGTAGTATCTTATTATTTCTTCCTTTTGTCTTTTTTTATTTATTGATCAAACTAAATCAAATATGACCTAAAGCTAGCTTTGGTTAAAGGATTGGAACAACTCATATCTTAGCCTTGAAGGCATGCCAGAGTCAACAATCTCAAGAGTCTAATACAACAATCCTTTATGGTGTACCTCAGACACGTCAAATGTGAGTTTGTAACCTATAATGAATAAGATTTAACTCAACTCTAAAAACTGTATTTTGATTATATGTGTATATATATATATATATATATATATATAAAGAATAAAAAAAAATACATGTATAACCTAGTAGTACCTAGGACATTACCATATTAAAATTGAGATTGAACCTTTGCCTTAAAAATGAATAAAAATCCAATATTTTGACATGTTGGGGAAAATACACACAATATGTTAATCCTGAAACAACAACAAAATCTTATCCAACTACATGAAAATCAAACTGAAATGAAAATGCAGCTAACTCACAACATCTTCTGCTTGCAAGACCTTTCCAAGTAATCCATCTTCAAAAGGGCTATATTTTCTTTTCTTTTTTTTATTTAATTTGTAATTTCACCTGAGTTGATAATTTCACCTGAGGAAAAAAGAAACATAGCATCCTTGTCTCCTGCATGCTAGGTGTTCTTACCAAAATCTGGAAATTCCACGTGTGGGCTAGATGTCACTTTAGTGGACTCCAAATCCTGTGTCGCCGGGAAATGAGTAGGCTTTGCTTAGAGGAAGGACCTGCAAAACAAAGGAAAAACACTCCAACGCTCAAGTAAGTACATCAATTGTTAAAGAGTGACTGAGTGTGAGAACTTAACCTAAGATGTAGAGAAAGAATGACTTGAGTAATGCATTCAAGTGTATATGAGAGTAAGGTATTATGTGTGAATACCGGATGAGAGTGATGGTTTGGAGAGAACCTGGAGGATTGTATTTATAGAGTGGAGTACGGGCCTTGGGCCATTGCTTATAGATAATTTGTTGATAAGATAATAATAATAGATAATAGCAGACAATTATCTAATTTTAATAGGAGATAATATGTATCTTATTGATATATTGTTACTTGTAGATAAGTAACAATTAGTAAATAACTTGTTGGTATATTATATGATAAGGTGGTTGCACCTATTTGAATATCCTGACATATTTGATATGCTATTAATGAGGAGATAATATTGCTGGTGTTCGTGCTCCTGTAGAAGGTCGACATCTGTGCTCCTGTAGCGATGTTGATAAGGAACCCGAACAGCATGTCTGGGTCGGCACTTGGAGGCTGAATAAGCGCCTATTAATGTGGCAATGTTGACGTGGAGGGTGTCCACGTGTACAGTGACATTTATGAGATGGCCACATGTCATTTTACTATTTTGGACTGTACACTAAGAAATGTTATAATTGACACTTGTAATGTCCCTTATTGCTTCTATTCTCCTAAGAACTCCCTTAAATGCTACATCAAATGCATCTTCAACGGTCTCTAATCTAGAACTTGGATAACGACATATTATTCTTGGAATAAGTCTTATAATCTCCTTTCTCATTGCCAAAACTTCACTTTTTGGAACTCTAGACAATTTCTCATTGATCATTACTCTATTCTCTATGACATTTCTTTTTGGTATGTACACAGAGTAGATAGAACCATTTTTGGGTAAATGACACAAATATTGGTTACATGCTGATTCTGGATGAAAGTAAACAGAAATGTAACCTGTCAAAATTGAATCAAAAGTTGATCTCTTAGTGAATGAATCCCCTGGAGGCTGTAAACAGAAAACTGAGCTCTGAAACACCTTTGTAACATGCACAGGATCATTGCAATAGTTATGACCAGCATTGCAATTTAGAAGTTTACAACTCCTAGAGGATTGGCATTCTTTGATTATCTCATTTTGATGGAGGATGATGAATTAGAATCAGGTCTTGGAGCACCTGCTAATGAGAACAAGTAAGGCCTTTTCACTTTTCTCAATTTTTTCTGCCACTGAAAAACCTTATCCTTAGAGGGGTGAAAGTAAGTTGGATATGAAATTGGAAACTCATTGTCCTTTGAACCAGATTCAATTGGCAAAATTTTGACATGTTTCTTGCTTCTGGAAAAAGTATTAGCTTGGTGCCCCAATCATCATTATTTTCTGTTCTTTTCCTGAAATCCCAACCAATTTTGCCTCCTACTATGAAATGATCCCTACCCCACATTCTTTTCCATTCGGGTTGTTGCGCCAACCATTTCACTAGTTCTTTTAGTGAAGCATCTCTTATTGAAACATTGATGAGATTCTTTTATTATACACGATTAATATACATATATATGTTTATGGTATTATATGATTTGGTTTAGATCTTGTGCAATGATTTTCCATCAGTAGGAATGATCATTTAGTATCTAAATAATGGTCTTCATTGATCTTTTATAGTTTTTCCAGGTACACCAGATAGCGACGCCATAGAGAAGCATCACCATATAGTCCTTCAGGCTTCGACCACCTTATTTATAATTATGAATAAATTCTTACTCCACCTTTTAATATTATAAAAATTCCAAATATCTACTTAATTATTAATTAAAAACTATAATTTTTTTACTGCTTTTATTTAATATAATGAAATACTAACAAATTATTATTGAAAGTAATATTTCATGAAATAAAATTATTTTTATTCTTTAGATTAAAAATTTAAATTATCCATAAGTTATTATTTTATTTCGTTTTAGGTATATTTTCAATTTTTACATATAAATTGGTGATATGAATTTTGCAAATATATATAAAGTTGTCGAGAGCAAATAATAACATTAATATTGCCTATAACATCCTTTCTCATCTGTACGTCGTCGTTTTTGAGGAACAGATCCAAGAAACATGCAAAAACGACGCCATCGATAAGTCCTAGTACGTTTGGAGGATTGTGCTAGGCCAGGACTCACATTTCCTAATGGCAACCTCTTTGAGGATGTCTCGCTCTGGTAGTGGGAGTGTGTTCGTCCTCCGAGGATGTCTCGCTCGGGTTTCCTGGTGATCGCGGTCAGCTTTCATCCTTTTGATTTCTTCCTGGTACTTGCGTTCCATCTCCGCCATGCGGTTCTGGAGTTTCTAAATGGTGTTGGCATTTTTCATGGTAGTTTGCGGGGGGTTAGACGCATCGACAGGGGTGTCGCGTCTAACACTGGAGCGTGTACTGACCATGGACATTTGTCGATTGCTTGTCTGGGGTGCGAGGCCGCAGGGTAAGTTTTACCTGGGCCCAATGGTGGGTGCCAAATATTCTTACCAAAATCTGAAAATTCCACGTGTGAGCTAAACGTGGTCTAAGTGAACTCCAAATTCTGTACGTTGGGAGGTGATTTGGCCTTGTTCAGAGAAGGGACCTGCAAAACAAAGTAAAGTCACTCCGACGCTCAAGTAAGTACATCAATTATAGAGAATAACTGAATGTTATAAGAGTAAGAATATGAGTATTCGAGTAGGTACTCAAGTGTAGAATTCAGTGTGTTTAGAGAGAACTTGTAAGGCTGTATTTATAGTGTGGAGTATGGGCCTTGGGCCTTTGTTTATTGATAATCTGTTGATAAGATAATAACTGATAATAACAGGCAATTGTCTAATTCAAAATAGAGGGTAATGTGTACCTTATTGATATAATGTTACTTGTAGATAAGTAACAACTTATAGATAACTTGTTCGGATATTTATATGATAAGGTGGTTGCACCTATTTGAATATCCTGACATATTTAATATGCTATTAATAAAGAGATAATCTTGTTGGTGTCCGTGCTCCTGTAGAAGGTTGACATCCGCGCTCCTGTAGCAATGCTGACATGGAACCCGGACACGTGTGTCCGAGTTGACACTTGGAGGCTGAATAATCACTATTAATGTAGCAGTGCTGACGTGGAGGGTGTCCACGTGTACGATGATCTTTATGTGACAGCCACATGTTATTTTACTATTTTGGACTATACATAAGGCCCCCAGCCTCTAAGCTAATTTATGGGCGAAAGAGGGTGAAAGAGCATCGATGCATAATGTCTAATGTCATAGTAGTATAATGACTATTGTCAGCCCCCGAGGGTGAACATGGTTTGTCGATGTTGACAACTTCATAGGTCAACCAAAACTTTAAATTTTGATTGGATTTATAGACCTGAACCTGGACAAGGTTGTCCGGGCTGTGAATGTTGAGTTTTCCAAGGTAGAATATTTGACTTTAATGGATAAGTTTGATCTTGGCAGGCAGGTGAGGTGTCGATGATGATGAACTTTTTTCAAATTGTGACCATTTGATGTGATTTTTGAAAACAGAGTTTATAATGCTGGCAGGCGTGCGCCAACCATACCCTTTACCCATGCACACGTGTCACTTGAGGAGTGACCATATTTTTGGAGATCGTGCAGTAGTGGGTAAATGCTGTCAATCACGACATAGGCTTCTATGGGACGTTTTAGAACCCCGCCAATAACCGTCGAACCTCATTCCTCTTTAAGTAGATGAGATTTTTGCCATTTCCGCTACCTGTGTCCTTGCTCTCCTGAATCTTCTTCTTCATTCTTCTTCTTGCTGAAGCTTCCATTTTCTTTCAAGGTAAAAAATGTCTATCTCACTCATTTCTAATTCTGCTCTGGGTATGGGAGGTAGTGATTCTGGAGGTTCTGTTGAACAACGCGTTATTCGTGATGTGATCTCTATTGGTGATTTGTCTGAGGAGGACACTCATGGAGATGCTTCCGATGGGTCATTCTCTTCTAGGCGTAGGACCCATTCTCGTCAAGCTGACAAAGGGACTTTTCGTCCTCGTTGGCAGGTAAAAGCGGATGAATCTCTACCACTTATTATCATCCCTGCTTCTTCTATGAGGAGAATGAGACAAAATATTCTGGGAGGCATTAGAGCTTCCTCCCGTGTGCGTCACAGTTCCTATGCTGGATCGCTGCCGGCTGTCCCAGTCGTTCGTGGCTATGAGTGAGTGAGGGAAGACATTCTGCAGAAAGTCTCCATTCCAATGAGGGAGATAAAAGTGCAGAAACTCATTCTCAATATCTCTGTTGAGACAAATGGAGATCATTTCACCAACATTTTGTGGATATCGTCTCACCAGAGCTTGATGGAGATCGTCTCACCAGAGCCACGTGGAGATGAACTCACCAAAGTCGCCAAGGCATAAGAGTAGATTAGTGACTTGAACGGTTGTGTGCCAGGAGCGATGATAATCAGACACAACCAAAGTAGAGCTTTGTTGAGGGAGAAGATGATGATGGCATCAAAGTGTAGGCTACCATCTTTATATTTCTTGCTCTGTTTTAGCTTTTAGCCGTGAAGGCATTGTAAAGCGTTAACAAATTAATGAAAAAGCTCATTTTGCTTTAACTCTTCTGCGTCTTCAAGCTTTTTTTGTATACATATGGTCTGATTAATTTTTGCTTGCGTTGGTAACCCGTGATCCGCTTGACTTGTGTTGTTAATAAAAATTGAGGCCTTGTGATTGAAAATGTCCCACTTTGCTTATTGAGACTTGAGAGCCAATGAGTTGCCAAGAGTGTAACTTGGGTTGACAATATTAAACGCGATTCTTAAACTGTTGCTGGATTCCTCATTTAGCAAATGACTAAGTTTGTAGTCTTGCTTGTCGAGGTTCCAAGATTGTTTCTTGAATTGGCACTGTCGAGGGTGGACTCTATTGTCGAGGTTCCCACCAGATGAAAGTACCAAGAGTTTTCTTGGGTTTGATATGTCGAGGGTAGACCTTAGACAATTATTCCTGCAAAATAAAATGGTCCTATGGTACTGCATGTCGAGGTTCCGTAGGAGTTAGAGTACCCAAAATATTTTTCGGGTTTATCATGCCAAGATGGCCTCGAACATTTATATATCAAAGATGTTTCTTTGTGGCTCATATTCCTGCATCAGTAGAATTTGTGAGCGTTAAAATCATCAAAGTAAGGCTTTGAATACCTCATGTTTCCTTAGGCTTTGTTTGGGAGTTAGGAGGGGAAGGGAAGGAAAGAGATTCAAGGGGAAGGGAGGGGAAGGAAAGGGAGGAAAATGAGGGAAGTTCTTTCCTCCTTGTTTGGGAGTTAAAAATATATTAAGAGAGGGAAATTGAGAGTTAATAAGATACTTTTACAATTTTGTCCTTACTTCAAAAATTAATACACTCTATGTTTTACAAATAAAACTTAATTTTGAATTTGTAGTTGGGGTAGGATAGTAATTTTATTACTTTTCCTTCTAGAAACTCCCAAATCGGGGGAACAACAATTTTAATGGTTTGGAGGAATTCAGAGGAGTTTTAAAAATCCTCAAAATCTTTTCCTCAAAAATTAAAACTCCCAAACAAGGAGATGTTACTACCCAAACCTTTCCCTTCCCTCCCTTCCCCTCTAAAATCTCTCTCCCAAACAAAGCCTTAGTGGATAACTCGATGAAAATGAGGTTGACCGCAGATTGATCTCAAGTTTTGAGAGTTATGGGTTATCAAGAGTTGCTGATAACTTATGCGGGTCAATGTTAAGTCTTGCCAGAATCTGCTGACAACTATGGTTCTCCATGTCAGGATTCCATAGTGTTAATGATACCAAGAGAGTTTTCTTGGATTTTACGAGACCTAGGGTGGACCCTGGTCTTTGTGCCAAGTATGTAACTTGGTCTTTATGTTCCTGAGAACTTTTATTCCTGCAACGACATAGTATGATAACAATAACATAATGATAACAATAACATATGTTGAGAGTAGACATAGTTGTACCTCATGTTTTGTCGATGTTGGTATCAATGGAATTGTCCATGTTGGAATTTGTAGAGATCTACCCAGATGTGGTCTTGGTTTATGGTTCGAAGAACTGGTCTTGGATCCTTAGTGCCGTTGCAGATGTACAAGTGACGTGTCTGTCCTGGGCTTTTAGAGGTCAACCAAACTTGAGGACTTATGAGCCTTGACGGCCTACCACAGTTAGGGTTTATGAACCTTTAAAGGTGGAGGTCGACCAAGGCTTGGGTTTATGAACCTTGATGGTCTACCAGAGCTTGAATTAATGAACCTTTGAAGGTGGAGGTCGACTAAGGCTTGGGTTTATGAACCTTGATGGTTTATTAGAGCTTGGGTTTTACCAACCTTTTACCAAAGATTTAACTTCGGTCTTCAATAAGGTCTACCCCACAATGGGAATTACGTACCTTTTGCCAAGAGAGGTCCTCGGATCCTAGTTTTTCATACCAACAGAGGCCCTCGGATCTTGGGTCTTCAATAAGGTCTACCCCGCAACGGGAATTACGTACCTTTTGCCAAGAGAGGTTCTCGGATCTTGATTTTTCATACCAAGAGAGACCCTCAGATCTTGGGTCTTCAATAAGGTCTACCCCACAACAGGAATTACGTACCTTTTGCCAAGAGAGGTTCTCGGATCCTGGTTTTCATACCAAGAGAGACCCTCGAATCTTGGGTCTTCATTCCAAGAGAGGTCCTCAGATCCTGATTTTTCTTACCAAGAGAGGCCCTCAGATCTTGGGCTTCGTAAGGTTAACCAAAGCGTGGTTGGAATTATGAGCCTTCTACTCAGGCTATACCTTGAGTGAGGTCAACCAAAGTGTGGTTGGAAAACCTTCTTCCAAGGACGGGCCTTGGGTCTTGTCTTAGGTCCACCTATTTGTCTAGGATTTTACAACCTGTAATCTTGGTCTTTGTAAGGTTAACCAAAGCGTGGTTGGAATTACGGACCTTCTACTAAGGATATACCTAGAGTGAGGTCAATCAAAGCGTGGTTGGAAAACCTTCTTCCAAGGATGGACCTTGGGTCTTGTCTTAGGTCCACCTGCTCGTCTAGGATTTTACAACCTATAATCGACCAAGGGGCTACCTTGGATTTTGTTGGAGGTCCTCCTAGGAGATCCCTAGGTTGTTATGAACCTTTGTAGAGTACCCAGAGCTGGTATTGGGTTTTGGAGGTCTACCAAGACTTGGGTTTATGATCCTTGACGGTCTACCAGAGTTTGGATTTATGAACCTTTGTAGCGTATCAGGACGCGTTCGTCCTGGATTTTTGTTGAAGCTGGACCTAAGAGAATGATCAGGTTATGGTTCCTGAAATTAGTCATAATCTTGTGACACTGATGTAAGTTATAGGATAAAGGATATATGATTTATTAATGTAGCTTTTATTGTACATATTCCCTCATTTATTCATCGAATAGGCCTCATTAAAACCTTTCAAGTGAAAAACCCAATGGGAAAAAAGACTTGAATAGGAAAAAGAGTATGTCGTCTGGCCTGATCTCCTTAGCTGAAGTAGAACTTCAAATGGGTAGCATACCAAGTTCTTGGAATATCTTTGCCATTGAGTTCCTGTAGTTTGTAGGCATTGTTGTCTAGGTTGGTGATTACTCTGAACGGGCCTTCCCAGTTTGGTTCAAGCTTACCTGCACGGGGATCCTTTCGGGCTTCACCCTGGACACGCCAGACTAGATCGCCTGGCTGGAAGTTTCGAGGTTGAACTTTGGAGTTATATCTTCGTGTCCTGCGGAGCTTGGCCGCTTCTTCCTTGATTCTGGCTATGTCTCTGGGCTCTTCACTAGTCTCCAGTTCAACTCTCATGTTGTCCTCGTTGCATTGTTCCTGAAAAAGTATCCTTCTTGATGAAGGTTCCCCTAGCTCGACGGGTATCATGGCATCCGTACCATATGTGAGGCGAAAAAGGGTTTCCTTTGTAGTGCTTTGAGATGTCCAATGGTAAGCCCATAATATGCTAGGGAGCTCCTCCTTCCAGAGACCTTTGGATTTGTCTAGTCTAGTACGAAGGTCTCGTAGTATGACTTTGTTGGCTGCCTCCACCTGGGCATTGGTGTGTGAGTGTTCTACAGAAGTGACCAGGAGTTTGACGCCTAGTCATGTGAGGAAATCCTTGTAGGTCTATGCCTTAAATTGTGTACCGTTGTCAGCAATGATAGCATAGGGTAGACCATATCTGCATATGAGATTTTTCCATGTGAAAATTTCGACTTCACTGGCTGTTATCTCTTGTAGTGGCTTTGCCTCAATCCACTTGGTGAAGTAGTCGATTGCCACCAGTAAGAACTTGATCATCCCTGGAGCTCTAGGGAATGGTCATAAGATGTCCATGCCCCACATAGCGAAGGGCCATAGAGATGAAATAGTATGAAGGTTGTCAGGGAGAATCCGTGGGATGTCCACAAACTCCTAACACCTTTTACATTTACGTGCAAACTTGAAGGCGTCCGTCCTGAGGGTTGGCCAGTAGTATCCTGCTCGTACTACTTTAGTGGCTAGGGAGCGTCCTCCTGTATGGAGCCCACAAATCCCTTCATGGAGTTCTCTCAGGACGTAGTCAGCCTGTACGTTGTCCAGGCATTTGAGTAGAGGTGTTGTCATCCCTCTTTTGAATAATTCATCGTCAATGATGATGTAGTAGCTGGCTTTCCTCTTCAGACGTTGGGCCTCATTTTCATCTGCTGGGAGTGTTCCCTTCATGAGAAAGTCTCTGTAAGGGGTCATCCAATTGATCTCCTTCAATTCAACAGCCATTACCTCTGGGGTGTCAATGGTGGGTTTTTTAAGTGTTTGTTGGATGATTGTTTTGAGGTGCCCGGTCTTTGTGGTACTGGCCAGTGTGGATAGCAAGTCGTCCCTGGTGTTACTCTCTCGAGGTATGTGATACATCTCAAAACAATCGAAACTGTCAATGAGTGTTTTGGCCAGATGGTAATATTGGAGGAGTATGGCTTCTTTGGTTTGATACCTATTTGATATCTGACCCTGGACAAGCTGTGAGTCGGAGTAGCATCTTAGACATTGAGCCCCGACCTCTTTTGCGAGTTTGAGTCCTGCTATGAGTGCCTCGTACTCGACTTGATTGTTTGAGGCTTTGAAGTTAAGCTTGAGGGCTTGCTCTAGTGAGATATTATTGGATCCTTCAAGTATGATGTCTACTCCACTTCCTTGTACGTTGGATGCTCCTGATAAGTGTCATATCTTAGTAAAATTAGGACTACAATGAAGGCACTTATCTTTTGCTTTCACTAAATTTATCTATGAAATTGCCCTAAAACCTAGTTAGTTTGTAATTAGTACTTGGATGAATATTGTTTTCATATTTTGGGAAGATTTTTCCAATCATATTTTGCATTTTGATAGATTCAAGGAATTTCGAAGCTTCCGAATAAGCAAAGCAAGCAAGAAGGGCTTAAAAAGCAAATATGGGAGGTGTTACAAGTAAAACAGGCCCAAAACCAATCAAGGCCCAAAGCATTCTTCAGGGCTAAGTTTCTAACTCGCCCAGGCGACCAATTCCAGTGTACTTGGCTCGCCCAGGCGAGCTCAAGTTCCCAAAAGATAAGGTTAACTCGCTCAGGCAAGTGAAACAAGGCAAAAACACTCACCTGGGCGAGTGAAAGCAGACAGGAGCCCAAATCTATAAATAGCCTTCCATTTTTGTAAAGAAGCATATGATAAGTGCCATATTTCAGTTAACTTCATGTTTAAAATATTGGCACTTATCTCTTGATTTCTTTCGTTTAGCTTATAAATTTCCCTAAACCAAGTAAATTAGCACCTTATACTTGTGTTTAAAGTGTTTTGGAAGATTAATCCAATCATGTTGTGTATTTTGATAGATTCCGTGGATTTCCGAGGCTTCCGGATATCAAAGCAAGCAAATAAGGCTTATATAGCAAGTATGGGAGGTGCAACAAGCATTTCAGGCCCAGAAACCGACATGGCCCAAAGCTTTCTTCAACATTAAGACTTTAACTCACCCAGGTGACCAATTATAGTGTATTTTGCTCGCCCGGGCGAGCTACAAGTTCCAAAAAGATATGTTAAGCTGGCCCAGGCGACCAAAACATGAAGAAAATGGTGGCCTGGGCGAGTGAAGCTGGCAGGAGGCAAAAACCTATAAATAGGCCACGAAAATGGAGAGGAAGGCATGCATTTTGCTTTCTTTTCTTGCCTTTGCTTATTCTTTAGCTTAGGATAGTTAAATATTAGTAAGTAGGTAGATTAGGAAAGTGAGAGAAGTGAGGATTAGTGTGGAGACTCTGCCGGAGAGAAGCGGTGATGGGGCCCTTCAGCAATTCTTTCCATGAGGAGGTTCTCTCCACTATGAGTAGCTAGCTTCTCTGAGATTGGATGTAATCTTCTTAACCCTATATCTCTTTTAATATTTATGCATGAATCATTCTATTTCTTATTGGTAATTTCATTCTGCGCTTAATGCTTGATTCTACTTGATCACTAGTATCATGAACTTAAATCTTAAGTGAGACTGGAAAGTAATCTTAGGGTTTGAACTAAATGAATTTACTCATTACGTTACGTTGCTAGGAATAGGGCATAACGTTCTGATTGCATAAAGCACGCGATTATAAATCTTAATGCTAGGATATTTACTTAAATATGCGAGGGATCGATTTTCGGTAGATATTCTTAGAACTTGAATGCGAGGAATCAATTCAAGGTAACATAGTGTGCATCAATAAGAATAGATGATGATTTATGCGTGGTAATATTAATTGAATATAGAATGTTAAGAATGATGAAATCCAATCCCACTTTCTCACAAATATATTTCATTTTCATTAAGTTTAGTTATTTTACTTGCAGCACCAAATGAAATTCTGCTCAATCTACTTGTACATAACTATTGAACTGTTTAATTCTATTTGGATTAACTGAGTAAGCTCAAGTCCCTGTGGAGACGATCTTATAAATTTTGAAACTTACAACGACACAACGGTACGCTTGCCGTGAAAAATCCTAACAGCATGCAATTTTCGAATTTCTTCTTCCTATAGCAAGTTTTCTGAGTGTATTAGCTTAGATTAAGGTGTTAAGGAAAGTGAGAGAAATGAGCATTAGTGTGGAGACTCTGCCAGAAAGAACCAGTTATGGTTCTCTTCATCGATTCTTCCATTAAAGGGGTGCTGCTCTCCGCAATGGTTGGCTAGCTTCTCTTAAAGGATTGGATGTAATCTTCTTAACCCTATGTCTCTCTTTTAATATTTACTATATGTATGAATTGTTTCTATTCCTTATTGGTAATTTCATTCCGTCCTTAAAGCTTGATTCTACTTGATCACTAGTTTCATGAATTTAATCATAAATGAGACTGGAAAGTAATCTTAGGGTTTAAACCAAATGATTTTAATCATTACGTTACATTGCTAGGAATAGGGCATAACATTTTGATTGCATAAAGCACGTGACTATGATTTTAATGCTGGGATATTTATTTGATATGCGAGGGATCGATATTTAGTAAATATTCTTAGGATTCTCAAATGCGAGGAATCGATTTGGGGTAATTTAATGTGTGCATCAATAAGTATAGAAAATGATTTATGCATGGCAAAGTTAATTGAATACTAAGGGTAAGAACGATGAAATCCAATCCTACACTTTTCCTGAATTCAACTAAACTCGCTTTATTTGTTTTCGTAATTTCCGCTTGTGTTAGATTTTTAGTCTCTTTATTCGTACGTTTAATTATGCACAATCAAATGAACTTTCGCTTACACTCTTTTGTACATAAACTATTAAGCTGTTGAATATGATTTGAATTAACTAAGTAAACTCAAGTCCCTGTGGAGACGAGCTTTTATAAATTTTGTAACTTACAACGACATATTGGTACGCTTTCCAAAGTCCTAACAGCTCTGTCCACATAAAGGTTCCACCAGTCTAGGGTGGACTTGTCGTTTCTTGCAAATTCTACTAGGAAGTCTGCCATGAATTGTATCTTCATGGGGCCACGTGGTTCATATCGAATGTTAAATTCTGACAGTTCGACTGACCATGCTACCATCTTGCCTGCTAGTTCTGGTTTCCGCAGTACCTATTTGATTGGATAGTTAGTCTTAACTATCACTTGGTGACTTTGGAAATAAGGTCCAAGGCGCCTAGCGGAGGTGACTAGTGTCAAGGCTATCTTTTCAATCATTTGATAGCGCTTCTCGGCATCATGTAGCATGCGGCTAGTGAAGTAGATAGGGAGTTGATGTTTTCCTTCTTCTTGGATGAGTGCTGAGCTGACAGCTTCATCCGCAACTGAGAGGTATAAGAGCAATGGTGCTCCATGTCGAGGTCGACTCAAGACAAGTGGCACAACTATTGTCTTTTTAAATTCCTCGAATGCTTGCTCGCAGGTATCATCCCATAGGAATGGTTTTGACTTACTGAGCAGCTTATAGAAAGGCTTAGCTTTCTCGGCAAGTTTTGTAAGGAATCTTGATAAGGTCGCTGATCTTCTGTTCAGTTTCTGAACTTCATTGACGTTGGCTGGGCTATGCATTTGTAGGATTGCTGAGCATTTGTCCGGGTTGACTTCAGTTCCTCCGTGTGTGATCATGAAACCAAGGAATTTATCATCACCTACCCCGAATGTGCATTTTTCGGGATTCAGACGCATGTCATACTTCTGAACTTCTTCGAATATCTCTTTCAGGTCTACTACATGTTGGGCTACGCTTTGGGATTTGACAACCATGTCGTCTACGTAGACCTCGATGTAACGCCTCAACTTACCATCTTATTATTATTGATTTTTAATGAAAATTCTTTTCAACTTACTTAAGAGTATCCATTTGAATATAACAAAATTTTTCCAATAACTGATACTCCAAGAAAATTTCATTACTGAGTAATATTTGTAAATTTGAAGTAACATATAATAAGATTACAAACTGACACTGGTTCTATTACATAGTACAAATAACTCAAAACACTCTGAAACAAAATAATACATCTTCAAACAAAATCCTCTTCTTGTAAACAACTAGTACTCTCTCTTTACTGTTCATCTGCTCGACCGAATAAAATCGAGGTCATAGCAGGTGTCAACCACAGACACAAAATATAGGGTAAGTTTATGATAAACATAATTTAAGCAACAACATATATTCTATATGCAGATATTCATAACAACATCCTCAAAGATGCATGATTCTCTTAGACTCTTATCATATTGCATAATTCTCTTAAACTCTTATCATGTGCATGATTCTCTTAAAATCTTATCATGTGGTACCAATAGTCAAGATAGCCCCATCCCAGTGGCATACAACTGAAACGATCAGTCAGGGTCTCACAGTGTTGTAACAGGATTTTCACCCACACTTCATGTGATCATCATGGGTGGCGTGATTTCCCCACTGCCGAGCCACCCCCCAGCTCAGACTTCTCTTATCTGAATGCTCAAACTCAGTTCCTGCAGCTATCTGACACACCTCCTCTTTGAGGCAACTCTTATACACACATCCTCTCTGAGACAACTCTTATGCACATGAGACACATGAAACTGATTCACTTAATGCATAACTCTTTTCATTTTATCAACTCATATTTATTTTCAACATCAGTCTTCAATCACTGTCTCATATACTTTACTTAGAAATTCAACATAAATCAAGTACAGAACTCAGCATGATATTCATGTACAGAAACTCAACATATCATTCATGTACAGAGATTCATAGAACACTTAAGCAAGTATAAAACTTCATTCAGGCACTCAATCATATAATTATAACTTAAATCCAACAATTACTCAGATACCAGTCATACTTCACAGAACTTCAAACACTTATTCAAACACAAGTAACACTTAAACTATCTTTATCATAAAACTTCCCTATACATACCTTATAACCTCTTATGAAGCTTGTCTATCTCTTCCTAATGGT
>PYAF01005503.1:258668-271131 GCA_007407185.1 Glycine tomentella
TAATTATAACTTAAATCCAACAATTACTCAGATACCAGTCATACTTCACAGAACTTCAAACACTTATTCAAACACAAGTAACACTTAAACTATCTTTATCATAAAACTTCCCTATACATACCTTATAACCTCTTATGAAGCTTGTCTATCTCTTCCTAATGGTACTAGCTTCTACACGTGATTCTTCAAGGAAGTGGGGCCTCTTTATGCTTTAAAAATGAAAGGATGAAAGTGAAAAGAAGGAGATGTTTCACATGGAATAGGTGGAAGAATGGAGTCTTGAATGTGACTTCCACTTAAGGCCTTCCTCCCTTTATATAGAGTTTGGAAAACAATAAAATATTCAAGGACATTTCTACCCTTTCTAACTAGTTACTCCCATTTGGTTCCATTAGAACTTAGTTTCATATCATTCCATTCCATCCTAACCAAGTTCATAATTACTCTTTTAATTTATACAAAAAAATCTTCTAAGGCATTATGCCTCCTTTACAAGTGTCCCACCACTTGGCTACTTCTTACAAGTGTCCCTCCACTTGTCAAATGTCATGAAGCTTCTCCCTTTTTCTTGCTCTTTCACGTGACCACAAGGGAAGGAAGTGAAGTTTTGCTTCCTTTCATGTTATCTTGCATAAATATTGTCCAAAGCATGACTTCTTGCCCCTTTTTCTTCCCTTTTTCACGTGGACTTTGCTTTAGCCAAGGGGAAGATTTTTATCTTCCTTTCCTCCTTCATGTAATTGAATTTTTCTACCAAAGAAGCAAAGTTCAATTCAAACTCTTCTACCTAAGGATAATATTAAATAATAGAACTCTAGAGATTTCTAGAAATTGACTTCAATTACAGTATAGATAGCTCACAAGCAGTCTACACAGAGTGCTACACAAACCTTACATACAAGACTGGTCTTATCTTAATTCTGATTGGTTCGTTCTGCTTCTGTCAGTCAAAATTACTAAACCATCATATTGAATAAGTCTATTCATCCTACAATTAAGAGAAAATTCCACAGATTCTATTTATCATTTTTCCATATTTTTCTGATGCTTGAATTTTCCTGGATAAAATTTCAAAGTTATGACCGTATAAAATTCATAGAAATTCTATTCTGAGACTTTCTGTCACTAAAAGTATTTTGGTAATCTATCATCCAAAGGCACTTTGTAATTTCATCAAGCTTTCACAAAATATTAAAGGGTGTCTTGGTAATTTTAGCCTCAAGGGTACTATGGTAATTTGTCACTCATCCTAGGGGTATGATTGTAATTTTTACTATAAAATATCACAACAAAATAGCTAAGGGTATTTGTGTAATTTTGGCTTAAGGGTATTTTTGTAACTTCCATTTTAAAATATCTAACCAAAAATATCCAAAGGCATTATCGTCATTTTCACCTTAAGGGCATTTCCGTAATTTTTGCTTCAAAGGAAGGGTAATATGATCATTTCTCTACAAACATTTTTGTAATATCTCTAATTAATATTTTACCCAAATAATTTAAATATAGACCAATCAAATCTCACATAACCTAACACTCATATCAACAGTTGCACAAGAATAATTCATACAATATATATTTGCAGTTATTGAAATTTCAGGGTGTTACACTCCAGGCTGCGTCCGATCTGTTTCCTGAAAACGCGGTCCATTAGTCGCTGATATGTAGCTCCCGCATTCTTGAGGCCAAAGGGCATGACTCTGTAACAATAATTGGCATCTTCAGTAATGAAGGCCGTCTTTTCTTCATTCGGAGCATGCATTCTAATTTGATTATAACCAGAATATGCGTCTAGGAAGCTTAAGATATGAAATTTGGACACTCCATCGACCAGTCTGTCGATGTTGGGTAGTGGATATGCGTCCTTTGGACATGCCTTGTTGAGGTCTGTGAAATCTGTGCACATGCCCCACTTTCCACTTTCTTTTTTGACCATGACAACGTTGGCGAGCCAGGTAGAATACCTGAATTCTATGATAAAGTTAGCTTTAACCAGCTTGTTTACCTCTTCTCTTACTGCCTTTCGTCTTTCTTTTCCCATATTTCGCTTTTTCTGTGCTATCGGATTGGCCTGTGGACATATAGCCAACTTGTGGCATATGACATTAGGATCAATACCTAGCATGTTAGATGGTTGCCAAGCGAATAGAGATGCATTTTTGCGGAGCACGTCCGCTATGTGCCTGTACTCATGATTGATAAACTCTTTGCTAAGCTGCGTGCATTGCCCGGGTTTGGGCCCGTGTTGCAACTTGATTAGTTCTTCAATCGGTTGTGGTCCTTTGTCGATATTATCATAACGTGGATCCACGTCGAAGGTTTCATCATGGCGAGCTGTATACACTGTCAGTGTATAAGGGGTAGACTCTCTGTCTATATTCATTACCTGGATGATACTCCCCGAAGTGGTACGATGTCTATCTGACTATCTGTTAGGAGGATATGGTACCACTTTAAGGCTTTCGACATAACATTGTCTGGCTTGCTTTTGATCTGCCTTCACAGTGACAATTTCCCCTATCATGGTAGGAAATTTCATCTTCAAGTGGGGAGTGGAGACAATAGCCGCAACTCGTTCAGTGTGTTCCTACTTATCAGGGCAAGGTAGGAGTTATCGGCATCCATAATATGGTACATGATAGTAAAGCTCCTTGATAAAGAACCCTGACCAAAAGTGGTCATTAGGTCGACATAGTCCATGGTTTCAATCCTTTCTCCTGCGAAGCCGAGTAATGGATCTGGATAAGGTTGTATGGAGCTTGACAGGATCTCTAGCTTCTGAAAAGTCTTTAGATATAGAACATTAATGGAGCTGCCTTGATCAATGAGTACTTTTGTCACCCTGAAATTGACGATTATGAGAGAAACGACCATGGGGTCGTCCTGGTTGATAGGATTGATTCCCTCAAAATCTGCATTGGTGAATGTAATGGGAGGTAGACTTCATAATGGAGGAACATTGACACAGTTTATGTCTATGTCTCGTATGGCATGCAAGTGTCTCTTTTGATATTGGCTAGACGATCCTCCATATGAGAAGTCGCCTGCTATGGTATGGATTACACCGCGAATATGTTAAGTGGGCTCATCTTCTCATTGACGAGGGGGTTGACGTTCGTGTCTAGATTGCGGTTGTCGCTGTCTTCCTCCGTCTTCTGCGTCGTCTCTTCTTCTGTCATTGTCTCTGTTTCTGGATCGGTCTCCCTGTCGCCCCTCCTATCTGTTTTCTCGTGGAGAATTATCAGGTCTTTTTACAAACCGTGATAGGCGTCCTGCTTGGATAAGTTCTTCTATCTTATCTTTCAATGTCAGACATTCATCTGTGTTATGGCCTGAGCCACGATGTTAGTGACAATATTTGTTAGGGTTTCTTCCTAACTTCATGGGAGTTGGCAAAGTCACCTATACCTCCATATTGAAGGCTTCTTCCATGATGGTGGCTTGATTGACCGTCAAGGGAGTATATATCTCAAACCTGGGTGCTCTTGGGAGAAGTTGAGGCATGTGCAGCTTTCACTTTTTATCGGCCCTAAGAGAGTCGAATCGGTTAGATATCTCATGTTTCTCTCGCTTCTGTTCAACCTGTCGGACTTCGTTTCTGAACTTTGGCATTTCTTCCATCTGTATATAACCTTTGGCTCGTTCACGTATTTCGTCCATGCTAGAGGGGGGTTTCTTGCATAGACTATCTACGAATTTGTCGGGTTGAAGGGCCAGCATCATGAAATGCAGTGCTACCTCGGGATTGAGGTTTCTAATCTGGTTAGTCAGTTGTCCAAATCGTTCCATGGACCTGTGGAGCGGTTCGTTGTCTGCTTGGCGCAGTGTCGCTAGTGCAGCGGATGTCAGCCTATGAGTTCAGCTGGTTGCGTATTGCGCGCTGAATTTTTTGACAAGGGTGTCATAACTGTCGATGGACCTTTCAGGGAGGCTAACATACCATGTTAGGGCTGCCCCCTTCAAAGAGGTAGGGAACACCCGACATAATATAGCATTGTTGTTTGTATAAAGGTTTGCCTGTGATAGGAAGGCATCGAGATGTTCGTCGGGATCGGTGGTGCCATCATACCTCTCTAAATGTAGAGGTTTCCAACTGAACGAAAAATTGACTTCTCTGATGTGGTCGACAAGAGGATTACGCCGCACGTTATACCTCTCCAGTTGGTAGCTGTGTGTTAAACTACGAATACCTGAAGGGTCGACAGGTTGTCGAGGCTGCGGGGGTTGTTGAGGATGCGACTTGCCTTGCATCTGTTCGTCTCTGGTAGTCGGAGTGCGTTCGTCCTCCAGAGGATGTCTCGCTCGGGCTTCCTGGTGATCGCAGTCAGCTTTCATCCTTTCAATTTCTTCCTGGTACTTGTGTTCCATCTCCGCCATGTGGTTTTGGAGTTGCTGAGTGGTGTCGGCATTCATCATGGTAGTTTGCGGGGGGTTAGACGCATCAACAGGGGTGTCAAGTCTAACATTGGAGAGTGTACTGACCATGGGCGTGTGCCAATGATTTGTCTGGGGTGCGAGGCCATAGGGTAAGTTTTACCTGGGCCCCACGGTGGGCGCCAAATGTTCTTACCAAAATTTGAAAATTCCACGTGTGAGCTAGACGTGGTCTAAGTGGACTCCAAATTCTACACGTCGGGAGGTGATTCGGCCTTGTTCAAAGGAGGGACCTACAAAACAAAGTAAACTCACTCTGACGCTCAAGTAAGTACATCAATTATAGATAATAACTGAATGTTATAAGAGTAAGAATATGAGTATTCGAGTAGGTACTCAAGTGTAGAATTCAGTGTGTTTAGAGAGAACCTGTAAGACTGTATTTATAGCATTGAGTATGGGTCTTGGGCCTTTGTTTATTGATAATCTGTTGATAAGATAATAACAGATAATAACAGACAGTTGTCTAATTCAAAATAGAGGATAATGTGTACCTTATTGATATATTGTTACTTATAGATAAGTAACAACTTGTAGATAACTTGTTGGGATATTTATATGATAAGGTGGTTGCACCTATTTGAATATCCTGACATATTTGATATGCTATTAATAAAGAGATAAAATTGTTAGTGTTCGTACTCCTGTAGAAGGTTGACGTCCGCGCTCCTGTAGCAATGCTGACATGGAATCTGGACACGTGTGCCCGGGTTGACACTTGGAGGCTGAATAAACACTATTAATATAACAGTGCTGACGTGAAGGGTGTCCACGTTCTTTATGTGACAATCACGTATCATTTTATTATTTTGGACTGTACAATTCTTATTTAAACTTCTTTAGTCACACTCAGTGCAAGTGGCTGCTCATTCATTATTATTGACTTTTGTTTTATTCATGAGTCAATGATGATCATGAATAATGGCGGAGTGGATTACTTGGGAAATTGAAGTGTTTGAGAGGTGGCGGAAAGATCAATCAGGAAATTATAAGGTTAAATGTTAAAACTACATACATAGCTTCTCCTCCAAAGATCAATTTTTTCTTTTGGAGACTTGTCAGACTCGGGCAGAGGAGATTTGGAAACATTGCTATCGTTGGTGTGGTGCTCTGGAACACAAGAAATAATATTGTTTTCAATGCAAAGATTTTTCATGGAGGACATTCTTTTCCATTCGTGGACCTGACTCAAGAACTTCCATGCATCCTTTTCATACTCATATGTTCAGTGATTAAATCCAGGTGTGTATGAAGGGGTCAGTGATCCCCCAACTCCACGTGCCAAAGCCAAACCTGTTATACTTTTGCAAGCAATATCAACCAATCCCGTACTACATTTCCAGAAGAGGAAAAAGAGGTTTCAAGGGGTGTACCTTTAAGGAAAGAGGGTATAATAGATAATTAAAATATAATAACGGGAGATGCGGTGTATTTTGTAAAGTATGGGGCGCAAACAAATTTTTACTCAGGGGCAAAGCTAGGCCATTTCTTTTGAAGGGGCCGAATTGAAAAAAACTAAAATATATATACTTACAATATTAATATATTAAAGTTAACTAATAATTAAAAATATCTATAATAATTATTATATTTGAACATCATAATTAATCATCAATTACTGTTAAAATCAAATTTTATTTATTTTCCCAATGATAAAAAAAATCAAATTTTACTTTTTAATTTGAGAGTAATAAGAATAAGAATTTAAATTTTATGCAGTATCTGTTGTCCATGGTTGTTGTATGGTGATGAAACGGCGAGGATAAAGTGATTCGAGTTGTGTGTTTGATACTATCTTTAAGGATTTATTCGCTTACTGCACAAATCTCCCAAGATTTAATCATTCCTTTCCAAGAGCGCGTAAATTTTATAAATCAATTAAAAATTATTCTATATATACTTTTAAAATAGTTATTATAAAAGTTAATAATTTTAGCATGCATACTACGTAGCAATTTATATATATATATATATTATTAAAAATATAAGATGAAAATAAGATTAACAAACATGGAATATAAGATAAGGATTTAAAAGAATAAATTTAATATAAAAATATAAAAAATGGTAACATTGTGCCTTTATAATGTTAGTGTATTTAAATCTAATTATAGGAATACTACATTCTCTACTTCAAAAAGAAACACTACAATGAAATAATATCTTTTAACTTTTTTTATTGAAAAACATTTAGGGAAAAATGGGGATGACTTAAAAATTATGAAAAATGATGGTTTTATATTTTTTTTAGAGGTATATATTTTGAGTGATGAGAGAGATCCGAAGATAAAGAAAAAATGTTTGATGATTGGTGCTGTGATGAGAAAGTAAAAGGAAAGATAGAAAACAAAATTATTGAAAAAGTGTTATAAAAAATAAAAAAATATAAAATCATTATTGAAAAAGTATATGCACATACTTATGTATTTCTTTTTATTTTGAAATGAATTTTTATAAATATATATTTTCTACAAATATATATATGTGTTTATAAGTCACCCCATCAATACACATAGCTCTGCCCCTGCTTTCAGGCTTATGTAAACCACCAAAGTCATTGTAGCATCTAAGTGTTTAATATCTATGGTGTGAATTGTTGTGACATTATTATTAGCTTCAGAGTAAGAGTGTCTTTGTATCCAGTCACTACTCACCTATCTTACATAGTGTACCCTCAACTGCACTGAAACATCAGTCGTCTAACTCTGACACATCAACGGTCTACTTCAAACACACTATACATGTCCAATTTGGACATATCACTAAACACATTCCGATTCATGTTAATTCTTCTTTGATTAGAGATTGATTATAATTATCGTATTGGAAATTAACAAAATATATATTTAGATTTGTCTTAAATTTTATTCCTAAACACCCCGTCTCATTAGCTACAAAATTCTTCATTTCCAACCTCAATTCTTTTATTTGAGAAATAACCATGTTATAGGTTCAAAGATTTTCTTCTAGAAATAAATGAACCCCATATAACGTGCAACGTCGGTTGTTTTGGTAATTGAGTGAGGATAAAATCAAATATATGGTCCTTATTATTTTAGCAATAGAAAAATTGAAACAATTCATATTTTTTTGCACATCACTAATAATAGAAACCTTGATGGTTAGGTATTATATATAGTGTATGTTTGGTGTGGAGTCCCTGAGCTCACTCTGAAATATATACAATATGCATTAGAGCTAGAGCTTGGAAGACTTGGAAAGCACGCCTAGACAACTAACTCATTTTTGGAGCAAACAAAAATAACAATATGAGAGGTATTTATGATCTTAATTTTTTCGTATTTGATATAATAAATTCTGATCTAGGTCTCGAACCTGCACCCAAAAGGTAAGATTCACATGAGCCGATGGGCTATTTAAGTTTCTTTAATATTTATCATTTTTCTTTATCTTATATCATTATGCGTTTCTGTTTACTTTCACAATTTGAGAGTTTATTAATTTATGTTGCTCATAATTAATTTATTTATGTAATAAATTACTGGAGTTATGAGTTATGTGTTTAAATTATTTATTTATTTAGTTTAATTGTATATTTATTTATGATATTTGTTTAAGCATACAATATTATAAATAATTTATGTCCATTAATATTAATGAGCTTATTGAATAATTATATGCATATATTATTTATTTACTTCTTAAATTTTTGTGTATAATTTCATGATTATTATACATACGAGGTTATAATAAATAATTTTCTATGCAACGTTATTTCAATTTATTTGCATTATTGAGGATGTTATACAAATAAGCTCTTATTAAGAATTAATTAATGTTAAGTGATTAATATAATTTAATTGATTATAGAATAGCCGTAACATCTTTAATTTATTAGACTTATATATTAAGTGTTAAAATCACATTTAAAACATTAGTTGTGATTAATCATATGTAATGTAATAAAATCTACCCACAGGGATTTTATTATATTTGTATGACTAATTAGGATAAATTATCAGGTTATATTTCTTAATTTACCCATAGGAATTAAGAATAATAATAATAATTTGATAGTTTTATCATAAGTTTGAATCTAATTAAGTAGGACTATAGCTCACAAGAAAGTTGTATGTCACTAGGTTCATAAACTAATACATGTTTTACATTGGTAAAAACATAATATTTATTTAGTCTCATATTATGAATAATGAGAATGTATGTTTGGACTCTTAGTTAATCAATCTATGAACATTTCGGACATTAAGTGTGAAATTCCCAAATTGAAAGGGGATAATTATAAGGTTTGCAGGGAGAGAATTCTCCTTTATTTAGGTTGGATGGATATTGACTATGCCATTAGGAAAACTGAACTATCGGGTATTACTAAAACTAGCACTCCGAATGCTATTGATCTTTATGAAAAATGGGAGAGGTCTAATCGTCTCTATGTGATGTTCATAAAGACTTATATATCTGCTAGTATCCATAGTTCTATTTTGAAGGCTATTGATGATCAATTTATTACATCTGATAAGGCCCTTGCCAACACCCTTATAAGGCAAAAGAACCCAAATAATACAAATTAAATAAAAAATTACGAATTTTGGGCTGTTTTGAAACTATTTACCAATTTGGGGCAGTTGGTCACGCCCAAAATTGGGCATGACCGGTCACGCCCAGATTCAGGCATAACTGTCACGCCCAGATTCAGGCATGACTGGTCACGCCTGATCACGCCCAATTTTGGACGTGACTAAATCCGTCTCTAAATCCGTCGCTAAATCGGTTATTGACCGATTTAGCGACGGAAAATTTGGTTTTTCAATTTTTTGTTTGCGACCAAAATATTCCGTCGCAAAAACTGTTAGTGACTGAAATAAAAATCAAAATTGGCGTGTTTTGATTTTTGACGTAAAATATCATTTAATATTATTTATTTTTATTTTTATTTAATTTGAAAGTATTTTTAGACTTTATGATAGATATGATCTTTTTTACTTTTTTAATTTTGTTTTATTTAGTATATTTTTTTTAATATTATATGATTTTTTTAATATATTCTGGATTTTTGGTATATATAATTTTTAATATATTATTTTATTTAATATAATTTCTAAATTTTTATATGATTTTGTATAATATTTTTTGGATTTTGTATATATAACTAATTTTTAATATAATATTTTATTTAATAAAATTTTTCAATTTGATTTTGGAATTTGAAAAAATTGAAAATTTTTATTTTTTGATACTTTTCATTTTTTCTAAATTTTTGTAAATAATTTTTTAATATAGAAAGCATTTTAAATAGAATATTATATTTTAATACTTCTCATTTTTTATATCGATACTACCCCATTAAACACATTATTCTCATCCCTCTCATCATCTCTTTCATCCTCTCATAATTTGATAATTCTCTTTCAAAAAAAGTAGAAGACAATTCCCTTTTTCTCTTTTTGTTCCAGTCAAAAGCACGCAATCGACTAACTCGTCATCGAAACTACACCGAAACTCAGGCTTTCTGTCAATCGGTGACTCAATTGTATAAAATTAGTGTGGTCAAAACATACACATCCAAGCGAGAAAGGGAATTAAAAAGGATCGTCCATCTTTCATGGTGAATGATCAATTGTGCGAGTAAGTTGGTCACCATCTTTATCTCTCTGGTTAAGCGCAATGCAATTCTTTGCATTTCAATTTGAATCAATTTGTCTCACGCAGTTCCACTCCTATTTCTAGAGTTTTGCAATGTTTCACCGCTCCAAAAAATATTAAACAAAACCATATAAAATTTCGAATATCGAAAAAAGTTACAACGGCGTACGATATATCCTTCAAATGGTCTAACTTTTGATAGAAATGTCTGATCGAGGTATACGATATGTCAAAATGCTCGAAATTAATAGAAGTAATTAGAAAAATAAAAAATAGCATGTAATTAACTGACTGAATAATTAAAAAAGTAGAAAACAAGAAAATTTTGGGATGTTCAAAGATTAAATCGTAATTTTGAGACACTTAGAGGTCTTTTTTGGGAAATTTTTTTGACCAAGTCCCTTTTAGGACTTGGCAAGGGCTTCTCCTCTCAATTTCGAACGCGTGGCCACCAGTTTCGCCTCAATCGGACATTCTAATCAAAAGTTATGATCGTCTGAAGTTTATATACGCATCGCTACATCTGTGCATGACACGTGTCAGGAGTAGGTGATAAGTGCCATATCTTAGTGAAATTTGGATTACATTTGAGGCACTTATCTTGTGTTTTGACTAAAAATATCTATCAAAATTTGCCCTAATCTAGTGAGTTTATATTGAATACTTAGTATTTATGTTTCTCGAAGATTCATCCAAGCTTTCTTTTTATTTGCTAGCATTCGAGGATTTCCGAGGCTTTCGAAAACAAAAAGCAAGCAAAAAGGGACCATAAAGCAAATTTGGGAGGTACATCAAGCAAACCAGGCCCAAGGCCCAAAAATTTATTCCAGAAGGTGCATTTAACTCGCCCAGGCGAGTGAATGTAGTGCAAATTGCTCGCCTGGGCGAGTGACTTCAGCAAGTGGATGTGCAAGTGGGCCAAGTGGATCAACAAGTTGGGCCTTAACTCGCTTGGACGACTAAAACATGAGTAAATGGGTCGCTTGGGTGACCAAAATCGCTCAGATCAACCCCTATAAATACCCATGCACCCCCCAAAGGCAAAACACAATTTTTTCAAGCCAAATTCTCTCTTCTCTCTCTTGTTCCAAGCTTTTCCTAAGTTTGCTTCTTTAAATCTTTGTTTAGTGGAGAGTTTAGATTAGGAAGTGAGGGAAAATTAGGGTGGAAACTCTGCTGAAACGGAAAGTGGTAATGAATCTTTTCACCTATTTTTCTAAGGAGGTTCTGCCCATGTTCGGCTAGCTTTTCTCGAAGGATTGGATGTAATCTTCTTACCCTTACAGTATTTCTTTTGATATTTATTTCTGCATAAGTCTTTCTATTTATTATTGGTAAATTTATTCCGTACTTAACGCTTGATACTACTTGATCACTAATATCACGAACTTAAACTCGAAGTGAGACTGAAGAGTAATCTTAGGGTTTGAACTGAATAAATTTACTCTTTACGTTACGTTGCTAGACATAGAGCATAACATTTAGATTTCAAATAAACACGCGAATATAATCGTAATGTTGGGATATTTATTTCATACGCGAGAAATCGATATTTGATAAATATTCTTAGGATTCTCAAATGCGAGAGATCGATTTGGGGTGATTTTATGTGTGCATCAATAATAATAGAAAATAACTTATGCATGGTAATATTAATTGAATACTAAGGGTATGAACGATGAAATCCAATCCTATGTCCTTAACTTAATCAAACTCGTTTTATTAGTTTTCGTAATCTTCCGTAATTATCCGTAATCTTTCGTAATCTCCCGTACTAAGTTTATTATTTCTGTTTTTTCTAAATTTTCATAATTTTTGTTAATCCGCAATTACATGAAACTCCGTCACACTTATTGTACATAACTATTAAACTGTTAAGCTTTATTTAAATTAACTGAGTAAAAAATCAAGTCTCTGTGGAGACGAACTTATAAATTTTGTAACTTACAACGACAATTGGTACGCTTGCCAAAAGTCTAACAAGTTTCTGGCGCCGTTGCCGGGGATTTGAATTATTTACTAAGTTCTTTTAGATTAAAATTTATCAGTTTAGTAGGACTTTTTCTTATTTTATTTTTAGTTTTGATTTTGTATATAAATTCTCTTTTATTTTAACCTCGATGCTTACGGGATATTGTAGTTTGTTCTTCTTCCTTTATGCGAAGTAAGTTTTCTGCAGATAAACTTTTGTTTGATCCAGAAATCACCAAAACAGAAAGGAAAAATAGGAAGAAAAAGAAACTAGAAGCCAGTAGGACATCGGAGGCAACTTCGTCTATTGATCCTCCTTCATCCGAAAAGCCACCTGTTCGTGATAATATGGCCGATCGAGGGGAAGGTGAAGATAGACCACCAAGGAGGACTCTTGGTGACTATGCTTACCAACAAGGCCCAAAGCATTACAATA
>PYAF01005503.1:274967-287767 GCA_007407185.1 Glycine tomentella
ATTGGAATCTTGATTTTGAAATTATGTGTGATGCAAGTGATTACACGGTGGGAGCAGTTTTGGGTCAAAGGAAGAATAAAGTTTTCCATGTTATACACTATGCAAGTAAGGTCTTAAATGATGCACAAATTAATTATGCCACTACTGAAAAAGAATTACTTGCCATAGTGTATGCCTTGGAGAAGTTTAGATCATATCTGATTGGATCAAAGGTGGTGATTTACACCGATCATGCCGCAATCAAATATTTGTTGGTTAAAACTGATTCTAAACCTCGTCTTATCCGATGGATTCTATTGTTTCAGGAATTTGATTTAGAGATCAAAGATAAGAAAGGGTGTGAGAATTATGTGGCTGATCATCTATCTAGACTCACCAACAAAGCCACCCCAGATCCAGAAATTCGAGAAGAATTCCCCGATGAGAAACTCCTACATATTTCAGAAAGGCCATGGTTTGCAGAGATGGCAAATTTTAAGGCAGTTGGTGCAATTTCGGAAGACTATTCTTGGCACCAAAAGAGGAAGTTTCTCAGTGATGCTAAGTATTTTGTATGGGATGATCCTTACCTCTTCAAAATTAGCGCAGATAACCTTTTGAGAAGATGTGTCACCCAAGAAGAGGCAAGGAACATCCTGTGGCATTGTCATAACTCACCGTATGGAGGGCATTACAATGGAGAAAGAACTGCGGCAAAGATTCTGCAAGCAGGTTTCTATTGACCGACACTGTTTAAAGATGCCCATGAATACGTGCAAAGATGTGATAATTGTCAAAGGACAGGAGGAGTCTCTAAGAGAAATGAAATGCCTCTACAAAATATCTTAGCAATTGAAGCATTTGACTGTTGGGGAATTGATTTCATTGGTCCATTTCCATCATCATACTCCAATGAATATATCTTATTAGCAGTGGACTATGTGACCAAATGGGTTGAAGCAGTAGCTGTACAAAAAGCTGATTCAAAAACAGTTATTCACTTCTTGAAAAGAAATATTTTTGCTAGATTTGGAACACCTCTTGTACTCATCAGTGATGGAGGATCACATTTCTGTAATGTTCAACTTCAAAAGGTCCTCCAGCATTATGGTGTTCGACATAAAGTAGCTTCTCCATATCACCCACAGACCAATGGGCAAGCTGAAGTTTCCAACAAAGAAATTAAGAGAATTTTAGAGAAGACAGTTGCCCAGTCACGCAAGGATTGGTCTCAGAAACTTGATGAAGCTCTTTGGGCATACCGAACTGCTTTCAAAGCACCCACTGGGCTCACTCCATTTTAGCTAGTTTATGGCAAATCTTGTCATTTACCAGTGGAATTGTAACACAAAGCTTTTTGGGCTTTAAATTTTTTTAATTTTGATGCTTACCTTGCAGGTGAACAAAGAAAGCTACAGCTGCATCAATTGGAAGAAATGAGGCTCTTAGCTTATGAGAATTCAAAGCTTTACAAAGAGAAAGTCAAATTTTATCATGATAAAAAGCTTGTAAAAAGAAATTTTCATCCTGGACAAATGTTTTGTTATTTAACTCTCGATTGAGATTGTTTCCAGGAAAGTTGAAGTCCAAGTGGTCCGGACCTTTCATTATAAAGGAAGTCAAATCACATGGAGCGGTGATACTAGAGGACCCTAGTACAAAGAAAACATGGACTGTAAATGGAAGCAGACTCAAGCCGTATCTAAGTGGTGAATTTGAAAGGCTCATCACTGTGATACAACTTCAAGACAGTTGAGATGTAACGCGTCCAGCTAACACGACGTAAAAGAAGCGCTTCTAGGAGGCAACCTAGTAAATTTTAACCCTTCTTGTTATATACTGTATCATTTTATTTAAAAATTATTGCCTATATAAATATAGATTAGTTAAAGTAGTATATAATTATAAGTTAAAATAATTTTTCCAAAAAGGGGGGGGGGGCTGTTTTAACTCGCCCAAGCGAGTGTTTCATGCACATTTTGCTCGCTTAGGCGAGCAAGGACTTGCACCACGAGTTTAAACTGTTAAAATGCCATTTTTCACAAAAATTTCACTTTCATTTGTGAAATTTTGTTGCTGCCTTGGTCTTGTTCCTCTAACTCGCCCAAGCCATTCCATTTTCATCCATCCTCCATATCCAGGTAAGTATCTTTGTGTTTTTTTTTTAAATTAGTTACTGTAGAACATAGCATAAATTTAGATAGCTTAATTATAATTAGTATAATTCTATTTTTGCTTTGAAATTAAAGAACCCTAGGATAAATGAGTTACAGCTTGTGCAATACCTTGATTGATGTGGTTTCTGAAAATTGTTGTTGATCTGATTGCTTCTCTTCTCATTCTTTACAAAATTGGTGCAAGCACATACAAATGCTACTCATTTTTCATAGACAACATTCCATGTACACCATATGTTTGTTGTAATGCTTCAATGAAAATAGCCTTGTTTTTCTTCATTCTTTTTGCACAAAAATTATTCCATGCACATGCTCAATGGAATGAATGAATGAAAGCTTTAGTAATTCATGAAAAACACTTGTGTGCATCACTTTGAATGTTGCTTGAAATTTAAAAACCATTCATTTTTCCAAAGTGGATAGCACAAATTGCATGAATTCAAGATGTACCAAAGGTTAAATAATTCTTGATTTAAAATGTACACTGCACATAGCTCATGATAGATTTCAAGAATAAGTTATTTCTTTGTTCACAAATGATATATTGGTGATTTGTTTTATGAACATTGGACAAAAATGGAAATTGTAAGCATACATGTTGTAATGGTTAAAATGCATAAATTCAATTCTCTTGGGCTGCCATCCATGCTTTACTTTAAGCATACATGCTGATTTTGTCATATTCTTTATTGTGCTATTTTGAGATCTTTTTCAGATGGATCCCAAGAAAATTTCATCAAAAAGAGCTAGACATGAAGGACAAGGGTCTAGTTCCATTCCTGCGGAGTTTATTTTTGATGCCCAGAAGTTCCGTACTGAGGAACACCAGAAGCGGTATGAAGTCATCAAAAATTGGTCGTTCCTCAAAGAATGAAGGGTTCAGTTAATGGATGATGAATACCCTGAATTCACCATGGAGATTGAAAGACGAAGATGGAGGCCTCTTGCAACACCAATGCAAAAATTTGATCCGACAATAGTATTGGAATTCTATGCCAATGCTTGGCCCACTGAAGAAGATGTTCTTGATCAGAGGTCCTTAGTGCAAGGTCAGTGGATTCCTTATGATCCCGATGCGATCAATCAATTCCTCGGGAATCCACTCATACTGGAAGAAGGTCAAAGCTGTGAATATACTAGCAGGAGGAACATCATTTCTGGGTTTGATGAGCAAGCTGTCGCCCAACTTCTTTGCGCTCCGGGTTGTGATTTTGCTCGCAATGTTGGTGGAAGCCGGGTGAGATTAATGAGGACTAGCTTGACCACCCTCA
This sequence comes from Glycine tomentella, assembly GCA_007407185.1. NCBI lineage: Eukaryota > Viridiplantae > Streptophyta > Magnoliopsida > Fabales > Fabaceae > Glycine > Glycine tomentella. Next base: position 278,395 of record PYAF01005503.1, read on the forward strand.
CTCAAATCTGGATGACATTCCTCCTCAGCAACGTGCTTCCAAGTGATCATACTTCTGACTTGCCTATGCCCAAATGCCAACTTGTTTTCAGTTGCATGGAGCAACTCAGTATTCATGTAGCCCAATTGATCTCAAATGCCATTCATCAGTTTGTCATCACAGAGCCTCCCCGCCATCCATTGAACCCAGAAAAAGCCAACCGTGCGCTTGGATTTCCTGCCTTAATAACTACTTTATGTCAATTTTATGGTGTGCAGGTACAACCTTCCAAGACGATCCGACCTCCCATCAACAGGGCATTTATTGAGAAATATTGCCAAGCCAAACAAGTAGAGCAGCAGCAGCCACTAGCACCACCATCTTTGGAGTCCATTTCAGCTCATCTTCAAATGATGGAACTCCATATGCAACATGTCGCTGCTCAGCAAGCCGCCAACTTCAGAGCCCAGATGCAGATGAACGAGAATTTCTATAACTACACCCTGCATCAACACAGCCAAGATCCTAGCTCTTTTTCATGGCCCACTCCAGGTCAGTTCCGAGCTCAAGTTGCATGGCCTGGGGACAGGCCAATCTTTCCGGAGGAGGCAGAGGATCAGAGAGCTGAGCAGGATCCTATAGCTGGCTCTGCACATGATCATGACGCTGATGAGGAAAGCAGCTGAGGAGAATGATGATTTGAGACATTATCTGATGTCCTACATGGATTGCATCATCTGAAACACTGTGACACTGTTTTAATTTTTATTTATCGCTTTCTAAATACTTTAGTTACTATATTAATCTTTTTGGTATGATATATTATTAGCATATCTGTTTGAAAATTTTACCAAAATTTTTGCTTTTTGTTTAATATAATAATCTTTTTGGGACTTAAAATAAATAATTTTCTTGAAATGTAACATGTTTTGAAAAGAATCAACAGACATTAATTTGAAACTTGATTTTTTTTTGTGATACTGGATCAGAAAAACAAAATGATTTTTGGTGAAAAATCTTGAGAATGAAAAACCAATGAGATGATTTTTCCAAATATCAAATGAAGGCAAGGCTTTTTACATGAAATTAATAAAGAATATCTTCCGAAACAAATGATTTGATTTGATCATGAAAACAGACCTTAAAGCCTAAGTGAGTGTGTGCAACCACATAAATCACAATGAGTGTGCTCACTGATATGATTTGTAATTGATTTTGCATGAATTTCTAATTGTCAAAACATATGATGCATGGATATGATTTAGGCCGTCTTTCTTTTTGAACAAATTCTAAAGCCACTGGCCAAAAAGCCATCCCAACATGAATATAATGATTTACCATTTGCAACCCCTTTTTTTGAGTCAAACAATTAATTTCTTGTTGAAACCCTAACCTAGGATAGGAATTCCCTACCTTACCTAAGAATAGGAGAGCAAAAAGGGAAATAATTTGATTGATGGGAAACTTCCTTTGGGTACTTCATGCTATGAAAAAGCTTTCTAAATGTGGTTATATGCTATTCATGTAAAAGAAAAGAAAGAAAAGAAATGAAAGAAAAAGAAAAAGAAAAAGAAAAGGAAACAAATTCCTTGTGTTTTAAAGTGTTGTACAAAGGTTGGGTGAATAAAAAGATTGATAGAAATCTTGGAAGAAAAGGAAGACATAGAAGTAAAAATTTTACTGTTTATCTATATATATGCTCTCCTATTCTAAAGGTTCTTTGAATATCCAGAAAAACCAAGATTTCTTTTCTAACCAAAAGCCCAGCCATAAAAGCCCTAATGATCCTTGTTGATTATGCACTTTGATTTGATAGGAAATGAATTACAAAATCAATCTATAAAATATCAGTGAAGGAATTGAGATAAAACACTTACCTGTGAGAAAATTAAACACTGAGAGGTTTTCCTCTGTGCAAATCATTCATATGTTTCCTCTGATATCTTTAGAAAAGAAATGTAAATTGATCTTAATTTCCTTTGGATATGTGAATTTCATCTTTCGGTTTCAATTCTTGAGGTTAACCATTTGAAAAATATGTTCTGATCATTTTTTTGAAGTTGATTCTTTATAAAACATGTTTCCAAATAATTTTACTCTTGCTTGAGGACAAGCAAGATTCTAGGTTGGGGGGAGTTGATAAGTGCCATATCTTAGTGAAATTCGGATTACATTTGAGGCACTTATCTTGTGTTTTGACTAAAAATATCTATCAAAATTTGCCCTAATCTAGTGAGTTTATATTGAATACTTAGTATTTATGTTTCTCGAAGATTCATGCAAGCTTTCTTTTTATTTTACTAGCATTCGAGGATTTCCGAGGCTTTCGAAAACAAAAAGCAAGCAAAAAGGGACCATAAAGCAAATTTGGGAGGTACATCAAGCAAACCAGGCCCAAGGCCCAAAAATTTATTCCAGAAGGTGCATTTAACTCGCCCAGGCGAGTGAATGTAGTGCAAATTGCTCGCCTGGGCGAGTGACTTCAGCAAGTGGACGTGCAAGTGGGCCAAGTGGATCAACAAGTTGGGCCTTAACTCGCTTGGGCGACTAAAACATGAGTAAATGGGTCGCTTGGGCGACCAAAATCGCTCAGATCAACCCCTATAAATACCCATGCACCCCCCAAAGGCAAAACACAATTTTTTCAAGCCAAATTCTCTCTTCTCTCTCTTGTTCCAAGCTTTTCCTAAGCTTGCTTCTTTAAATCTTTGTTTAGTGGAGAGTTTAGGTTAGGAAGTGAGGGAAAATTAGGGTGGAAACTCTGCCGAAACAGAAAGCGGTGATGAATCTTTTCACCTATTTTTTTAAGGAGGTTCTGCCCATGCTCGGCTAGCTTTTCTCGAAGGATTGGATGTAATCTTCTTACCCTTACAGTATTTCTTTTGATATTTATTTCTGCATAAGTCTTTCTATTTATTATTGGTAAATTTATTCCGTACTTAACGCTTGATACTACTTGATCACTAATATCACGAACTTAAACTCGAAGTGAGACTGAAAAGTAATCTTAGGGTTTGAATTGAATAAATTTACTCTTTACGTTACGTTGCTAGACATAGAGCATAACGTTTAGATTGCAAATAAACAAGCGAATATAATCGTAACGCTGGGATATTTATTTCATATGCGAGAAATCGATATTTGATAAATATTCTTAGGATTCTCAAATGCAAGAGATCGATTTGGGGTGATTTTATGTGTGCATCAATAATAATAGAAAATAACTTATGCATGGTAATATTAATTGAATACTAAGGGTATGAACGATGAAATCCAATCCTACATCCTTAACTTAATCAAACTCGTTTTATTAGTTTTCGTAATCTTCCGTAATTATCCGTAATCTTTCGTAATCTCCCGTACTAAGTTTATTATTTCTATTTTTTCTAAATTTTCATAATTTTTGTTAATCCGCAATTACATGAAACTCCGTCACACTTATTGTACATAACTATTAAACTGTTAAGCTTTATTTAAATTAACTGAGTAAAAAATCAAGTCTCTGTGGAGACGAACTTATAAATTTTGTAACTTACAACGACAATTGGTACGCTTGCCAAAAGTCTAACAGTAGGTCACGCCCAGAACTGGGTATGACTGGTCATGCCCAGTTTTGGACGTGACCAACTACCCTAGATTGGTAAATAGTTTAAAACAACCCCAAATTCGTAATTTTTTATTTAATTGTATTATTTGAGTTTTTTTGCCCCCTTATAATGCAGTTCTCATCCTTAAAGCTCCATGGGATAAAAGGAGTGCGTGATCACATCGTGCGCATGAGGGATATAGTGGCTTAGCTGAAAGGTTTAGAAGTTACCATACCATGTCAGATTCTTTCCTAGTACACTACATTTTATGTACTTTACCTATGCAGTATGCCCCTTTCAAAATCTCCTATAACACACATAAGGATAAATGGCCAATTAATGAGCTATTGACTATGTGTGTTCAAGAATAAGAAAGGTTGATAATGGAAGAGGGTGAAAAGGTATAAATGACTACTCAGGGAAAGAATAAAAGGGATCAAGCCAAGAGCAAGGGCAAGATTCCTGCTCAGTCAGTCATTAAGAAAGAGTCAAAGTGTTTCTTTTGTAAGAAAAAGGAACACATGAAGAAAGACTGCTCAATGTTTAAGAACTAGCTTGACAAGAAAGGTACTCCATTTACTTTTGTTTGTTATGAATCTAATATGGTTAATGTTAATCATAACACATGGTGGATTGATTCTGGTTCTACAATTCATGTTTCTAATACCTTGCAGGGTATGAAAAACCTAAGGAGACCAGTAGGAAGTGAGCAATACATCTATTCAGAAGACAAGATGAGCTCACATGTGGAAGCCATTGGGACGCGCAATTTAGTTTTAAGCAGCAATTTTATTTTTCATTTAGAAAAGATCTGTTTTGTTCCAAGTTTTTATAAGAATTTGATTTTTGTATCAAGAATTGACCATTGGGTTTTTCCTTTAATTTTTTGAATTCCGTTTTTACTTTAATTAATAAATTTGGAATTATTGGTTCTAGTGCATTACTTGATGGGCTTTACTTTATTGAATTGCAAAATAATGCTGCTTATAATTCTATGCATGTTACTGTTGGGTTAAAACAATGTGTTGTGAATGAGGAATCCTCTATGTTGTGGCATCGAAGATTAGGACACATCTCTATCGAGAGAATTAAGAGATTGGTAAATGAAGGGGTACATAGTGCTTTGGATTTTCTTGATTTTGAAACTTGTGTAGATTGCATTAAGGGTAAGCAAACTAACAAGTCTAAGAAGGGTGCAAAAAGGAGCTCAAATATATTAGAAATTATACATATATATTTGTTGTCCAGACACGGACGCAAGTAGTACGAAATACTTTATCACCTTCATTGACGATTTTTCACGATATATGTATCTCTACTTACTTCATTCTAAAGATGAAGCTTTAGATGCCTTTAAAGTTTTTAAGTCCGAAGTGGAGAAACAACGTGGAAAGCAAATTAAGATAGTAAAATCTGATAGAGGTGGTGAATACTATGGTAGATGCACAGAGAATGGACAAGCACCTGGTCTATTTGCGAAGTTTCTTCAAGAACATGGGATTGTTGCGCATTACATTATGCCTGGTTCTGCCCAGAATGGTGTGGTAGAAAGAAAAAACTGAACCTTAATGGACATGGTAAGAAGTATGAGGAGTAACATAAAACTTCCTTAATTCTTGTGGATTGAAGCATTAAAGATGGTTGTGTATATATTAAATCGAGTTTAAACCAAGGTTGTCTCCAAGACGCCTTTTGAGTTATTCAAAGGTTGGAAACCGAAATTGTGACATATACATGTTTGGGGATGCCCGTCTGAAGTGAGAATTTATAATCCACAAGAGAATAAACTATACCCAAAGACTATCAGTGGGTATTTCATTGGATATACTGAAAGGTCCAAAGGGTATAGATTCTATTGTCAATCACATAGCACTAAGATTGTGGAATTGGGAAATGCAAAATTTCTCGAGAATGACTTGATTAGTGGGAGTGGTCGATTTCAGGACATTACTTCTGAAAAAGATCACTATGAAGCTCAACCCTCTGGCTCAAGTGACAGATTGATTGTCATTCACACCCCTCAAGTACAAATGGGTGTTAGACAACCAGTAATTAAAAATCCACAAATTGTTGAAAATGACCATGTAGATCAAGTTACTGATGAGGAGCAACAAGTTCCTCAAGAAGATTACGAAGCAACATTAAGAAGGTCTACTAGAGTCAAAATGTCAGCAATTTCTAGTGATTATGTGGTGTATCTGCAAGAATTGGACTACAACGTTGGAGCTGCAAATGATCCTGAATCATTTTCACAGGCCATGAGTTCTAAGGAATCAAACTTATGGTACAATGCTATGAAAGATAAGACATGGTAAGAAGTATGAGGAGTAACATAAAACATCCTCAATTCTTGTGGATTGAAGCATTAAAGACGGTTGTGTATATATTAAACCGAGTTCCAACCAAGGTTGTCTCCAAGACGCCTTTTGAGTTATTCAAAGGTTGGAAACCGAGTTTGTGACATATATGTGTTTGGGGATGCTCGTTTGAAGTGAGAATTTATAATCCACAAGAGAAGAAACTAGACCCAAGGACTATTAGTGGGTATTTCATTGGATATACAGAAAGGTCCAAAGGGTATAGATTCGATTGTCCATCACATAGCACTAAGATTGTGGAATTAAGAAATGCAAAATTTCTCGAGAATGACTTGATTAGCGGGAGTGGTTAATTTCAGGACATTACTTCTGAAAAGGATCATTATGAAGCTCAACTCTCTGGCTTAAGTGACAAATTGATTGACATTCACACCCCTCAAGTACAAATGGGTGTTAGACAACCAGTAATCCACAAATTGTTGAAAATGACGCTGTAGATCAAGTTATTGATGAGGAACAACAAGTTCCTCAAGAAGATCATGAAGCAACATTAAGAAGGTCTACTAAGGTCAAAAAGTCAGCAATTTCTAGTGATTATGTGGTGTATCTGCAAGAATCGGACTACAACGTTGGAGCTGCAAATGATCCTGAATCATTTACACAGGCCATGAGTTCTAAGGAATCAAACTTTGGTACAATGCTATGCAAGATAAGACATGGTAAGAAGTATGAGGAGTAACATAAAACATCCTCAATTCTTGTGGATTGAAGCATTAAAGACGGTTGTGTATATATTAAACCGAGTTCCAACCAAGGTTGTCTCCAAGACGCCTTTTGAGTTATTCAAAGGTTGGAAACCGAGTTTGCGACATATACGTGTTTGGGGATGCCCATCTGAAGTGAGAATTTATAATCCACAAGAGAAGAAACTAGACCCAAGGACTATTAGTGGGTATTTCATTAGATATACAGAAAGGTCCAAAGGGTATAGATTCGATTGTGCATCACATAGCACTAAGATTGTGGAATTGAGAAATGCAAAATTTCTCGAGAATGACTTGATTAGTGGGAGTGGTCAATTTCAGGACATTACTTCTGAAAAGGATCACTATGAAGCTCAACCCTCTGGCTCAAGTGACAGATTGATTGTCATTCACACCCTTCAAGTACAAATGGGTGTTAGACAACCAGTAATTAAAAATCCACAAATTGTTGAAAATGACCCTATAGATCAAGTTGTTGATGAGGAACAACAAGTTCCTCAAGAAGATCATGAAGCAACATTAAGAAGGTCTACTAAGGTCAAAAAGTCAGCAATTCTTAGTGATTATGTGGTGTATTTACAAGAATCAGACTACAACATTGGAGCTCCAAATGATCCTGAATCATCTTTACAGGCCATGAGTTATAAGGAATCAAACTTGTGGTACAATGTTATGAAAGATGAGATGGATTCTGTGGCATCTAATCAAGTCTGGGATCTTGTTGAGTTGCCTAATGGTGTAAAAGTCATTGGATGTAGATGGGTTTTCTTTTTAACAAAGAAAGACTTTCAAGGCAACATTGAGAGACATAAGGCAAGACTGGTTGCCAAAGGGTTCACTCAGAGAAAATGAATTGACTACATGGAGACAATTTCTCCTGTATCTAAGAAATATTCTTTTTGAGTAATTATGGCACTAGTAGCTTATTTTGACTTTGAGTTACATCAAATGGATGTGAAAACGACATTTCTTAATGGTCACTTAGAGGAAGAAGTTTAAATGAAACAACCTAAAGGATTCTCCTCTAGTGATAATGAGCACTTAGTCTGAAAGCTTAATAAATCCATCTATGGATTGAAACAGGCCCTCCCGCCAATGGTATCTAAAATTTCATAAGGTTATCACTTCATTAGATTTTGAAGAGAACATCATGGATCAATGTATATACCAGAAGGTCAGTGGGAGTAACATTTATTTTCTTGCGTTATACGTGGATGATATTTTGCTTGCAACTAATGATAAGGATTTGTTATATGAGGTAAAAAAAAACTTTCTCTCAAAGAACTTTGATATGAAGGATATGGAATAAGCATCTTATGTCATTGGCATTAAGATCCATGGGGAAAGATCTCGAGGCATTTTGGGTTTGTCTCAAGAAACCTATATTAACAGTTTTAGAGAGATTTAACATGAAAGATTGTTCACCAAGTGTAGCTCCCATTGTGAAGGTTGACAAACTTGATTTAAATAAGTGCCCGGAAAATGATTTTGAGTGGAAACACATGAAGAATATTCCATATACTTCAGTTGTTGGAAGCCTTATGTACGCTCATGTTTGCACTAGACCTGACATTGCATATACTGTTGGAGTTTTGGAAAGATATCAGAGTAATTCAGGTATTGATCACTGGAAAGCTACAAAGAAAGTGATAAGATATCTTCAAGGAATAAAATATTACATGATCATGTACAGACAGACTGATTGTCTGAAGGTGATTGACTACTCAGATTCAGACTACGCTGGCTACGTTGATTCGAGAAAATCGACTTCGTGATATATTTTTATGATAACCAGTGGAGCTGTGTCTTGGAGAAGTGTCAAGCAGACCTTGACTGCTACTTCCACTATGGAGGCTAAGTTCGTTTCTTGTTTTGAGGCTACCTCACGTGGTGTATGGATGAGGAGTTTCATTTTTCGGCTTAGAGTTATGGATTCCATTTCTAGGCCATTGAAGATATATTGTGATAATTCAGCTGTTGTTTTTATGGCTAAGAATAACAAAAGATGGTAGTCGAAGTAAGCACATCGACATTAAGTATTTAGCCATAAAAGAATGTGTTAAAATAAAATAGTGATTATTGAGCACATTAGCAGTGAATTAATGATTGTTGATCCTTTAACTAAAAGCATGCCACCATTGAAATTTAAGGATCATGTAGAAAGAATGGGACTTGGTTCCTATATGTGATTTTCCTTGTAAGAATGATATTAAAAAACTCTATTGTGATATTTTTCATTCAGTTTATGTGCATCTATAATTATTTATTATGAGAAACATCAATTAAGTTTGGACCTAAAATAAACATTGGGTTTATTCATTAAGTTGTATGGGCTTGAGAAATATAATGCAATGTGAATTGGTTTAAACTTGGTCTTTTAAAATTATTTATAAAATCAGAGTCAAAGGATCTTAATCACTTTTAAACCAAGAATACTTTTAATCAATCAAATTACTCAGCACAAGAAATCAATAGCTCAAAACAGAATTTGTTGAGCAATGATAATAACACCAAGAACAAATGAACTGTTGATTTGAGGGGGAGCTGTTTGAAGATTACTTGAAAGAGCAAGCATTGAAAGGACTTGGATATTTTGGCTTTCAACATGATTCAATTCTTGAAGAATGAAGTGTGTGATTAAATGTAAAAGGATTGAAAGCATTATGATGATCCAGGCTGTGCATACATATCATTCATACATATCTTAAAGCATTGCATCATATAG
>PYAF01005503.1:301440-331049 GCA_007407185.1 Glycine tomentella
CGTGGAACTTCAAACTTGGTTTTCTCTTTTTCTTGAGTTTCCTCTTTTTTTACCTGTAAAAAGCTCAATTGTATTGAAATTAGTTCAAGGTAATTAAAATACTAAACTAGCCTAAATCTATTCTATTTCCTACATATTTAATTAAAATCTAACCTTAAACTATACTAAAAACTAGATGTGTTTGCAACACATCACGTATTCTGCCAAAGGGACAAGATAAGATTTTTGCTTTTTAAGAAAAATCTACTTAAACTAAATCTACACCATACAATTGTCTTGACACTTGTTTGATTCATGAAGCCTTCTCTTAATCTTCTTCCAAGTGTCCCTTTCAGTTGGCAAAATCATGAAGCTTCACTATTATTTTCCAAGTTTCACGTAAATGCTAGAGTAAAAATCTTTATCATGTGCCTTTCAAGTGTCCTAACACTTGTATTCATCACATGACTTACTTTTATAAGTGGTTTTGAATATTCTCTTTCTTTCTTCATGGTTCTACACGTGCTGTTCACACCTAAGAATGGGAACATAAATTTTTCTTCCTTTTATACCATTGGATGCTTAAGAAAAACCTAATTCCACTTTATGGTTTCCTATCACAACTATTTTGATAATCTGTTATCTCGGAATATTCGGTATTTCCATCTCTGTATTTCCATTAGGTTCTTACAGAATCCCTAAGAATATCTGATCATTTCTGGCTTGAAGGCATTATGGTAATTTCATCCTTCATCCTAGGGGCATAATTGTCATATTCTACTAAAATATCTAAGGGTGTTCTTGTCATTTTCAAAATATCCAAAGGCATTTATGTAAATTTTCCTCTTAAAATATCTTTCTAAAATATCTAGGGGTACCTTTGTAATTCTCAAAATATCCGAGGGCATTATCATCCTTTTACCCTCAAGGGCATTTTTGTTATTTCTAATTTACGGTAAGGGCAATATGGTTATTTTTTTCCAAACATTTCTGTAATGTCTCTAATTGACATTTCATCAAATTTTTCCTAACTTAAGGCTTTCATAAATATCTATTGAACTATAGTTATGAAATTTTGGGGTGTTACAGAAGGCAGGAAGACAAAACATAATGATGACGATGAATTCCAAGAGCCGAAATTTAAGTGTAATGTCATATCTGGAGCCCTAGGAGGAGGAGATACAACCAATCAGAGACGAAAATACCTGAAAGAAATTCTTTCGGTAAAGGAACAACCCAAGTTTAAAGGGAAAGCTGGCAAATCGGAACCTCCTATTATATATTTTACGGAGGAGGATATGAAAGATGTGGTGCTAGGTCACGAGGATGGCCTAGTAATTACTGGAACACTGGCCAATTGCCGAGTCAAAAGAATGTTTGTAGACAATGGCAATTATGCAGACATTATTCTATGGAGTGCGTTCAAAAAGATGAATTTGGACGAGGAGGATTTGAAGTCATGTAAGACGATGTTGATAGGTTTCAATGGAGGGAATACCAGTCTTAAAGGTTCCATTGACTTGCGGATGACGTTAAGAACCAAAAATGCATTCAAGTCGGAAAGAGTCAAATTTGTTGTGCCCGACTTCCCATCACCGTACAATATTATCTTGCGAAGACCAACTATCCACAAGTGCGATATGTTGATGTCTACCAAACATCAGAAGATAAAATTTGTAGGGAACAAGGATCAGGTGGTGACAATCTGCGGGGACCAAAAAGAATCCCGACAATGCTATTACAATACGGTTAGGGAAAGCAAAGGCGGCCCATCTTCACCACCCCGGATACGTCAAGAGGATTAGGTGGGCTGAGAAATAGCGGAACGACAGTTGGGAAAGCCAATAAACATAGTAGAGCTCGACATGAGAGAGGATTCTGAAGAATGGAGACCATAACCAGCTGAAGATGTGGAACAGGTGCAAATAGGAAACCAATTGTGGCAAATCACTAAGATTGGAAAAATGGTGCTCATGGAGTGCCTCAAAAGGAACCAGGATGTGTTCGCTTGGAAAGCATCAGAGATACGGGGGATAGATCCAACCTTTTGTTGTCACAAATTATCCATGTACCCCGGATCAAGGCCGGTCCAATAGAAAAAATAGAAGCTTGGCCCCGAAAGAGCTCAAGCATTGGCCACTCACATCAAAGAGTTATTAGAAGCTGGTTTATACGAGAAATTCAGTTCACTACATGGTTATCCAATGTAGTCATGGTATGTACAGATTACAACGATTTGAACAAGGTATGTCCTAAAGATCCCTATCCAATGTTGAACATTGACCAACTTATGGATAACTTGTTCGGGTTCCGATTACTGTCATTTATGGATGTTTACTCCAGATATAATCGGATAGCCATGTATCCAGCAGATCAGGAAAAAACGGCTTTTATAGGCGAGAAGGCAAACTATTGTTACAATGTCATGCCTTTCGGGTTAAGAATACAAGGGCTACATACCAAAGAATGATGAATAAGGTCTTCGAGCCCCAACTCGGTCGAAATATCGAAGTTTACATTGATGATATGATTGTAAAAATGACCACTATGGAAGACCATATAAAAGTTTTGGAAGAAACATTTGGCAGGTTAAGGGAATATAAGATTCACTTAAATCCGCTTAAATGTGCATTTGGTGTTTTGGCCGGAAAATTCCTGGGTTTCATGTTAACCCATAGAGGAATGAAGCTAACTTAGACAAATGTAAAGCCATGTTGGATATGCAATTTCCAACAAATAAGAAGGAGATTCAGCAACTGATAGGAAGATTAGCTGCATTAACGCCCTTTCTTCTGAAATCAGCAGAGAAGGCACTTTCTTTCTTTAAGCTACTGAAGAAAGAGGTCGTTACAGGATGGAACCCGGATTGCGAGGCCGCATTCACAAAAATAAAGAGATGTTTGGCCTCCCCACCGGTATTGTCGAAACCAGAACTCAGGGAGATACTAATATTGTACTTATCGGTGGGAGATGAAGCGGTTAGTACGGTCTTGGTGAGGGAAGCCCATAAAACACAAAAGCTTGTTTATTTTGTAAGCCGAGCCCTCCAAAATTCTGAGTTACGGTATCAAAGGTTGGAGAAGGTGGCTTTTGCCCTGTTGGTAACTGTGAAAAAGTTGCGCCCGTATTTTCAAAGCCACACAATGATTGTCAGGACCAATCAGCCAATTCGACAAGTATTACACAAGCCGGATTTGGCTGGAAGAATAATCAATTGGGCAATACAGCTGTCGGAGTTTGATTTAAAATACAAAGCCCGACATGCTATAAAATCTCAAGCTTTAGTGGATTTCATTATAGAACTAACCCTGGTTAGTGCTAATGTAAAAAATATGTGGAAACTATATGTTGACGGATCGTCTAACATGAAAGGAAGTGGCACCGGGATCATAATTGAAAACCCGGAAGGGGTAGCTATTTAGCAATCTCTTCAGTTGAATTTCCCAACATCGAACAACCGAGCTGAATACGAAGCATTAATAGCTGGGTTGTTGCAGGCAAAGGAGTAGGGAGCGAAGTAGGTAAAGGTGTTCACCGATTCCCAGCTTGTCACAGCCCAGATCGAGGGGCGATATCAAGTAAAAGGTCTTTTATTGGCCAAATACTTGAGTAAAGTCAAAGAGGTTGTGGTTGATTTCAATGAAGTAAGTGTCAGTCATATTCCTAGAGAGGAAAATGCGAGGGCTGATATTTTGTCAAAATTAGCAAGTACTAAGAGTCCGGGTAATCACTGGACTGTTATTCAACACAAAATTTCTAGACCAACCTGTGTGATGATAATCTCGACGGCAGAAGATTGGAGGCGGCCGATGATTGATTATCTGGAAAGAGGTATATTGTCGGACGACGTAATGGAGGCCAAGAAATTAGTATGTGATGCAGCTATGTACACAATTGTAGAGGATGAACTATACCGCAAAGGATTGCACACCCCGATGCTGGTTTGCTTGAAACCCGATAGAGTTGAGTACATGCTGACCGAGATACATGAAGGCATCAATGGCCAACACATGGGAGCTAAGGCATTAGCAAAAAAGGCTCTGTGAGCCGGATACTATTGGCCGACAATGGAAGCTGATTCTGCAAGTCATGTTAGAAAATGCGGAAGTTGTCAGAAACATGCCAGGTTGCTGTGGTCTCCTCCCGCCGAGTTGCAGTTTATTTTAGCTCCATGGCCCTTTTTTAATGGGGAATGGATTTGTTGGGACCATTCAAGGCAGCAGAAGGGTAATTAAAATGGTTAATAGTGGCAGTAGATTATTTCACAAAGTGGATTGAGGCAGAACCTCTCGCCACCATCACGTTGGCTCGAATGCAGGGATTTTTTGAACGAAACATCATTTTCAGATTTGGAATACCATGTGAGATTGTAATAGATAATGAAACTCAATTCACTGATAGACGATTTCAAGAAATGATGGTCGTGTTCCAAATCAAGCATCACTTTGCTTCAGTAGAACACCCGCAATCTAACAGACAAGCTGAAGCAGCAAATAAAGTGATAGTAGAAGGGTTGAGAAAGCGGATGCATGATGCCGGTTCTAGTTGGGTGGAGCAGCTCTATTATGTATTGTGGGGGCACAGAACCACGGTTCAAACGTCTACCAAGGAAACCCCATTTAGAATGACCTATGGCTGCGAAGCTATGATACTGGTAGAAATTGATCAGTTATCTTGGAGACGAAACCACGTACTTCAAGAGGGTGAAGGAAAGAATAATGAGGCCTTGGCCATTGAGTTGAATTTGACGGAGGAGATCCGGGTTGAGGCCCATTCCCGGGATCTGTTAGCAAAACAACGAACAACCGTGAAGTATAATAAGAAAGTGAAGCTGAGGAGTTTTGAACAAGGCTACTTAGTGCTTCAAAGGGCGGATATCGGAAATAAAAATGCTCGAGAAGGGAAGCTAGCAGCTAACTGGGATGGACTATACCGGATTTCACAGAAACTTAGACAAGGAGCTTATATGTTGGAAACCCTTGATGAAAAGGCAATCAAACAGACTTGGAATGCGAACAAACTGAAAATATATTACAGTTAGTTCTGGGTTCGATGGAAGAAGCAATAAGTCATATGGCAAAATAAGTACTTATTTTCCTTTGTCGGAATTAACAATGTAATTTATGATTCATGTGTTTCTCTTTTATCAAGAGTATGAACCGAGGTATAATAAGTTTTCAACCCGGAATTCATATGGTTCTCTTTCATCGAGATCATGAATTGTCTTGTAATTTGATTGATTAATTGTTTATGAAATCTGTTTTCCTTTGACAGAATTAACAATATCATTTATAATTCATGTGTTTTTCTTTTATCGAGAGTATGAACCATTGTACAATAAGCATTCAACCCGGAATTCATATTGTTCTCTTTCATTGAGATCATGAATTGTTTTATAATTCGATTGTTTATCATTTTATGAACTTTATTAATCATTAAAGTACCTTGATCTATATGAAGAGATTTCAAACTTATCTATGTAAAGTTGCATACAAGTTAATAAAAAACTTATGCATATACGAGGTATTGTGATTAATATTATCTTGGCAACGAACGACACGCTATGCTAACCCTGATCAGGTTGAAATGTAGGACCGTAAATGATGAAAATTAATGTCCACATGTAGCAGGTTAATCGTTGTTAGGATCAACCCCAGGTAAGACAACCTGGAACGTATTACAGAGAAAAATGATCTGTATTATAAAATACTTGGTCGTTGAAACCAAATGAATATTTAGCATGCAAAGGATGTTGTTATTTTTGGCCAAAAATCATGATAAGAATCCGGATTGGTACGGGTTCACATGTATGTGGATTATAAATAGATCACGTTGATTTCAAGTAAAATCGCGTGCAACCCAATTAATGTTTGAAAGATAGTAAACTGGAAAGAAAATTACAAAACATTAAACCGGCATCTCGGTCCTTCACATACTTATGTTGCCGGGGTATGAACTTGAATATCACCCTGTTGCATAGAAGTCACCTTTTCCCCATGAGGTAAATCCTCATCCATTGGGATTATCAAATCTTTATAAGGAGAAGGAGGAACCAGTTTGTCACTATCGACATAGGCTTTAAAGTGCATGCCTGTGGTGTTTAGTTCAAGTCCCAGGTTCAGATAACGGATTTGGTCCAGTGTGTTATTGAAGGATTCCTCTACTGTCATAGCCAATGCCTCCTTCATCTTAGTAGCCTCTATCTTGGCCTTAAGTGCCCTAGACTACGCTTCTTTCCATCCCAGATTGTGTCTCTCCAAAGCAATCTTCAATTCATTGAAGTGCCCAGTCAAGAGTGCATTCTTTTTTCGGGCAATTTCCAAAGCTGTCTGGGCACCCTCAACGGTATCCAATGCAGCTTGGAGTTCTTGGCGAAGGGAGGCAGTGGTATCCTGTGCGACAAGGAGCTATTGATGGGTTTTCGGGTCTCTTCCTTGGATGCATGGAGCTCATTTAATAGTTTGTCATGCCTAGCCTTCAAAGTCGCCAAACTCTGTACTAAGGCAGCACACTTAAAGGCATTTTATTGGATGACATTGAGCTCCTTAAGGTCATCATGGGAAAGAGCACTCGAATCCGAGAAGCGCTTGAGAGCCTTGACAACACGGATCACGTCCTCATCAACTCCTTTATCCCAGAGGCAGCCCGGTGACGACTTGGACGTTGTGGTAGGATTAGGAGCGGAAGTAAGGAGAGTTGGAAGAGTAGAAGACACAGTTCCCGGGGCCGAAGAAGGTGCTGAGTTATTTTGTTCTGTTGGAGTTGCCTCCAATTGAGCTATGTCTGCGTTCTTTTATTTTTTTCCCCTTTCCTCCCCCTAAGAAGGTAAAATAGTTTGGAGGCTGTGACCGCATTGGAGGATTGGGGCGCTTGGCGGTTGGCTTGGCCGTTGGCTGTCTCGGTTTGACAGCGGGGTTGGTTGGAACAACCACCACTCGAGCAGGAGAATCTGAAATCGGGATCGCAACAGATGGAGCCGAGGAAGTGGGTTGTGGTCCCATGTTGTCAGCTACAAAGGGAAATAAAACAGTTAGAGCAGATTAAATCATACATCACAAATAAAACATGTCCGTACTTAATTCGGTGGAGAGCCCGGAATGATAATCGCGAATATAAGAAGCAATATTTAGTAGTCCATAAGCTTCTTTATATGCCGCTATCCGGGTCACTGACGCAACGTCGAATTCTGACAGGTCCATTTCTTCGAAACGGTAAGAGGAGGGTGGAAAGTTATGATGGGTGCGGATCCAATAGAATGGAAATTTCCACTTTACATCCCGTGATAACAGAGCAGACAGAAAGAAAGGTTGTTTGTCGGGTTTGGCGATAGCCTTGAAGTATTTACTTTTGAAATGTTTAAATGACTCTAAATAGACTATGAAAAGTTTACGATCTGAATGACCCCGGATAGAAGTCATCCCTTTTTGTTAGGGGGTTCTCTACTCGTCCTAGCGGTATGCACAGTAAAATAATAAAAGAAGAGCCGAACTGTACAAGGAATTCCTAGATGCTGACAGAAAAGTTCAAAGGATTGGATGAAGCCCCAGCTGTTGGGATGAAGTTGTGAGGGAGCTATATTTAGGAGGTTTAGGACTTGCATTTGAAAATCTGAAAAGGGGAAGCAAATACCTAAACGGGTAGTTACATCTTTATAGAAAAAGAAGAAATTGCATTCATTTCACTGCTGGAAGGAATAGATGGGTTCGTCTGGGTTAGGGGAGCAGACACTTAAACCGTCTTGATTTCCAACCGGGAGTGCAACAATGCTTCCTCGATCTAAGTCAGAAAGGGTATGTAAAACTTCGCGGGTGACCCACGAAAATTTATCAGCTAAAACCGAAGAGGGAAAGTTAGAATGTGACTCGACAGATTGAGATTCAGCAACTAATTCTGAAGATGATCGTAAAAAAAAGTCATAGTTAGTAAAGCAGCGATATACCTGGTATAATAACCAAGACTAAATAAATAAAAGAAAAAGAAAGAAAGAAAAGTTTAAATTTTCAATATTCTGTCGCAAAAAGCGTTAGCGATGTAATTAGTGATGGCTAAAATCTGGCGCTAGTAGCGCCAGACATAATGTAAGTTGGCGCTAGTAGCGCCAGAGTGGCGCAGTTAGCGCTAGATATACTACAAGTTGGCGCCAGAAGTGCTCCAGAAAGCATGTTTTTGACTGGAACTTGGCGCGGATAACGCCAGAGTGGCGCAATCAGCGCCAGGGCACGATCTGGACCACTATATAAGCTCATTTTACGCGGCCAAAACCCTTCCTTCTTCTTCCTCCGAACCTTTTCCGCCATTAGAGCACTAGGAAAGCTCCATATCTTCACCAATCTTCATCTAAACACCTTCCACTCAACATGAAACTTGTAGGGAATCATCCTATGAGCTAGAATCCTTCATCACTTTTCCCTAAAAACCTTCAAACGGGGAGATCGCATTCTTTAGGGAACTTCACAAAACTTGAGTTTGGCGGGGAAAGTAGGCGATTTACGGACACCGACGCTTGGAGAAGTAATCCTCTAACATCCCTTGACTGTTTAGAGGTAAGAAACTCAAGTTTTACCGTTTGATTTGTGAATTTGTTCTTGAGGTGAATAGTGACCCATTTGAGTTAGAGCTGAAATTAGGCTTGGGTCCTTTAGAAAAGTATGCTTAGAAAGTTGTTGTGATGAAAGATTAGCTTTGAAATATTGATTTCATGGACTTTGGTGTTTGGCTCTGAGAAATGTATGTGTAGGAAGAATTTTGGTTATACTGGTGAATGTAGGACATGCATGAGCCTTGATGCTTGTACAATATGCGCTCAGGGGGCTATATAAACGGTGAACTGTGTTGAAGTAACCGTTTTAGCCATATTGTTAATCCTTGAGTTTTGGCATGTATAGTGTTGAATTCTCTGAAACGATTGATGCAGAGTCTTTAGGAGACTCTAGTACCTTGGTTAGGCCGAGATACACCCTGCTGAGGTTCTGTGAGTTGACTATAAGGTAGTTAGTTCTGATAACCTTAAGATAGAGGACTAAGAGGTTTAAATGGAAAGAAATGATGTTTCTTTTCATTTTAACGGTTGAGAACCGTTGTTATGTACTTAATGCCTTGTAAGGTTAGGTTGATTATTGATTTTGCTTGTGTGCCTTTGTATAGGGCGTGACATCGAGGGTGTCAATGGCGTAGACCACCGTTCTGGGATTGAACTGCAGAGTGCTGCTTTGCCAAGTAAGTTCTTCACTCTTGGGGAATGTTTCCCGTTGCCTGTGTTCCACCATACTCCGAGGGAGTGATGGTTGCATACATGATGCATGTGCATTGAATTGGTTGTTACAGTTTTCTCATGATAATATGTATGCATGATTCTATGCTTTGTGTGGATGGTTATCTGTTGAATAGATCTTCTGGCTAGTTAGATAGATATGAACCTCCTTAGAAGTAGAGCGCAACTCCTAGTTTGGTTTGCTCACGTAAAGGGTGATGATGATCCCTTAAGACCAAGAGATAGGTGGTCCCGTCGCGGTTGAAGCCTATTCTCAGAGGTGTCATATACGTGCATCCATGTGTTAAGGGGTAGCTCCCGATGGGATGGCATGGGTGTGAGTTCCGGTCTCACACTGGGGACTGAGAGTCTCAGATGCTGATGATGATGCATCTTGTGGCGGGCGTAGTACCACGGATATACATTAGAGCTAGATGATGGCTATGTATTGTTGTGAGGGCCAGGTGGCCGAGTAATTGTGATGCCTTTGATGTTGTGTACCATGGAAGTGAGCCAGGGAGGAGGAGAAGCCTCTAAGAGCCCTGAGCTTACTGAGATTGTATCCCACCCCGTGTGGGGATTATATTTTGCAGGTGATTCATTTGGCAGAGATGATAGGTCTCAGGACGGGAGGCCCCAGTAGAGACAGATTCTTTGTAGCTGCTTTGCAGTGTGATGAGAGCTTTGTGGCTCCTTACTTTTTGTTTTGATGTATTTTGTACCTCTGCAAGGGATGATGTGTGTGTGTACACGTATGGTGGACTTTGTTTATGTTATGTTGTATAGACACTACATGTTTTGTATGCCCTCGTGTGAGGATGTGATTTGTGAGATCATGACAATTGATGCCTATTCTTTTGTATCGCCACAGTGGTGGTTGAGATGATGTATATATGCTATACCCATATTAAGATATATGGTTTATGTTTCTCCTGATATATCTGTATGGATATTGTTGATATATCTGTCGTTTCTTATGTTATTTGGATCGATGAGGCTGGCTATAGTGTTTTTGGGATCTGTATATTTAATGAAGGTTACATACCATACATAATGAATCAAGAAATATGGTTTTGAAAGGAAAAACGCTTCCGTTGTTTTAATTATTGGTTTTTAAATTAATTATCGCGTTAATCTGATTAAGTAATTGTTAATACACCGGATGCATACGGGGTGTTACACCTGGGGAATATCAATTATGCGAGGTGGGGAAGGATCATCCGGGATGATAATTATGTCCTCGGGCTTCTTGGCACTTGGGCCAAGGGTAGGAGGATCGCTCGGCACCCTAATCTTAATCTGTCGAGAAGGGTTTGTTTTTGGTACAAGAACCGGGTTATGACGACAACTCCCAAGTATTGAATCCGCTATGGAATCAAGGCCAGAATTTAAATAATGGGTGCATTTGATAACACAATCCATACATGGGTTGAACCGGGTTTCAAAAGAAGGCCCTACAATAGAACTTGTTTGTTTTGCAGATGATTGCGGGCTTTGCAATTCAGGATGTAGAGGCGGAGGCAGAAAACATTTAGAGGAAGGTTTAACGTTAAATCAATGTTCATTATCAGGCAAAGGGGGTTTGCTCGTAGAAGTTTTGGGCTTCGATGTTTTAGGGTTCGATGTCCCACCAGTATGTGAGCGAAGTTGGGTTTTTTTCCCTTTGAACCTTTTCCTTTTCTTCTTCAGTAAGTGGAAGACCAAAGAGCCAATACCTTGTCATGGGAGTAACAGTTTGGTGCAATGTGGATAATTAGAAGTTCAAGTTCAAGAACGAATAAAGATGATAAACCAGAAACAGAAATGCAAGAATGGGGAAAAGAGGACGCAAAAACGAAATTATAAGGAAACTATAAATGGAAAAAGGAAGTTTATGGTAATGGAGATACCTGGTGAGAGAAAAATCTTAAAGAGTTTGGAGACGAAAGGTGATGAACAAGAGAGGAAAGAATGCACAAATGCAGAGAGCACTCGCAAGAAGAGAACGCACAAATGAGCAAAAAATAAGGGTCAGAGATAATGAGTAGAGGATAGGAAGTTTAAAAGATAAAGAGAAAAATATAACCGCCAAAGCCATGAAACGACATGGTTGCACAGCTGGCAAACACGAAATGTCGTGTAGGGGCATATGAGTCAAATCCATTCAATAGTGGGGGCAAAAAAGACAAATATATCCAAATGCCATGATTAAGGCGTGTAATGAAGCGATGGGCATTAAATGTGCAGACGGCATGCTTCAGTTACGGATAAGACATAATGACGGTATGTCACAGAGACGTTCCCTATTCTAGTTGTGTGGAGATGAATCGACCAAATGAATCTGGTGAGATAGTACTTCATAGTACCCCGGTAGGGGTAAGGAAATGAATTGGCATGAAGCAGAAACCGGGAAGTGATGGCCGGGGTGAGATAAAGAATACCCCGGCATATGATAGTTATTATGCACTTATAAAAGATCATTAATTGTCCAAGTTATCGGGAAGGATGGCGCAGGCTAGTACATCTCAGTTGCCCAGAAGCCTTAACAATCAGACTAGGGGGCAATTGTTATGGATTCCATATATGGGCTTAGTGATAAGGCCCATTGAGAATTCGTAATCTTGGCCCGTCAACTACAATCGTACATGAGATCGTGAATATTATAGATAATAATCGTAAAGATCGTGAGGCCAAGCAGTTAGAGATCTCGGCCGGGATTATCGAAAAGATTCCTTAACTGACTTAGAAGTAAGTTCAGTATAAATAAGGGATGCTTTTAGAGAAAAAGGTACACACCCATTCGTTCTCTATCCTTTTTCCATTAACATTGTGCACACACCTCATCCCACTGGCTGAGTATTACTTCATGCATAGTGATTATTTCTTTGAAGGCGTTTCTCTTCCATAAACACCTTGAGAGAGAGCTTGATCACATATCAAAATTACCAACATCCTTGCTAGACATATCTTTTCGTAAAATAGCATAACATCATACATAATAAATTATGATTAGATAATTATATAAAATTTTGTACAGTGTTAATATATAATTCTTTTTCTCTTAACTTTAACCTACTTTTACACGAGTTACGAATTAAGGATGATACTCTTTTTTTATTGTGAATTAACGGTTGTATATCTGTAAACTCAAGTAATACAACTTTCTTTTTTTCAATTTTCTCTAGTTTTTTCGCTTAAAAACTTTTTTATGATTCATCACTCTTATTTTTTATGTGTTTAAATCTTAGTAAATATCAGATAAATAATTTTTGTAACGTAATTGTTAATTTTACGTTGAAGAAAGTGAGAAAAGAAAAACTTTACATGTCATATAATTTATTCATGACATTTCAATAAAATAATTAATTAGACATATACCAACTTGTTTGCCTGGCCTACCATAAAACCAAGTCATATGGGACAGACTCAACTCAAAATAAAATATACTTAAACTTATATTCTATTAATCCAACTCTTTTTTATCAAGATATTCCTCCATTGATTGGACTTATAACACATTTAACATTCCTACTTTCATGTCGTGATACATGAACATGACTCATTTTGCTATTGCGGTATTGCCACTTGCCCACTTGGAATAGTTGGGTTCCTTGGAGAGTGGCTCTTCCCTCAAACTATGCACTTAAAAAATATTTCGAATACTTTCTGCCTTGTGATGACGGTAATTTTTTCCAAAGTAATTTATCTTACCTTTGAATGAACCCATCAGTGAAAATTTTGTTTTTTAGTTAAGAATCCTAAAAAAATTGCTTCGCTTTACGAAAATATATCAAAATTCTAAAGTTATCTTGTGGAGACATTTTCACATAAAAATGCTTTTAAAAAAAACATACAAAATTATTGAAACTTGCATTCATCCACAATATAACCAGCAGTCAAAACTCATTACCGGCAAAATTGACTTTTTGACTAATAAAAGTATATGTATATCACACCACCCAACTAATTGAAATTTAAAAAAAAAATAAAAAAAACAAATAGAAGGGCACGTGCTTAAATGTTACTTGCAGAGCTCCCTTGTGATTCACTCTATGATGTTGATATACACAATTTAAGTAAGACTCAATAATAGGCTCAGACCAAGTTAACAAATGATTTCAAAATGACATACTTATAAAGGAAATAAAGTGGATGAACAAAAACTCTGTAATGTAAAGATGTGAAAAATCTGCAAAAGAATGCCTTAGTACACAAGTGATGCTAGTTAGGAGGAGCCCACTTTGGAATATGATTATTATTTAGGAGCTTGTAGAGGAACAAAAGTTAGTTTTAGAACCCAGTACTAATCCTACTTATTGGCCTAGCAATCTTAGAAAGCATTTTTATTTTTGCACAAATTGCCAAAGCAGGTTGAGTTGCACAGTTTAACCAACTAACCACTCTATTACTCTAACACACCCACTCCATTATCATTTTATATATACACATACCAAACTTGAATTGAAAATAATTTCCTTTCCCCACGTAAATCATTCTAACTTGCTCATAAAGACAAACAGGAACCTAAATATAACCCCATTCTAGGCACCCTGTTGATAGATAGCTATATAGGCTAATAAGCTATTGGAATATTAGAAGTTGCTATAGTTATACACACATAAAATTTGGGGTTAAGGAAAGATGAGAAACCGTATGGAAAGATTAGTAGTTCCATGCTCTTTCAGCTGTGCTTCCCATTCAAGTGTGGAATTAGGTGCACCCAAAGGACCAAAAGAAGATTCAAAAGGCACTATTGTTTCAAGTAGTCTCTATCTGCTCTCTATCTCATTATTATCTATCTCTATTCATTTTTTTTTTTTGTTAAGTGATTGGAGTGCTATCTGTAATTTGAGATATTCGTTATGCAAGGAAGACAAGAAGGACAAGATAGATCAATCATCAAGGCTAAAATGAAGAGAGGCAAGCCTTCTGGGTTTCTGGTTCTACCAAAGCCCAATGTAGCTGCTGGCATACAGAGAATAATCAAGGGCATCAAGATTTTATCTCAATTATTTGGTGAGTACAACAATCTCTACTTTTATTGATTAATTTTGTTTGTTATGAATTATGGTTGGTCTTTTTTTTGTGAATTAAAAAATCGATTTCCATTACCAGACAAAAATTAAAGAAGCATACAAATCATTTTACCAACATATTCTGATTAGCTGATAACCATGTTCGTTAAATATGTGCTAAAAAAAATTTGATTCTTAAGTTGGAATCTATGTAAAAAAATTCAATGAGAGATATAAGCTTATTGAATAGATTTCCATATCTTGAAAAATTAGTTTCCAACTCTTTATTAATACCTGAACACCCCATAATTCATTTTCTAAATGCATATAGTTCATGTTAGGTGCATTATTCTTTTTCCTTCTGATATATAATTCTCTTTTATTGGATCTTTCTCTTCTTTTTCTATGTATAATATGATTATTTTTGGACTTTGTATGACCTGGGCTGCTCCACTTCTCCAATTTAAAATACTGGACACAATTGGTATGGGCCCATAACATTAGAAAATGAAACATATATGTGTAGCAGAAATTTAGAGGCATCGCAGGAGTTAGTTAGATCAGAGGAGTAGTTTGGAATTTTGATGGCCGGTTATGATTTTAGGTGAATATATTCACTCTTCTCCCTTAATTGAAATAATTATGTCCAGCTGTGGAGTATGGGGACACTAAATTTTAATAATACGCATACAACATAATTGTATTTGATTTTAGTGTCTGAATCCTACCTACTAAAGCAACGGATAAAACATTAATAAATAAGACCTTAGCAAAATATATGAAATTATGTATATACTAATAAAAACAATACTAATCAATTAAGTTAAAAAGTAGGTAATGATAAAGCTAAGAAAATAATTATGAAAATGTTATGGTTCAAAACCTGCAACTGATTTACAAAATCAGCAAAACAAAACAACACAACAACAACCATACAAAAGTCAATAACAACAAAGAAATTGAATTAAACAAAGATAAAGGATAGAAGATGAACACGAGCAATTACGTGATTCAGTCATAAAGGACCTACATCCATGGAAAGGAAGCGAAACCGATCTATAATGGTGCAAGAGTTACAAAGATTTCTATGTACAAATACAATCTTGCTTGGTCCTTTCACTGTTAAGATAAGAGCATCAAGGATCCCTAAGTTTCACTCTATCTCTCTCATACACCCATATCTTCCTCTCATTGTGATTACATGAATAAGACCTCATTGTTGCATCTCTCCCATAAGGAAATACTCCTATGTTTATATAACACTCAAGAAAACAAGCTATCAAAGCGAAACTACAAAAACAGAAAAACTGAAAGAACAGTTAGTTGTTGGCCACCAACTAACTTATTAGAAAATTATTTCTAACTAACTTGACAACTTGCAAACTAATATTAGAAACACATCTTCACAAATCTTCACCTTGTCTCTAAATCACAATTTTCTTCTTCCCACAAAACTTCTACTCTTCACAGAATCCAATCAAGTTCAAGCAATGCTTGAACTTTGATTGTGGTACAGACTTGGTAAGAGCATTAGCAGGATTTTCTTCAGTTGGAATCTTCTCAACCAAAATCTCCTTGGTTTCATTAACATCTCGAATGAAGTGTAGCCGAACATCAATGTGCTTGGATTTTTCATGGTAAACTTGATGTTTTGAAAGATTAATTCCACTCTTACTATCACAGAAAACAATAACATTGTCTTGAGTAATCCCAAGTTCACCTACCAACCCTTTGATCCACCTAGCTTCCTTGGCAGCTTTTGTAAGAGCAATGAACTCAACCTCAGTTATAGATAATGCCACAACTGATTGAAGGACAGACCTTTAGCTAACAGTAGTGCCAAAAAAGGTGAAGACATATGCAGATAAAGACTTCCTAGTATCAATGTTTTGAGCAAAATCAGAATTTGTGTAACTTTTGATAGGTTCTTCACTTTTCATCTTCCTTTTGAACTTTAAACTAGAAGATAATGAACCATTTAGATATCTGAAAACCCATTTCAAAGCTTCCCAATGTGTTGGACCTGAATCTGTCATGAACCTGCTAGCCATGTCAACAACATAAGCTAAATCGGGCCTGCTGCAAACCATGCATACATAATGCTTCCCACTCCATTAGAGTAAGAAATTAATGTCATCCTTTCCCTTTATTCATCTGAGTTTGGGGCATCCTTGGTTGACAGCTTGTCATGTTGTGCCAAAGGAGTTGAGACAGGTTTGAACTCATGTATTCTGAACTTTTCAAAAACTTTCTTCATATAGTCTTACTGAGACAAAAAAAGTTATCCTTTTGATCTATTTTTGTTGATATCCATTCCTAGTATCCTCTTAGCCTTCCCAAGTTTCGTCATTTCAAATTCAGAGCTCAACATAGCCATGAGTCTATCAATTTAATCCATTCTAGAACTTGCCAATAAGATATCATCAACATACAACAACAAATACAAAAGCACATCTTCATCTCTTTTCAGAATGTACACACAATTATCATAGTTGGATCTTTAAAAATTTGTCCTCATCATGAAGTCATCAAACCTTTTATACCATTGCCTAGGACTTTGCTTTAGGCCATATAGAGATTTTTTCAACAAGAACTTTCCATTCTCCTTTGCAAAACCTTCAGGTTACTGCATGTAGATGGTTTCTTCAAGGTCTCCATGGAGGAAAGCATTTTTGACATCTAACTGCTCCAATTCAAGGTCAAACTCCACTATGGCCAACAATATTCTAATGGAACAATACTTCACTATAGGTGAGAAATTTTTTAGAAATCAACCCCTTCAACTTAAGAGAAACCTCTTGCAACAAGTCTTGCTTTGAATCTAGCCTTTTCACCACCTTGAACACCTTCTTTCCTTTTGAATATCCATTTGCACCCTACCACTCTTTAATTTCTTGGTAGATCAACTAGAGTCTAGGTTTTGTTCTTCTTAAGAGAAAGCATTTCTTCTTCCATGGTTGTCATCCATTCTTTACTTTCCTTGTTGTTCAAGGCTTCTCTTGAAGTTTATAGGTTTAGTAGCTTGAATCTCTTCAACAATTGTCAAAGCAAAGTATATTAAATTAGCTTGTCCACATCTCCTAGGAGGCACAATGTTTCTTCTAACTATGTCTCTAGCCAAGTTATAATCATTAACTACAGGTTCAGGTTGTTGATCATTATCTGTTTCCTCGACTTGAACACTTTGTGTTGGTAGCTCCACCTCAACTTCAGTAATGTCTAAGTTGTTGCCTTGACTACGAGCCTGTTGTTGATCCTTAGCCTTCATAGCCACTATGGTTTCATCAAAGATTACATCTCTGCTGATGATACACTTTGGTTCACTCGGTTCCATCCTCTAAAGCTTGTACCCCTTGATTCCAGGTGGATATCCTATAAAGGCACATCTGATAGCTCTAGCCCCAAGCTTTTCTTGCTTGATAAGTGCAAAAGCTAAAGCCCCAAACACTCTCAATTTTGAGTAATTTTTTAGTTTTCCACTCCAAAGTTCATCATGGGTTTTAAAACCTAATGCAGAAGAAGGACATCTATTGATTAGGTAGGCAACAGTTGTAACGACTTCTCCCCAAAATATTTTTGGCAAACCCGCACTCAATAACATGCATCCAACCTTTTTTAGGATGATTTTGTTCATTCTTTTTGCCAAGCCATTCTGTTGAGGGATGTTAGCCACTATTTTATGCCTTTGGATTCCTAATTTCCTGCAAAACTCATTGAATTGCTCTGAAACAAACTCTAGGCCATTGTCAGTTCTCAAAAATTTAACCTTGGTTTCCATTTGAGTTTGTATCTGAGTATACCATTCCTTAAATTTTCCAAAAGTGTCACTTTTATTTTTAAGAACAAAGATCCAAACTCTTCTGAAATAATCATCAATGATAGATAGAAAATAAGAGCAACCACCATGAGTCATGGCCTTGTATGAGCCCGGAGATCAAAATGAACATATTCAAAAGGTCTACGTGTAGCATGCAAGTCTATTTCAAAACTAGCCCTTTTAGCTTTTCCTAAAATGCAATAATCACATAAATGCCGTTTTTCTATTTTATCACCATTTAGAAGATTTTGTTTTGCTAGTTCAAGTAAACCTTTTTCACTAACATGTCCTAACCTCATATGCCATAAATTGGTTTTATCATTTTGGTTTTGACTAGCAACAACAACTTGTGCTATAACAATAAAACCATCTAGGATATACAAACCATTCATTTTAATTCCCTTAGAAATCATCACAGAGTTTTTAAATATTTTCATCATGTCATGTTCAATTTGTGTAGTGTATCCTAAAGCATCAAACATACTGATAGAAATAAAGTTTCTTTTAAGTTAAGGTACATACCTTATACTTGTTAAGAGTGTTTCTTGACCATTGATCATTTTCAGTCGAATTGAACCCACACCTTGGACTTTACATGGTTTGTTGTTTCCTAGCAGCACTACTCCATCGTCATTCAAAATTAGGGATTCAAAGTAGCCACGCCTTGGATACACATGGAAGGTACATCCAGAATCCATAACCCAATCCTTCTCAATCTCAGAGTTTGAGACAACCAGAACATTAGCTGTTTCATAACCTTCTTGAGCAATATTCACATCTCCTAGTTCTTGAGATTGCTTTGAATCTTTGCCTCTCCTTTTAGGGCAATCCTTCTTGTAATGTCCTTTCTTGTGACAGTGGAAACATTTGAACTTGCTTTGAGATTGACTTCTGGATTTTGATCTGTGCTTGTTTGTCTTTGAGCTCCTCTTCTCTAATCTACCCCTCATCATATTCAATCCTTCTGCATTGTTGTCAATCTTGGATTCCTATTTCCTTTGCATTTCCTTGGTTCAAATTGATGACTGCATTTCTTCAAGGGTAATTGGTTTGATCTCTTCCAAACAACATAGCATCCTTAAAATGCTCATAGCTGCTTGGAAGTCCATTAAGCAACATTAGAGCTTTGTCTTCATATCCTCCATCTTCACTTCAAGATTCTCAAGATAATCAAGAATCTTGTTAAAGTCAACCATTTGATCTTACAACATTCTTTCCTCTGTCATCTTGAAAGAATAGAGTTGTTGTTTCAAGAAAAGTTGATTTGCCATTGACTTTGTCATGTAGAGTGATTCCAACTTCAACCATATTGCTGCAGCTGTTGGTTCCCTTGCTACTTACCTCAAAGCTTTGTCTCCAAGACACAAGATTATTGTGCTATTTGCCTTTTCAATTAAATTTTTCTTTTCTTTTTCTGAAACTATTGTAGAGAGAGAAGATTCACCTTTCAAAGCATCGCCCAATCCTTGGTGTATCAAGACTGCTTGCATCTTGATTCTCCAGAAGCCAAAATCAATGGACCCAAAGAACTTTTCAATATCAAACTTGGTTGAACCCATGATTGATCTTCTTCTCTTTGTCCCTATAGACAACCTCAGTTGTTATGGTTCAAAAACCTGCAACTGATTTACAAAACCAACAAATAGAACAACACAACAACAAATATACAAAAGCTAATAACAAAAAAGAAATTGAATCAAACAAAGATAAGGGATAGAAGATGAACACGAACAATTACGTGGTTCAGTCACAAAGGACCTATATCCACGGGAAGGAAGCGAAACTAATCTACTATGGTGCAAGAGTTACAAAGATTTTTGTGTGCAAATAGAATCTTGCTTGATCCTTTCATTGTTGAGATAACAACATCAAGTATCCCCAAGTTTCACTCTATCTCTCTTATAAACCCCGATCTTCCTCTCATTGTGATTACATGAATGAGACCTCACTGTTGCATCTCTCCCATAAGGAAATACTCCTATGTTTATATAGCACTCAAGAAAACAAGCTATCAAAGAGAAACTAC
The DNA here is from genome assembly GCA_007407185.1 of Glycine tomentella. Taxonomy (NCBI): domain Eukaryota; kingdom Viridiplantae; phylum Streptophyta; class Magnoliopsida; order Fabales; family Fabaceae; genus Glycine; species Glycine tomentella. The sequence continues at coordinate 321,507 of PYAF01005503.1, forward strand.
CAAAACAAAAAAACTGAAAGAATAGTTAGTTGTTGGCCACCAACTAACTTATCAGAAAATTGTTTCCAACTAACTTGACAGCTTGCAAATTGATATTATAGACACATCTTCACAGAAAATACCTATATAATCAATAATGAAATTAGCAACCTAAGTTCTGTGGCAAAATATGGAAAACAAGAAATGCAATAACTAAACACAAATTTAAAAGAGTCTTGCAAGAACTCTCAACCTTTGCGCAATAATGTAAGACATTGTTGTGTTCAAATGTGGAAAATGATTTATCTAATGGAATAATTCATATTCGATTATCATCGTATGCAAAATTCTTTTGAATCAACAATAACCACATACCGTGAGCGAAATTAATCTTTGACAGAAAAAAACGTGTTGATAAAAAACTGTCAGTGTGTGTGATTATGTAATTTTAACATCTAAACATTAATACATAATTATGTTATTGAAATTTGATTTATGTCGTTCAAGAAAATTTGTTATTGGTGCCTTTCAAAAATAAAATGAAACTTGCTATTGGACTGGGCTTTGCTTACAGCATATGGACTGGGCTAGAGTCATATTTAAGGTTAATTTTAAGAGTTATTTCAACTCGACTTGTTTATAGTCGTTTTTTTCTAGGATAATAAAATATTCTAACTTATTTCAACTCTACTTGTTTATGCAATTGTTGAATATTCTCTTCACTTGAATTTAGTTTACAAGAAGGAGGATGTCGAGGAAATGGAACCTGAGATGGAAATCGGGTATCCAACAGATGTGAAGCATGTGACACATATTGGAATTGATGGGTCGACCATTACAAATAATGTCAAGGGTTGGGACAACATGAAGGCACCTGAATTATTGTCTTTGTCTCCAATTTCATTCAAGCAATTTGAATTGGCCATGGCTAGCCAAGCTCAATATCCCCTCATTAACGATCCTAATTCCTCAAAATGTGGTTAGAACACTTATGGGAGTGTTGGCACTTCCAAGTCCCTTCTTCTAATTGTAGATTAATCATGATTGATGACGATGTATCTAGGAGTTCATATACAAGTGCACAAATTGAAAATTCGTGAATGTTTGTAATCTCTTTCACTCTTTGTTTTGCTCGGTTCTTGAGATTGCCTTAGCTTCACTACATGAAGTCTTCCATTTTAAAATTGAGTTTTTCTGTCTATAAATATTTTATTACCAATTAAAAGAAGAAAAAAAAAGCTTAGTAGGATTCATTTCTTATCAATTAAAAATCCGTTTAAGTTATTTCTGGGTATTCAATTAACTATTTATATTCTATCTATTATCGATTTCACCTGTAAATATCCACAAGTAAATATTTCCGTCATCCCTACTCATGATTATTTGAATTTGAGATTAAACTTACCCTAAAACTAAAAAAGTAAACATATGTATGATAATACACCTCGAACCCCTGGCCCATCCGATAATCCACCTTTTTATTATTCTTAATAATTTTCTATTATTTCTTTTTAATCATATATGTTTTTAATTTTTTTGTCTCATAATTTATTTCATTTGAAGTTCTAAAATGAAAAAAAAAATCATTTTTAGCTATGTCTTATTTTTTATTTTTGGAGATCATCCCACAACATGACCTGTACACATCAACATCAACAACACCTTTAGGTCGATGATGGATATCCATTGATAAATCGAAAATAAGACAAAGAAAGAGAAATGGAGAGGAAGAGAAAAAGTAGAAATAAGACAAAAGAGAGGAAAAATAATTAAAATAAGAGAGAGGTGAAAATAGGAGGAAAGAATAGAAAAAGAACTAAAAAAAATGGAACAGCTGGAACATAGAACTACTAATGGGTTTAACCCTTCACCAAGCTTTTAGCTTTTCTCTACTCCGTCCTTAGACATACCGTCCGTCAATCTATATCCTACTCCATTAGGTCTTGTTTAACTACCTTTCCCCAGGTAAGTTTTGCTCGACCTTTACCTTTTTTTGTGTCGAGCTCTTGGTAACAAACTCATGTTCTTACGAGAGCATCCAATGGTCGTCTCATCACATGCCCAAACCACCTCAATCTATGCTCCCTCATCTTTTCACATACCGGTATCACTGATACCTTTCGTCGAATATCCTCATTTCTTATTTTATCCATGTTCGTATAACCACATATCCACCTTAACATCTTTATTTTTGTTACCCCTATTTTATGTTAATGTTGCCTATGTGCTGGTCAGCATTCTGCTCCATATAACATTGTCGGTCTTACAACTGTTCTATAGAATTTTCCTTTTAGGGAAAGAGGAATTTTGCGGTCACACAAAAATCCCGATGCACTCCGCCATTTCATCCACCCTGTTCTGATTCTATGATTTACATCCTCATCAATCTCGCTACCTTTTTGCAAAATTGATCCCAAGTATCTAAAAACGTTTTTCTTGGGTACCCTTGATCAAGTAGATACACTGTGTCTTGATCATCATCTCTTACCCGCGAAAAAATCACACTTCATGTATTCTGTCTTGCTCTTGCTTATCGTGAATCCTTTAAACTCCAAAGTGTTTCTCCACAATTCCAATTTCCTATTAACACCATCTTTGGTCTAATCAATAAACACAATATCATCTGTAAAAAGCATACACCACGACACTTCCTCTTAAATATCTCTCGTTAGTTCATCCATCACTAGGCAAAGAGATACAGACTATGAGCTAAACCTTAGTGAACACCTACCATGATAGGGAAATACCTTAATGTTCCATTACAAGCTTTCACACATGTGGTAGCCCTATCATACATATCCTTGATTGCATCAACATACTTTAATGCTACATTTTTCTTTTCAAGAGTCTACCATAAGACTTTTCTTGGGATCCTATTATATGTTTTCTCAAGATCTATGAACACCATATGTAAGTCTTTTTTCTTTTCCTTATACCTTTTCATTAATTGTCGTATTAAGAAAATAATTTTCATGGTACATATTCCTAACATAAATCCAAATTGATTTACAGAAGTATTGGTCTCTTTCCTTAGATGATGTTCAATAACTTTTTTCCAAAATTTCATAGCATGACTCAAGAACTTGATGTATAGATACAATGTAACCTATACAATTAAAAAAAAAAAAAAAACAAAGACACAAAAATTAGCAAAATAAGTTTTTTTTATGCCGTCCATTAATTAACTAATACGTCGTCTAAGGAAGGGGCTTGTACTATACGCCGACAAAAAATGTGGTGGCTTATTAGTCATTTCATAAACTTTTTTTTTAGTCATTACAAAAACTAAATTGACATGTTCATTCAACAAATATATTTCTAAGATTAAAGCATCATTTTTAAAACATATTCTGTAGCGTTTTTTTTAACATACAAAACAATTCATGATTAGAAAAATTGCACAATAAAACATAAAAGTTTATACAAAAATTTATATAACAGAGAATTGTAATGGATAGCAGTAATGTAGTAAAAAGAACTAGAGAAAAAAAAAGTATAATTGGAAATGATGTAAAAAATGTTATATAATTCTAGGAAAAAAGACACAAGCACAATTGATTTTTCTGAATGTAAGAGAGTTATTCTCATAATTTTAGATTTTTTAATTTTAGATTTTTTTAAAATTGTTTTACTGACAAGACTAATAACTTAAATATAATTAGACATGTATGTAAAGTAAAATTACACTCACAGTATATACTAATTAATCTCTAATATAAATCTATAATTTCATGTAAATAGTAAGAGAGGGAATTGAAAACTGATATAATAAACAATTATATAAATTTTAGATTAAATTACAACATATTACTTTAATTTTAACCTAATGGTACATTTTAAAAAAATTACAATTTTACATTATTCTTACTTAAACATTAAACATATATTAGTTTATTATTTTTCTTCTAAAAGAGCAACTAAGATTCATACACCTTTATATGTAAATTCTAAAAAAGTATTAGTTTAGAAAAAGTATAAAAAATAATATGTTACTATTAATAATGAAAAAAATTATGAATTATTAAACATTTAAAATTCAAAGAAGTAAATAAAAAAATTTAAGAAATAATTTGATAAAAAATAAAAAATAAAAAATTATGTTGAACTTTTGTTCTTCAAGTCAAGTTCATGTAGGTTGGTACAAGTGTTTACCAAAATTTAATGACAAGTATTTTCAAGTCATTTAAATTTGAATTTTGATTTATTCTTAGATATAAAATAAATTATCTTAAAAGAAGAATACATATTTTGTGTGTATTTATAGTTTTTAACAAAGATTAATCATCCTTCTTAACAAAAATTATTTCATACCAATAACAAATGAAAAAAATAGTTAAGTTTATGTTTTATAAGAGTTCATTAGTTCCTGTCGGTTGCCGTTGCTTATGTCCTTCTCTAGTTCTCTCTTTAATATATTAGTCTACAAAATATCCCCCTCTTCTTTACTTTATTCTTTCCATAGTTAAAAAAAAAAAAAAATTCAAGTTAAGGAGAATAATTTTAATATAAGTTTTTAAGTTAAAAGCGTGTTGGTAAAAAAAAAAAAAAAGAAGGTAAAAAGTGTGTTAGTAAAAAAAATTAATTTCAAGTGTTTGGCTATGAAAATTTCAGATCATAATTTTTAATCCCTATTTATTTTAATATTTCAATTAAAGATATACATTTTAATATAAGTTCATATCAACAATTAATTTAAACATACATTTTAATATAAGTTCATGTCAACAATTAATTTAAACATACATTTTAATTAGCTAAAAAATAATTATAACTAACTTTTCATCGGTCCATTTCTTCAACAATAATAATCACGTTAGAATTGACCCGCAAATCAGAATTAGAAAAAATTATAGGAATAAATAGACTTTGCCAACTGAAGCGAGTGAAGGGGCAATAAGGTCATTTGAGATATCCTCATTAGGTGTCGGTGGAGTAGCGTGGTTCTTTGCCTCAAAGCCAGTCTGTTCCTTAATTAAACATCGAACACTTGGTGTCCCACCAACACCTTCCACACCGTCGATTCCCCTAAATATGTTCGACATTTAATCACACTCTCTAAGCACACATTAACAACCATCGGAGAAGGACCTTCCATCTACCAACAACACGTAGTATTATTTCATTGATATCTCCCTCTTTACTATCTCTCTCTCTGCGACCAGAGACAGATGATGATGGAGACGGTGAAGCGAAACGCTGTCGTTGCCGCAATCGCGGCGTTGGTGCTACTCGCGGCGAGTGTGGCGGTGGATGCTCAGGAGAACTCGGACGTGAAGACGCTGGTGAAGTTCAAGCACGGGAAGAAGTACTGCGACAAAGGATGGGAATGTAAGGGCTGGTCAATTTACTGTTGTAATCTCACCATTACCGATTATTTCCAGACCTACCAGTTCGAGAATCTGTTCTCCAAGCGGAATTCTCCGGTGGCGCACGCGGTCGGATTTTGGGACTACCACTCCTTCATCGCCGCCGCCGCGCTTTTTGAGCCGGAAGGGTTCGGCACCACCGGGAACAAGACGATGCAGATGATGGAGATCGCCGCCTTCCTCGGACACGTTGGCAGCAAGACCACTTGTGAGTAGTAGTACTCTCCATCGATAATTTGATCATTTAGTTTTGTGAACTTCGTTTTGAGATTGCGCGCGTGTGTGAGAATCTGTTTAGGTTTAGCTAGCGGTTTTGAGATTGTGAGATCTGTGTGTGTTGTGATGTTTGAGATTTTGAATGATTTGAATTTTGTTCTTGTGTTGCCTAATTTGATTGCTTTGCTGTAAACCTTGGTTTGTTTGGAACTGGTGTGGTGCAGTCGATTTTTCATGCATTCACATAGTCGTCATCACATTTCTAAGTGACTGTTGGATGACGATTGGACGACTAGGATTTTGAATGTGTGTTTTAAGTCTGATTTATCAAAATAAAACTCGAGCTGTTTGATCTTCATATGACAGTTCTGAGTTGTTGGTTTGGCATTAATTGTCTTAAGATGTCTTGATTTGTGATTGACATGGTGCCTGTCTGCCTGATGTGTTTAACCACATTTTGTGAAGTTGAAAGATGTTTTGTGAGAGTTGATTTGTCGGAGACATCTGATTTGGATTAACTGTTTATGTTGTGGGAGTGTTAGGTGTAGTGCAGTGGTTGATTTAGTTTTGCTTTAATTTGGACAACTGTGTGGTGTTATTGTTCTTATAATGTTGGTGCCAGGTGGTTATGGAGTGGCCACTGGAGGACCTTTGGCCTGGGGTCTTTGTTACAATCATGAAATGAGTCCTATGCAGTCATACTGTGATGACTACTTCAAACTCACATACCCCTGTGCTCCTGGTGCTGACTACTATGGACGTGGAGCCATTCCCATTTTCTGGTATGTATATGTTTGTTTGGCTTTGGCTTGTATGTATAATAGAAGCATATTTTCCTGGTTTTGGAATTTCCAGTTTATTTTGCACTGTTTGACTTAATTGCTTTGTAATATGAAGAGACTAGAGAAGATAAAATGTAACTAGTCTTGGAATGTTTCTTTCTCATTCCTGAAAATTGCCATTCTTCTCAAATTTGTCCTGTATTGTTCTAAGGTTTCTGCAATATCCCTGACCAGTCTGTACCAAATCAATCAGACTTTTTGAATGGTTAACCAACACCACAAGGTTATTTCTTCTTAATTTATAGCCTCCCCTCTTGTCTGATAAAATGGAGTTAACGGATAGCAGTTAGGTTCTAGTGCACAACAATAATTCATCCGAAGCACTTCAATGACCATGATCATCAAACTCACTTTAGCAAAGAAGTTTATGGTCTGAGCAGTCTATGAAATGTAAATGACACATTTCATACACAGATAACTACTATAAGGTTAAAACCTTCAAATTCAAAATATCATTTAGCTTCCCATTGTAGCAATTTTAGGTCCTTCAAATCATAATAAAGAAAATATAAGAGTTAAGTGGGCACTGCAAAGTTTTGAAAGATAGTAATGAGAAAGAACCTGTTGCAACAAGAGATAAAGTAGGATAAAGGTGGAAAATAGAAAGAAAAAACAGTAATTGGTTAGTTACTGGGGGATACAGAGCTGGATTTCTGGGTTTATGTAGATGATTTATGAAAGTATCAGTGATACCAATGAAAATTAAAATAATATATGCATGTGCAGATTTTCTTTAAGACCTGCCAAATCTTAAACCTTTTCCCTAACTTTCTATGTTCTGATATACTAGTTTCTGTTTGGTCTGAATGGGTTGGATATTTGACCATATCAGTATATTGGCAATGAGTAAGCATGTCAGACTGTCAACTGACATTTTGTCAAAGAAGAAATTGTTTTGAAGATTTAAGCTATATAGTATTTTATGCACATTTTTAGGCAAATCTAGTTATATTTCATTGGAGCCATTTTTACTTGAAACGTATAGATAGGCAGTAAGTAAAATATTTATTAGGTTTTATCAACATCATTGTGCTTGTTGAATGTGGAGGTTATACTTAATGGTATCATCAATATAGGAACTACAACTATGGTGCTGTCGGAGAAGCTTTGAAGATTGACCTACTAAGCCATCCAGAATACATAGAGCAGAATGCCACCCTTGCTTTCCAGGCTGCAATTTGGAGATGGATGACACCAATGAAAAAGTCACAGCCCTCTGCTCATGATGCTTTTGTCGGCAACTGGAAGCCTACCAAGAATGACACTATGGAGAATCGGGTTCCTGGATTTGGCACTACAATGAACATTCTCTATGGGGATGGTGTTTGTGGACAAGGTGATGTGGACTCAATGAACAATATCGTTTCCCATTACCTGTATTATCTTGACCTTCTTGGTGTTGGTCGAGAACAGGCTGGGCCCCATGACATCCTTACATGCGCTGAGCAGGTTCCTTTCAACCCATCTTCCAAACCTGCTTCATCATCTTAAGATTATTATATTTATTAGCATATATGATATTGTTGTGCCAATCCCTTTGAAAATGCAAGTTAATAAGGGTTCTTGAAATTATTAGTATGCAATAATTTTGAACTGTGTGGCAGTGTGGGAATTCATTATAGCTTTTTGTTCGTTCCTGTGTAGAAGTTTATGTCATTTGTAATATCATACGTCTTGAAAAATTTGTATCTGGTATATATGTACGTTATGGGCGATTTTGTTATTTTTATTATATATACATTCCTTGGTTGCAATGTAAATTTGAATATGTTCATGTCAAACAAAATCCATTCCGAGTCATCTAGGTCTTCATTTGTGACTAACAATATAAATTATTTATGCCACGTATTTAAAATTACAATTAAATAGCATTATTGTGCATCTGTCACGCAGAGGAAATTGATTTGCGTGTTAATTTTTAACATGAGAAGGCTATGCGCTAATTTTGCATATGTTTCACCGAGATGATGGACATAATGTCTTTTATGAGAATTATTTCCTTTTTTTGATGGACATAAAGTCTATTTTATGTTCACGAGATATTAGTATTTTGATGAATTTTTGTGAAGCCTATAATGAAATGATATGAAAATGTTTTCACGGGAAATGTGTTCCATTCTAATTCAAGTAAGACTTGTAGGTTTCAATACAAAATTTACAAATTAATCCCTACAAATCGCCTATAAAATAAGTAATGTAAGTATGTAACCTAATAAAACTATCGTCTTGGTCGAAATATGATCAGTTGCCACATTTGTACACAAATCCGATTTTATTTAATCATATGAAAACTTGAGATAAAAATCCTTGTCGTTTATAGAGATAAATAAATGGACAGCTCATACAGCACTTAAGTGTGCTTGGTGATTATTTGCAGTGATGTGCTTCATACACCAGTTAATATTCTTCTACACCATTTTATTTTTTCATAATACCAAAACTGCCCTTAATGAATGAAAAAACAAATAAATGGTGAAGGCGCTTTACGTACTGTGTATGGTTTGTTGGCATACCATTTTTGAGGCGGAAGCTTGGTTGGACCATTTTATTTTTTCATAATACCAAAACTGCCCTTAATGAATGAAAAAACAAATAAATGGTGAAGGCGCTTTACGTACTGTGTATGGTTTGTTGGCATACCATTTTTGAGGCGGAAGCTTGGTTGGAACGGATTGTGGGGTGTTTTTTTTGCATTTGGAAGTCGTTTTGAGGTGTGCATTCCACATTTGGAAGGAAAAGCTGGGCTGGGTGTCGCCGGAGTGAAAGCGCCGCAGTTGCAGGTGAGTTTTGGTAATTTTTTGGCCGTACGGATCCGAGAATCCGTAAGATTTGATGGTGCATTACCATACAGATTGGGCAATCCTTATAGTTCATACGGATTACACAATCCGTATGACCTATACGGATTACACAATCCGTATGACCTATACGGATTGTGTCTAAAAAAGTTTTAAAAAATGTAAAAAAGGAAATTTAATTTGGAAAAAAATTAAAATTAAATGTAAATAAGGACATTTTAATTATAAGAAGTGTTATAAAAATGTTTTGTGAAAGAATGACAGCATTGATGTTTACATGAAGTGTTATAAAAATGTTTTGTTATAAGAAGTGTTATAAAAATGTTAAATTCTTTTTTGTTT
>PYAF01005503.1:334794-356136 GCA_007407185.1 Glycine tomentella
ACAAATACCTAATTATCTACAAGCCACAAATTATCTACAAAATACACATTATCTATAAAACAAATTATCTATAACCTCCAATTATCTGTTAATCATTATCTACAGGCTAGTATTTGTTGTTACTTTTTTTTTTAAAAAAAAAAAAGATTTTCTACTTTAATCATATTAGTTGCAGAGGATTATGATGTTCACCTAAGTTTTATTTATCTAAGTTTTTTTTTTTTTTTTTTTTTTTTTTTTTTTTTTTTTTTTTTTTTTTTTTTTTTTTTTTTTTTTTTTTTTTTTTTTTTTTTTTTTTTTTTTTTTTTTTTTTTTTTTTTTTTTTTTTTTTTTTTTTTTTTTTGTCTTCTTCAATCCAGATAAACTTGATTTCATTTAAGGATTAAATTTTTTAAAATATTATTCTAGATAAATTATATTTAAGTACTTAGTTTTATATCAATCATCAATGCATACTATTAAAGTTGAACATTGTATTGTTCGGGGTCCACCAAATACACATGGCCACTAACGTGGCACTTCAGTATACGTGTCCACCCTCCATGTCAGCCCTGCTACAGGAGCAGGGACGTTTCCCCTCAACAGTCAGACTGTTATGCTTAACGGGTTATCTTTAATGCCTTAACTCAAATGTTATTGATTATGCTACAACCTTCTAATCAAACGACAAATACCTAATTATCTACAAGCCATAAATTATCTACAAAATACACATTATCTATAAAACTAATTATCTATAACTTCCAATTATATGTTAATCATTATCTACATGCTAGTAATTATCTACAAGGGTTGTTACACCACTGTAACAACCTCGACACAAAAGGATTAGAGGCTCCCCCCACATTATAAATACCAGGTTTTGTATAACCTTTTTCACAAACCCAATTCACATCGAGAGATATCTACTCTCTACATTCATTCATGGCTTAAACACACTTAGCTGAATACATCGATACATCTTCGATACTCACAACCTACTCCTATACTCATTCTTATACATTATTCTCTTAAAATTGATGTACTTACTTGAGCATCAGAGTCATCTCCTTTGTTTTGCAGGTTCTTTCTATTAACAAAGCCAACTCACTGTTTGACGTACAAGATATGGAGCCTATCTTAGCCACGTCCATCCTGACGTGCATTATTTCCAGATTTTAGTAAGAACATTTGGTGCCCATCGTGGGGCTGCGGTAAAACTTACCCTACAACCTCACTCTATCAACAATGGTTAGTACGCGATCTAGCCTTAGACACGGTACACCTCTTGAAAACTCCGTACTTCCTTTGACAAACATGCCAAAAACAGATAGTATCCAACAACTACAAACTTGCATAGTGAAGATGGAGTGACGTCACGAGGAGGAACTCCAAAAGCTGAAGGCTGATCATGATCGGCTGGAGGCTCGAGTGAGACGCCCCCAAGGTGACGAACACTCGACTCGTACAACGACCGAACATACTCAAGGGGAATGCACCCCCAACACACTATCAACTCGCAGGACGGTCCCAACTTATTACACATATATCGTCTAGAAGGGAGGACAACTCACAGACACCCGTTTACCAATTGCATCATGGAAGTCGACCTACCCTTAGGTTGAAAGTCACTCAACCTAGAGTGATATGATGGCACCACTGATCCAGATGAGCATCTGGATGCCTTTCTCACCCAAACGAACCTCTACACCAATGACGGCACAGTCTAGTGTCGTGTTTTCCCTACATCTTTCAAGGGAGCAACCTTGAAATGGTACAATGGACTTCCGCCAAGGTCCATCGACAGCTGTAACACCCTTGTCGAACGCTTCAGTGCACAGTACGCTAACAGCCAATCTCACCGTATGACCTCTATTGGCCAGTCTATGACATGAAAATAAAGGGAATACTCACAATAACCAAGAGGGGGGTGAATTGGTTAAACCTGGTATTTTAAAAATTATTCAAATCAAAGTTTTAAGGATCTTAATCACTTTCAAAACCAAGAAATCTTTTTACTCAATCAAATTGCTCAGCCCCTTGGAATCAATCAGCTCAAAACAGTACTTGTTGAACAATAAATATGAAACAAAGAATCAATGATCAATCAGAGTATAAGAGATAGAGAAACAATCACACAAGCAATTATACTGGTTCACTTCACAACTGAAACTACATCCAGTTTCTTCTAATCAACACTAGATTAGAGTTCCACTATTATAAATCTTGTTCTTACAAGCTTATTACAAGATCTCCCCTTTATCAACCCTAGATAAAGAATAGAAAACTAAAACCCTATTAGAATTCTAAGGAGCAAGAACTAGAGAACACTACTCTGTTCTTTAATCTAGAGAACCCTTTTCTAGAACCAAGTTAAAAGAATCCACTTACAATAGTAATTTCAACAGAATTACAGAATACAAATTTACACACAAAGATTAAGAGAAATACAACCTGATGATCCAGAGAATGTAATGCACATGTATTACCAAATCCAGGTTGAATAGCAAAAATAAATCAACACATATTTTCCTTATCTTTGAAAAAGTTTCTTGCTCAAGATTCACTCAATAACCCATGAATGATTTGAAAGTGGCAAGAAGTAATAGAACTCAGAAAATCACTTTGAGAGAGAATAGAAAGCTTTTGTATACTCAGAATTACAAATGAAACAGAATGTTGTAACTAACTGTAATTGATTACATGCACCAAATAATTGATTAATACGCATATGTGATCGATTAAAATACATCTGTAATCGATTCTATTCATGAAGTTTTCTGGGTTTCAGCAACGAGCCAAATAATCGATTATCCCGAGCTATAATCGATTAAACCATGAAGTACATTTTCACAAAATGAACTGTGTAATCGATTACAAGGTTTGGTAATCGATTAAACCAGCAAACCTTAAAAGCTGAGTTCAATTATATAATTGATTATGAATAATGGTAATTGATTAAACTAGGAAGTCTTAAAACTGATTTCAACTATGTAATCGATTACAAATGTTGGTAATCGATTAAAACATTTAACATAGCAGTTCTAGTTTCAATCAAAAGCCAAATAATCGATTATTCCGATAGGTAATTGATTAAACTGTTTATAAAGATTTTCCAGATTTCACAAAGAACAAAATAATCGATTATAATACTCAAGTAATCAATTAAGGCAGTAGAAAATCCATTTTTCCAAAACCTTTTAGTCAATTTAAAACTTTAATTGAATTAAACAAAAAGCTTTGATGTTTTAGGAAAAGACATTTAAGCTTTTAGATGAATGAATGAATGCATGTATGGATCAATCATATTGCCTTTCTCTTACATTTGAATTATGTTATTAACTTCAAGGCACTTCAAGCATGTTGAAAGCTCAAAAACACATTTTTGAAACAATTCCTTGTTAGTCTTCATGATGCTCCCCCTATATCCAACACGACAAGCCGACATTGAGTCTATTTGGAGATTCATGGACAGATTTGGAAGAATAGCTGTCCAAATCCAAAACCTTAACTGATAGAGGACTATCCAAAGAGCATGAAGTTCTCGAAGCACTCCATGAATTGAAGGGTCCAATGACAAGGTCCCAAGGCAAGCTTCTACAAGAAGAGATGACCAAGAGAATCATGGTTGGACTATTTAACAAGGGCAAGGATGGAGGAAGACACAAGGAGCTGAATTGGAGTACCTTGAAGATTGTAGGAGAGCTTGCTTAGCGCGAATGTCGCGCTTAGCACAATTCCTTTCGTAATTTTTGTAATTTCGTAATTTCTTATTTATTTGTGTAATGGGCCTCAATGTGGAATAAAATAGGCCTAAACTATATGTTTTTAGGTTTTATTAGAGGCTTAACTCTATAAGTACTTAGATATTGCTATTTTTGGATAACTTTGATTAATGAAATTAAGCATTTGCTTGAATCGAGAGCTTAGCCTCTTCTTGGTTCTTGATTGAACCCAAATCGATTCTTATCAAGGAAGCTTTCCTTTGTGGCGAATCCTCCTCCGACTTATCGCTTCACTACGAATCATGGTGTCATTCATTCCATCTTCTTAATCTTCTCCATCTTTTGTTTTTAAGTTCTAAACAACTATCCATTAAGTCTTGAAATTTGCATCCAGAAACAATCCAATCCAAGCATTCATGCCTTGGTCATCATCATTAACCCATAGGTGGCATTGCACTCCATGCTGTTAGCCCTAAGACCAAGTAAGTTTGCAGATAGCCTATGCAAAAAACCTCCTTCTAGCATGGATGAGCTACACGAATGAGCCAAGGGTTACATCCAGATGGAGGAGATGTCGAGGTTTAAGAATGAGGTCCAATAAGCTAGACAGAAGCGCGACAAGCAGGAAGCAATAACCAAGACCGACCACATAAGTCGAACAAAAGGCACAAATCGGATAAGCGCTAGCCTCTCCTGAAGGGACCCTGGTATGAGCATTACACACCCCTGACAGTCAATCGCACCACCATCATGGATAAAGCTTTCAATACGAAGGTACCTGTCAGACTAACTCAACCACTACATCCTAAGCCGGGGTCAGATAGGACCAAGTATTGCAGATACCATCATAATAGCGGTCGTAACACAAAAGACTGCTAGGATTTGAAAGACAAAATCGAAGAGCTCATACAGGCTGGGTATTTATCCCGGTTTGTGAAAAGACTTGATAATCACCTAGCTGGAACAAACTCGGGGACACCGAGAAGATCGACCCAGGAACCAGGATGCTGACAGGAGAAGAGACAAAGCGGAAGATAGAGGGATGTAGAGGCCATTCCAGTCCAGACGCAAACGTCAATCCCTACAAAAATGGGAAACTGAACCTGTCCAACAAATTCGAGGTGTAATCAACACCATCGCGAGCGAATTTTCCCACGAAGGACTATCTAGCCAGTCTAAAAAATGGAACCTGAAATTACAATGAACACTTATGCAAATAAACCAAGAGGGGGGGATGAATTGGTTTTACCTCAAAGTTTTAAAATTTTCTTTCAAAATTTATAACATTGGAAGACTTCAAAAGGATCGTATCAATTTAAAACCAATTAGAAATCAATTTACTTCATCAATCAAATTACTCTTGTGCGGTAACCAAGTTTATATGATGAACAAATTCTATACTTCAAGAATTTAATGAAATATAAACTGAAATCTAATAATGCACACAAGATATATACTGGTTCACCTTTCAACCCCGGAGGCTACATCCAGTTTTCTTCCTACCAAATCTTGGTTAAAGTTCCACTATAACAAATATCTGTTCTTTACAAGCTTACAAAATGATCTCTCTTACCCTCCCTAGGTAAAATTCAAAATCTACTCCCTATAAACTTTTCAAAAGATCAAGAACTAGAGATCACCTCTCCGTTCTTCCCTCTAGAAACCCTTTCTAGAAAAAGCTTTAAAGAATCCAAATGTTATATGGAAATACAACACAATTATACAACAAATATCAACTAAACTCAAGCATTAGGTACAAGAAAGATATCACCTTATAATCCTCAACAATTACAATGATATGAATGATTCAATCAACCTGAGATTATATGCAAAAGATGACTACCACTCTTTTTTGATTACTTTCTTTAAGCACTAGCTTGAATAAGTCTTCAATCCTTAAGTATCAAGACTAAAAACTCAAGTAAATCTCAATGACACTCAACACATTTGATTATCTCACTAATTTCAGCCTTGGGTACACTTGAGAACTTTAGAATATGTATATCACAAAGTTTGCACGAGTATCTCTTTCTTTCTTACTTAGTCTCACTCAGACTTAGCTTTTCTATTTATAAAAAAAAAAACTATTTTAACTAACTGTAATCGATTAATTAGTCAATGTAATCGATTATTTTAACTATTGTAATCGATTATTTTATCCATATAATCGATTAAATTGTTCATCAGAAATCTGGAAATCTGTTACGAACAGAATAATCGATTAAGTCACCTTGTAATCGATCAAGCCAGACAAACTAAGTTTTACAATGCACATATGTAATCGATTAAGTACCCATTTAATCGATTAACATAGATCATGCCTAAAACTTAACAAGGCATATTTAATCGATTACTAACATCTGGTAATCGATTAAACCAGATGAACATGCTGTGTAAAATTATGCAGAAGCGTATGTAATCGATTATTTCCCAAGATAATCGATTATCACAGGAAGTTTCTAATTCTGTGTAAAGCTAATTTAATCGATTACGAGCCAGTGGTAATCGAATAAATGTTCATAAGGTATTTTCCAGAAAACATTCACACGCCTGTAATCGATTATTTCACCTAAGTAATCGATTAAAACAGTGAAGAAATGTTTTATACAATTCCTAATTGCCTTTATGAAATTCTATAAGTTTGCTTATTACCACATGATTAATTCCTATCAAATGAATGTATGAATGCATGAATTATCAATAGCTAATGAGGATTATAAAGCTTTATGTAATGAACCAAGCTTAAACATAATTACATATGCCATCAAATTGATTAGGCATGTAAAATATCAAAACTCATTTACTTCAATCATCTTTGAATCCTTTGCTTCAGCTTCTTTGATTCTAACAATCTCCCCCTTTTTGATTTTGAGCATGCCAAATACTTTATTAATGAAACATACTCTTTGACTTCAATGAAGAGATGTATGATCTGAAAATTTCTCAGCTTTTTGCAAAGATCAAGCATCATCATATCTTGATTGATTATTAAAAACATTCAAACATTCATTCAAATATTCTTTAGGCATTTTTATAGTAACTCCCCCTGAGTTCAATAATCATTTACATAACTCATATTCAGAGCATTTCATTGTTCAATATAACATTCAGCTTAGAGATTTTTATGTATCAATGTATCAGATTTTTACACTTTGAAACATACCATTACATTTCAATAAACTATGTGTATCAGAGCATATTATTTTGTTCATATTTCAATGCAACATTTCAGATGCTTAATATCATAGTAATTTCAATATCAGTGCAATTTCAAATTCAATATCAATATTAGAACAACCTTTTTCATTCATTCTACTACTCACATTTCATACTGATCACCAATTTCATGGTGTACAATGTCTTCATTGACCAGGGAAGTTCCACGGACATCCTGTATTGGAAGACTTTCCAGAGACTCGAAGTGTCACCAGGCATGGTCCACCTTCACTCTGGACCCCTCCCCGGCTTTACAGGGGACATGGTAGAGACCAGAGGCTACGTGGACCTCATGACCACTATTTGTCAAGGCCCTCTCTCGAGGAGCTTCACTATTAGGTATCTAATTGTTGATGTAGACACCTCTTACTTTGTTTTAATTGGTAGGAAAACACTGAATGAGCTCGGAGCCATCGTTTCCACGCCTCACCTGAAGATGAAGTTCCCCACCTTGACCGGAGAGATAGTAACTGTTAAGGTTGACCAAAAACAAGCTCGACAATGCTATGCAGAGATCCTAAAAGTGGCACCGTATGCTCCCACCAGGGAGCCTGGCAGACATCATCCTACATCAAGTGGTACCAGCCAAGTCATGAACGTGGACGAAAGGTCTCCAATCCGGACCCTAACTATCTACGCAGCTTGCTAGAATGGCACATTTGACGTGGATCTGTGCAACGACACCATCGGTAGAGGACCAAAGCCTATTGAAGAACTCGTCAAGTTGCAGCTCAGACCAAAACCCAGACAATGCGTGCAACTTAGCAAGGACCTCACCAAGCATGAGCACAGATGCATAGATGACATCTTGCACAAAAATGCATACTTGTTTGACTGGAAACCATCTGACATGCCAGACATTCACCCCAGCATTATATATCACAAGTAAGCCATCTGCCCCTAAGCCAAGCCAATATCACAGAAGAAAAGAAAGATGAGAGATGAGAGACGTAAGGTAGTTAGACAAGAGGTGGATAAACTACTGCAAGCTAACTTCATAAGGGAAGTCAGGTACTCCACTTTACTTGCCAATGTTGTTATGGTCAGAAAGGCCAACGAAAAATGACGAATATGCACCAACTACACCGACCTCAATAAGGCATGTCCCAAGGATGCGTACCTTTGCCCAACTATCTATCGAAGTATATGTTGACGGCATGGTTGTCAAATCTCAAAGCATAGCCCAATATGTGGCATACATAAAATAGGTTTTTGGAGAAATCCAGAAATACGACATGCGCCTTAACTCGGAAAAGTGTACTTTCGTGGTCGGTGGAGGCAAGTTCCTGGGTTTCGTGATCACACACTGAGGAATTGAAGACAATCCTGAAAAATGCACAGCCCTACCAGTGTCATAGAGGTTCAAAAGCTGAACGACAGGTTAGCATCTCTGTCCAGGTTCCTCTCGAAGCTCGCGAAAAAGTGAAGCCTTTTTACAAATTGCTAAAGAAGACAAAAACTTTTCTATAGGACGACGCTTGCGACCAAGCTTTCTTGGCCTTTGTAACGACCTGCCTCGTCGCTACGATATCACTAACTCTAAACGTGTAATTTCAAATTTTAATGAAGACTCCATTAATTTGATTATGAAAATGAGAGTGAATTTTTCGCGATAATACACTTATCAAACAACATACAAATACATAAATAAATACATATGTATGTATATTTTAAACCATTACATATCATTCACATATCAGGACATAATTTAGCTTTTAATATATATATAATCTTGGGGTTTACATGCCCAATTAAAGAGAATCAAAGAATCAACTAAGAAAGAGTTAATAACAAAACTCAACTCTCTCCCAAAATGAATTTCAATGTTATCACGTTGGCTTGGCGGCTCTAACAAAAAGGATCTCCCTCGAAGGTCACCTACTACTACTCATATGCTCCCACGAACGAAAGTTCGCGATCATCATTGGTATCAACCACGCGGTACAAAAATTGCAAAGGTGAGTTTATTATACAAAATCAACAAGCACCAAATAACAACAATTAGAAAGAAAACAACAATAACGACCATAATTATTCTCAATAATCAATCAGTTCAACACATACTCAGCAAACTAGTCATCCACTTTTTCGACAATTCAAATCAATTAAGCTCAGAATGATGCATGCACTTGACTAATGGAAATAGCCTATCTTAGGAAAATGATGCAGTAGCTCATCGAGGTCACCCCTATGGTGATCAGCCCTGAGTCTCAATGGAGTTCCAAGCAGAGTGATATGCCCCCAAGTACCCCTAGTACTTACTGCCACCATTCTATTTCCATCCATGCAATTATGAAGTATGAAACATGGGCACAATCAATGCACTGACCGTGGATAGGGACTGAAATTTTAAACAATCCCTTTTTCTCTCTAGGGATGCTTAAAATTCGTAAACCCTTCCTTGCAAGGATATCCAATAAGTCATGCACCCCCATGTACATACACAATATACAACCATGGGCTCATCAATGCATTGACCATGGATAAGGACCAGAATTTTAAACAATCCCTTTTTCTCTCTAGGGATGCTTAAAATTCGGAAACTCTTCCCCGCAGGGATATCGAGTCATGCACGTCCCATGTGTATCCACAACATACAATGACATTCTTAACATACAATGACCCGCTCTATGATATCACTAGCCCTAATCGTGCAATTTCCAATTTTAATGAAAACTCCATTAATTTGATTATGAAAATGGTAGTAAATTTTTTGTGATAATACACTTATCATACAACGAAACAAATACATAACTGAATACATATGGGTGTATATTTACAATATTACATACTATTCACTTTGTCAGGACATAATTTAGTTGTATTTACAAGTATTTACGCCTGGAGTTTACATATCTAACAAAAAGAAATCAAAAGACCAACTAAGAAAGAGTTGACTTTCAAAACACAACTCTTTTCCAAAAAGAATTTCAACGTCATCACATCAGTTTGGCGGCTCCAACAAAAAGAATCTCCCTCCAAGGTCACCTATTGCTGCTAATCTGCTCCCACGAACTAAAGTTCGCGATCATCACAGGTACCAACCACACAGTACAGAAACAATTGCAAGGGTGAGTTTATTATACAAAACCAACAAGCATCAGATAACAATAATTAGAAAAGAAACAACAATAACAACCACAATCATTCTCAAATAATACATCAGTTCAATACATACTCAACAAACTAGTCATTCACTTCAATTCACAAATCAAAACAATTATTCTCAGAATGATGCATGCACCTGATTTCACTTTCACCATACAATGTGGTACCACACTCATGTAAATAGCCTTTCTTAGGAAAATGATTCAGTCGTTTACCAGGGTCACCCTGTCGTGCACTGGTCATTCCCCCCATGGTGATCTAGTACTAGAGTCATAAGGGAATTCCAAACCGAATGGCCCCTTAGTACCTGTATTTTTAGCCCACAAAAACTCACAGGTACACACTACCTTCATTCTATTTCCATCCATGCAATTATGAAGTATGAAATATGGGCACCATCAATGCATGGCCATGGATAGGGACCAACCCTTCCTCGCAAGGATATCCAGTCATGCACCCCCATGTACATACACATCATACAAATATGGGCTCACTGATGCATTGGCCGTGGCTAGGGACCAACCCTTCCTCGCAAGGATAAACCAACAGGTCACTTCACCCCACATGTACATACACAACATACAACCATGGACACTATCAATGCATAACCATGGATTGGGACAACCCTTCCTTGCAAGGTTATCCAGTCATGCACCCCCATGTGTATCCACATCATACAATGACATTGTCCACATCAACATTATTTCTCATCAATGTCATTATCAAAATCAACCTCATTCCATCTCAACATCATCATCATCATAAAACATTAATATCATCTCATTTCAACATTATTAACCACATCAACATTGTCTCATTTCAACATCATCAACCACATCAACATTATCTTATTTAAGCATCACCAATCACATAAACATTATCTCATTTCAGCATCATCAACCACTTCAATGGCATCTCAATTTCAATATCATCAACAACATCAATAATAAATTCATCTCATCCCAGTAGTTAAAACATCGTTTGTCTTGAAAACGAGCACACACAGGAACAAACACACGTCAATCATAAATACATCACATCCCATTAGTTAAAAATATAGTTTTTATTGAAAACCAGCACACAACAAGGACAAGCGTACCATTCCATAATTAGGCCCCCTAGACCCCAACTATGGTATCAAAACTATAACCAAAGAATAAACTCCCCTTACCTAACTATGAGTTCTCCCGTTAAAGCCTCGTGGTGTTGTTTTGAGATCCTTCAAATACGCATGTTTTTGCCTAAACGTAGAGCTCTATATACCAAATCAAAGACAATTTAATATAGATTTCCAAGGCAAGGTCAATATTAACATTTAGGGTCAAATACCCACTCAAATCTAAAATGGGCTAAAATGGTGTTTTGGGAGTTCACATCAAAAGACGTCATTTTGAAATTCCAATCACATCAATGTGATCAGGACTCAACAAAGATCACATAAATGACATTAATTTTATAAAAAAGAAACTTTTACAACATCTCATTTTCAAAGGATTTTCAAAGGAAGTGTAAAACTCCCAACAATGATACCCACAACACAAGAAACACTAAGAGACGATTAAACTAGTTAGGAGAAGATAAAGGAAACCAAGGTTACCTCAAAGGAAGAAAGAAGGATTTGGAGGCTTCACTCTCTATCGAAACTTCAAGTGGTGCTTCGAAGATTTCGCTCCGATTAAGAGGTTCTTCTCCGTGCCGTGGTCCGGTGGCGAGCAACGACAACCCGTGGTGGTCACGTGGTGGTCGTGGATGGTGGAAGAGGTGGTTCTAGGGTTTTGGGTGTGAGTCTAGAGAGAGCAAAAGGTGAAATCGCATTTCTGCACTGCTGGTGCGTATTTATAATTTGCAGGTCTCACTCAGCGCGACAGGATGTCTCGCTCAATGCGACAGGATGTCTCGCTCAACGTGACAGGATGTCTCGCTCAACGCGACAGCATGTCTCGCTCAGTGCAATTTCTCATCTGTCTAGGAATTGCGCTTGGCGCGCTCATCTAGCTCAGCGCGACTCGTCTCGCTCAACGCAATTTCCTCTCTATTTGAGAATTACGCTCAACGCGACTTGTTTCACTCAGTGTGACATCACAGGTCGTTATTTTGAATATCCCAACTGTCAAAATATGAATATATGGGTTGTAAATCTACTGTTAATACTTGAAGGAAATCCAACGATTAACGATTCTGGGATAGTAGTTTTACCGAAGTATGTTATGGTCAAACTATCACTCATGTATTATAACCATAAATCAAACAAACTTCGCACAACCTAACATTCATACCAAGCAATTGCACAAGGGTAATTTGCATAATAACTCAACTAATCTAAAATAATCAAATAATTCAACAATACATCAAACATCTATTATTAGTTATCAAAATTTTAGGGTGTTACAACATACATCTCCATAATTAGGTTCCCTGACCCCCAACCATGGTATCAAAAATTGTAACCAAACAATAAACTCTCCTTACCTATCTATATCCCTCTGTTGGCTCCTTGAACGTCATTTTGAGATCTCTTAAGTTCACGTGCTTTGGCCCAAATGCAAAGTTCTATATACCAAATTGAAGAAAATTTAGTATAGATTTCAAAGACAAGGTTAATATTAACATTTGGGATCAAATACCAACTCAAATATAAAAAGGGGCTAAAATGATGTTTTGGAAGTCCACATGAAAAGGACATCATTTTGAAATTACGATCTCACCAATGCAATGGGGCTCAACGAAGGTCACAAAAATGACATCAATATTATCAAAAGGAAACTTTTACAACGTCTCATTTTAAAGGTTTTTCAAAGGAACTGTAAAAACATCCAATAACGGTATCCAAATCACAAGAGATACCAAGAGAGACTTCAAACTAGCTAGGAGAAGGCATAGAAAACTCGGTTACCTCGAAGAAACCACGAAGAGAGGATTGGAGGCTCCATTCTCTATTGAATCCTCGAGTTGAGTTTTGAAGATTCCACTATGATTAAAGTGTTTCTCTCTGTGCGGTGGTTCAACGACAAGAAATAGTGGCTCGTGGCAGTCACAGTGGCCCTGGCTGGTGGAGGAGGAGGGTAAGGGGGTTGGGTGGCTGTTTGGGGAAGAAGATGGCCAGCTTTTCATGATTTTCACGTTGTTGTACCTATTTAAAACCAACTTTACTTGCCTAGGCGAATTTTGGCTCACCTGGGCGAGCTGACCCAATTTTGAAATTTCACTGCTTCTGTGAAAAATTAATATCTCACACTTCAAATGTTATTTTGCAAATCCCAATGGTCAAACTTTGAATATTTAGGTTTTGAGTCTACCTTTAAAATTTGAAGGGGATCCAACGGTTAACCAGTCCAGAATATTGCTTTTACCAAAACATGTTTTGGGTCAAACTTAGAATCACTCAATTTCAATGCAGCTCAAACAAACTCTCCCCATAACTTAACATCCACACGAAGCAATTACACAAGGATAATTTACACAACAATCCGACTAATGTAAATTAATAAAGTAATTACACAATACAAGAAACACATCAAACATACATTTTTAATTATTAAAATTTCAGGGCGTTACAGCCTTCAATAAAACCATCGCGACATCGCCTATCCTAAGTCGACCTAGACCAGGAGTGCTACTACTCCTTTATCTATTTGTAGCTGATGAAGTTGTGAGCTCAACCCTTGTTCAAGAGGAAGGGAAATTTCGAATACCCATATACTTCACCAGCCACATCCTTCATGATGTTGAGAAGCGATATTAGATGATAGAGAAGATAGCACTAGCACTTGTCGCCTCAGCTTGACGCCTTCGGCCATACCTTCAAAGTCACCAAGTGGTAGTCAAAATGAACTACCCCATCATACAGGTGTCGTGGAAGCTTGAACTAACAGGGAGGATGGTGGCATGATCCTTAGAACTGTTAGAGTTTGACATCCACTACGAACCTCGCGGTCCCATGAAAATACAGTTCATGGTAGATTTCCTTGCTGAATTTGCTAGCAATGACCAAATCACCCCCAAGACTGGTGGAACCTTTACGAAGCATCCAACATGAAAGGAAGGGGGCATGCATGATCCTTGAAGGGCCTATCAATGTCACCCTAGAGCAAGCCTTCAAACTTAATTTCAAAGCTTCAAATAATCAACCTGAATATGAGACACTCATAGCAGGCCTCAAGCTTTCAAAAGAAGTCGAAGCTTTTTGATATGCTACATTGACTTATAGCTTGTCCAAGGACAGGTCGCCAACAAATATCATACTAAAGAGACGATAATTCTTCGGTATTATCACACTGGAAAAATGCTCATTGACAACTTTGTGTTTTTCGAAATGTACCACATACCCAGGGAGATCAATGCCAAAGCAGACCTGCTCTCCAAGCTGGCCATCACCAAAAAGATCAGGCACCTCAAGACTATCATCCAGGAAACACTCTAAACCCCTACTGTGGACACCCAAGAAGTCATGGCATGGGAAGAGGAGGAACCAAACTGGATGACCCCATACAAAAATTTCCTGATTAAAGGGGCGCTACTTTCAGATGAGAACGAAGCCCGACCCCTAAAAAGGAAGGTCAGCTACTATGTCATCCTTAATGGAGAGTTGTTAAAAAAAGGGTTAACAGTACCCCTACTCAAGTGCCTGGACAACCAACAGGCAATATACGTCACGTGTGAATTCCATGAAGGGATATGCGGCTTTCACACAAGAGGATGCTTTCTTGCTACCAATGTGGTGTGTGCATGATACTATTGGCCGACACACATGGTCGACACCCTTAACTTCACTAAAAGGTGCAAATGATGCCAAGAGTTTGTCGATATCCCTCACACCCCTCCTGACAACCTCCACAGTCTGAGCTCCATTTAGCCCTTCGCCATGTGGGGAATAGACATTCTGGGGTCGCTACCAAAAGCCCTAGGAGCAGTTTAATTTTCTAATCGCCATAAACTACTTCACTAAATGGATCAAGGCATGGCCATTACGAGAAATATTTGCCAACGAGGTAGAAAGTTCACCTAAAAACACCTCATATGTAGATATGACTTCCCTTACGCCATTGTAACCCACTAAGGTACTCAGTTCAAGGTGTTAGATACAGGGGGAGCTGGAAGAGTATCAACACAAGGATGAAGCCATGTGTCTTAAATAGATTTTAGCTTTTTACATGCCATTCAATTGAAGGCATTTGTAATTTGTTAAGTTGCTTAAAGACCCTCATCTTTTGATCCCTTGCATTGCATAAACATGATCATTAGCATGCATACATGATTTGTGAAAAACATAAAGGTTTTCATGTTTGCATAAAGAAGCAAATTTCTCATGGTTAAGTTTTGGAAAATCACATTTTGTAGTGACTTAATTGATTACTAGCATTGGTAATTGATTGAGCATTTTTAATTTAATATTTTTCTATTCTTCTTAGCTTATTTGAATTCTCTTGGACTTTTATTTCCTGATTCTGATTCAATTTTTGTCTTAGCCAAACAAGTGGGCTTAATTGCTAATTGTTGCTTATTTTTGAATTATATGCTCACTTGACCTATTTTCCTTGTGCAAGACCTAGAGAGATCTACAGAACTCTAAATGGAACATATGAGTAGTCCTTGGAAAGATAAGGAAAAGATATACAATTTTGTCAAATTAAGCCAAGGTCAATTCTGTCATTTTGAGGGTCACTTTAGGCTTGGAAGTCAGAACCTCTGCACTTGAATTTTGGGCTACAAGTTGGGTTTTTATTGGTGTAATTAGCATAATTAATTACATTAGATGGGCCTACTCATGGCCCATCCTTTCGTACTGACTCTGTCACTTTATACTAGTGCAATTAGTCAGTGAGAAACACACACTACATTTGAACAAAAACAAAAAATTTTATTTTCTTTTAGAAGTTTTTAGAATTAAAACCATTTCTCTCGTTGTTCTTTGTTGTTATTCATTTTCTTCTTTATTTTCATTTATATTCTTTCATTTTCTTGCACTAATTTTGTGGGTCTTCCATTAATTATGATCATGGAAGGCTAAACAATCAATCAATCCAAGGATCCAGTTCAACCAAGGAGAATTTGAGTTCTAGTTTGGTATTTCAATTTCTGTGTGAATGTTCACTTTCTTCTTCAATCCTTTATTCAGTTTTCATGTTTATGAATGTGTTTAGGATTGAAAATGAATTAGGTTATAGATTCATTTCTTAATTTTGAGTTTTAATCATAGATTAGGTTATAGATTCATTTCTTAATTTTGAGTTTTAATCATAGATTATTTGGATGATATTTCAATTATGTTTGTGGTTTCAATTAATTTTGGAGTTAATTCGATTGAACTGCTTCAAAGGAAATTGAATGAACTTTCATAACAAGATCATTATCTTAGAACTATGATAATTCGCATTGCTTGGTTTGGTGAATTGGATTGATGTTCTTTAATCTATTTTACAATACCTCTTATCAATTCTGTTAGTTTCTGCATTTTTCTTCAATTGTAGTTTGTGTTTTTGCAATTTTTTCTCATTGCATGCAAACTGTTCGACAAAAACCCCCTATTGTTTATTAGTGAATTGAAGTTGGAACCAAATTGGTTGTGTCTCTGAGTCGACCTAGGTTAATGTTGTGCTACAGAACTAGCGCAGTTTAATTGTTTTGAAGCGATACGACATCGGTTATCAGTAATCTATTACTTAAGCCATGAATAACTAATTAATCGATTACAAGGAAATGGTAATCGATTACACAATACAAAACACGGAATATGTCTCCCTGGGTTAATCGATTACCATCTAATCGTAATCGATTACATTAGCACATTTTGAAACATAGACTATTTGTGGTAATCGATTACATAGCGGTTTAATCAATTACATTGCTCATATATCTTTTCCAGAAAAAATTAAGAACACTTTAATCGATTAAAAAGGATATTAATTGATTACTTTAGTTAAAATAATCGATTACATGGATGATTTAATCAATTACATTCATTTGAATCAGTTTTCTATAAAAAGTTGTTGGGTCTATGATAATTTGAATTTTCCATCACTGTCAAAAGCCCTATGATTCTGAGATAAGATATACCGAGATGCATAGCTCTTGTTCTGAAACCAAGAAACACATGCATCATTGATCAAATTGTTTTGGACATGATTTGACAAGAGTTTTCATGGAGAGCTGATTTCAAGATTGCATTCTTTTCAACCTGATTTCTATTTAGTAAATTTATTCACTCACATTATAAGGATCATAAGGTTGTATCTTTCTTAAACTTTTGCAGTAATTCATTTGTTACTTTTGTTTCTTGTAAGTTCCTATTTCAAAGAAGTTCTTTAAAGCTTTTCTAGAGTAGGATTCTCTAGAGGGAAGAATAGAGAAGGGTTCTCTAGTTCTTGATCATTAAAAGTCTGAAGGGTTGATAAAGGGCGATCACTTGTAAGCTTGTAAAGAACAGATTTTGATATAGTGGAACTCTAGCCAAAGTTTGGTTAGAAGAAACTGAATGTAGCTTCTCTTTTGAGGAGTGAACTAGTATAGATTTGATGTTCTTTTAATTCTCATCTTGTTGTCTTAATTTGCTTATCTTGTGATTAATCTTTTTCAAGATCAACAGATAGATTTTCTGCTATTACTTGAAGTGAAGGGTGAATCTTGATTGATTGAAAGTTTCAGTTTTAAAAAGAGTGTATTTGTGATATGATCTTTAATCCGCTGCTAGTTTCAAAGAAAATTTTAAATTTCCTATTTTAACCAATTCACCCCCCTCTTGGTTAATTGTGTGTGTCCATACTTTTTTCACAAGGCTCATACTTGTGAATGTTTCCTGACGAGGCTAAGTGTCAAGCACCTCGTCACTTCTGTCGAACATCCCTAGACGTGGGTCAGGTTGAAGTAGCAAACACATACATACAAGATTTGACAAGTCTAAGGGTCTATGGAAGGAAGAACTTCCCAGTAAACTTTGGGCTTATCATTGTTCACCCCAGTCAATTACTAATGGACTCCTTTTTTACTCACCTATGGCACAAATGCGATGATCCCAATTTAAGTCAAGGAATCATCGACAAGGAGGATGGTTTTCAAAGAGTAGCACAATGAAGAAAATATGAGGGTCGAACTAGAGACAAAAGATGAAGTCTAGGAAATTTCCAGAATAAAAGAAGAGGCCACCAAACTCCGTGCAGCAAGAAGATATAACACCAAGGTTCAACCTCAAACTTTCCAACTGGGCGACCTCGTATGGTGAGTTCGAAGTGAAGCCCAAAAATATCCCCGAGCGAGAAAACTTGGACCTAACTGGGAAGGCCCATTCAAGGTTGTCACAAGCCTTGACAATGGGGATTACAGGCTCAAGACCTGGATGGTAAAACAATTCCAAGAACATAGAATGCAACCCATATGAAGTTCTACTTCAGTTAACTTGCTACAAGACCGGAATGTACTTTTTTCCTACTCGAGTTTTTTGTCCCAAGAAAAAAAATCAGGGTTTTGTCTTGACAGGTTTTAACGAGGCACATTCGGGGAACAAAAGGGAATTTGTACTTAATTGCTAC
This sequence comes from Glycine tomentella, assembly GCA_007407185.1. Taxonomy (NCBI): domain Eukaryota; kingdom Viridiplantae; phylum Streptophyta; class Magnoliopsida; order Fabales; family Fabaceae; genus Glycine; species Glycine tomentella. The sequence goes on from PYAF01005503.1 coordinate 353,345, forward strand.
ATTGAATAAAACATATCTCCCTTTGAATTTTATTTACTTATGTCAACTCTCCAAATGTTCATGAAACCCAAGGTCTACCCTTGGTGAACCTACACAAAACCCAAGACGGACGTGTCCCTATTCGCAAATTTAAAAGGCTCATTAAACCCAAGGTCCACCCTTGGTGAGTCCCTCCATTGTCGAGTCTTGCCTTCACAAAATCTAAGGTATACGAAGACTACCCTTGATAGGCTCACCTATTACTCCTAAACTTTACCTTTGCAAGCATACAAGTTTACAAGAACATGACAAAACCCAGGACAAACACATGTCACTAGTCGATTCTCCAAAGGCTCATGAAACCCAAGGTCTGCACTTGGTGAGTCTTAGCAAAATCCATGATGGACTCACGTCACTGGTCGATTCTCCAAAGGTTCATAAAACCCAAGATCCACCCTTGGTGAGCCTCGCTAAAACCCAGGACCAGTTTCTGGTCAATTCTCCAAAGGTTTGCAAAACCCAAGGTCCACCCTTGGTGAACCTCACCAAAACCTAGGACCAACTCCTAGTCGATTCTCCAAAGGTTCACAAAACCCAAGGTCCACCGTTGGTGAGCCTCACCAAAACCCAGGACCAGCTCCTGGTCGATCTTCAAAGGTTCACAAAACCCAAGGTCTGCCCTTGGTGAACCTCTCAGCAAAATGCAGGATGGACGCGTCACTGGTCGATCTCCAAAGGTTCGCAAAACCCAAGGTCTGCCCTTGGTTAGCCTCTTAGTTGCTAAGTTTCCCTTACATGGAAACTCAAGTTACGCAAGGTCTACCCTTGACGTGCTTTATTATTCCTAAACTTTATTCTTGTAAGAGTAAAAGTTTGTAGGAACACAAAATCCAAGGTTTGCCCTAGGTGCACAAAACCCAAGACACACTCTTGGTACGCACACTCCTTTTGAACTATGATGAGCAGGGCTAAAGGTTTAATCCTTTATGAAAACAATAGAAATACCCACAATAACCAAGAGGGGGGGTGAATTGGTTTAAACTTGGTCTTTTAAATTTTTTTTGTAAAATCAAAGTTAAAGGATCTTTAATCACATTTGAACCAAGAATGCTTCAAATCAATCAAACCACTCAGGCCAAGAAATCAATTGCTTAAAACAGAACTTGTTGAGTAATGAGAATAACACCAAGAACTAATGATCAAGATAACAAGAAGAGATTAAGGAATAGAAAACCAACACAAGAATTTATACTAGTTTACTTTTCAACAGAAGCTACATCTAGTTTCTTCTAGTCAACACTAGATTAGAGTTCCACTATTATCAAATTTCAGTTCTTACAAGCTTTACGACAATCATCCTTTCTCAACTCTAGATAAAGAATAGAAATCTAAAATCCTATTAGATTCCTAGTGATCAAGACATAGAGAATCCTTCTCTACTCTTCCCTCTAGAGAAACCCACTATAAAAAAAGCCTCAAGAACCCTTTACAATAGTTACAAACAACTAAGAATTCAAAAACAAATTTACAACAAAAATTAATGAAGAAAGATAACCTGATGATCCAATGAATATGAATGAATATGAGTTACCAATCAGAGTTGAAATGAAGAAATTAATTTCAGAACTTTCTCTCCAAAAGCTTCTTTAAAAATCTTGCCCAAGAAATCTTTCAATACACCATGAAGATTAAAGAGTGGGACAAGAGCTTTGTTAACCTAGAAAATTACTTTCCAACTTCGAGAAGGCTTGTATATGCTCAGAGAATTCGAAGTATTCAAGTTAAAAAATCAAACCAGCCTTCACTCTATTTATGGAAAAATGAAATCTTATTGCTTTAATCGATTACATAATAGATTAATCGATACAAGCCTTATTTTGATTTTGGAAAAGCCATGAAGAACAATTTAATCGATTATAACCTTCTTGTAATCGATTACATAGAACAAAAAGAAAAATATGTCTTCCTGTTTTAATCGATTACCATAATATCGTAATCGATTACTGAAGTTCAATTTTTTATGTGCCTGAATGACTTAATCGATTACCACATTTTGTAATCGATTACATAAGAATATTTTGGAAATCATGTTCATCTGGTTTAATCGATTACCACAAACAGTAATCGATTACATAAACTTGTTTTATAACTTGTCCTGTCTGTTTTAATCGATTACAGCTCAGTTTAATCGATAACTTTGTTCGTTATAAAGCCCAAAATAAGCTATGAACATTTTAATCCATTGTTTGACACTTTAATCGATTACATATGCTATTTTAATCGATTACTAGGTGTAACATCCTCAAAATTATATTTACCTGTAGAAATATGCTGATATTTAGATACAAGTATGTTTAAAGAAAAATGACTAAATCACTCTTTTCATGAAGTAGAAATTACTAGAATACCCTTAAGATTGAAATTACAAAAATGCCCTTGCATATTTTGGAAAATGACCAAAATGCCCCTAGGATGAATGACAAAATTACCAATATGCCCCTAGGCCAAAAATGCTGAAATAACTTTAGAAACTTTGTAGGAACATGACGAAATTATAGAGCACACTTAGTTGACTAAGTATCAAAATATTTTGTGACAGAAAACTCTAGAATAAAATTTCTAGGAATTTTATAAGATAACAACTTTGAGACTTTATTTAAGAAAATTCAAGCATAAGAAAAATATGGAAAAATGATACATATAATCTAAGGAATTTTCTCTTAATTATAGAATGTATAAACCAATTTAATAAAATAGTTTAGTAATTTTGATGGTCAGCAGAAGTATAGGCCAATCAAAAACAAGATAAAGAG
>PYAF01005503.1:356236-385463 GCA_007407185.1 Glycine tomentella
TTGATGAAGCAAGGAGAAGCTTCATGAAATTGGACACATGTTGGGACACTTGTAAAGGCATGCCAACTAAGTGGACACTTGGAAAGGCAATCATTATGACCAAGACAAGTGTTAGGACACTTGTATGGCACATAATTAGCTTGGAAGATTTTTTTAAGGAAAGTTATATTTTCTAAACACTATATAAAGGACTTTAAGTTCAAGCCATTCTCAAGGCATTTTCCTACCCTCATTCACGTGACCACTCTCTCCCTACACCATCTTCATTTCATTTCATCTTCTCTTTTAAAGCTTGAATCAAGTAAGAAAAACAAACCCATCACTTTGAAAAAATTTCGTGACAAACCTAGCAACCTTAGGAAGAATTCTTGTCAAGCTTAGTAGAAGGATATCAAGGCTTCATCTCTAAGAGGATTTCCCAAGGAAGGAAGGAAGGAAGGAAGCCATTTATCTGTTGATTTGAGGGGGAGCTCTTGAAGATTGAAGCTTTATAAAGACTTGGAAAGGTTTTGACTTTCAACATGCTTGAAGGCTTGAAGATTAAAATTGTGATTAAATGTAAAAGGAAAGGAAGCCTTCTGATGATCCAAGTTTTCGCATGCATACCATTGATAATCATTCATGCATTACATCATAAAAGCATTAAGCAATTGATTTGGAACTTAAAATAAGTCAAGCTGTTTTTGGAAAAATAGTTCTAAGTCTGTTTAATTGATTACCAAACTTATCTAATCGATTATATTGTTCTTTAGACTTTCTGGAAATGATTAAGAACAAATTAATCGATTACATCATCGTTTTAATCGATTATTTTATTCTTACATAGACAAAATTTTGAATGAGTGACTGGTTTAATCGATTACCAATTAATCGTAATCAATTACTTAGCTATTTAGAAAATAAGATCACTCTGCCTTAATCGATTACCACTTCTTGTAATCGATTACATAGTTCATTCATGGTTTATACATTTTCTGTTTTAATCGATTACCATATTTTACAAACCTGGATTTTACAAAGTCTGATTTAATCGATTACACATCGGGATAATCGATTAAATGACCCGTTGCTGCAACCCAGAACTTATCTTGAACACTTTAATCGATTACGGGAGCGTATGTAATCGATTACAGGAGCTGATTTAATCGATTATTTCTGTTATAGTTTCTTTTATATATATAGAACCTGCCTTTGACGAAATAGTAACTTGAATTTTTGAGATCTGAGCATTCCTAAAGCTTTCTAAACATTCACAAAGGGTTTCTTCTGGGTTCTAAAGGTCTTGCTTCCATTGATACTCATATGGGTCACTAGGATTTAGTGAAGCAAGATAAATCATTTCAAAGTCTAAGGAAAGGCTTGTTCAGCATATTGTTTTTCATTCAACCTGATACATTCATCACTACGCATGTCATTCTTGGATCATCAGGTGAATTTTTTCCTTACTCTTTGAAGGTGTAAATTCTCTGTTTGTATTTTTGTGTGTAAGTTCCATTGTAATTTGGTTTTCTTGCAACTGTAGAGATAGTGTTTCTCTAAGGACAACTGAGTAGTGTTCTCAGTGTGGGTTTTGGTCTCTAAGGGTCTAATAGGGTTTTAGACTTCTGAACTTTATCTAGGGTTGATAAAGAGAGGCTTGTATATTTGCTTGTAAGAATATTTTTTAAAATAGTGGAACTCTACTCTAGTGTTGAGTAGAAGAAACTGGATGTAGCCTCATAGAGTTTGAGGTGAACCAGTATAAATCTTGTGCTCTCTCATTTACTGCAAATTTTTATTTCTTGTTGTGAATTCTGTAGTATAATTTGTTTCTTGAGGCATTACAAGTCATGGATTGATTTTGGACAAAGATTCTTGATTGAATTGTGATAAAGATCCAAAGGGCAAGATTACTCTGATTTTGTTTGATAAAGAAATTTTTAAATTTACCAAGGCTAACCAATTCACCCCCCCTCTTGGTTAAGTGTGAAGTGTTCCCTTATTTTAGATTATCCATTCAATTTCAAGATTCAAACTCACTTAAGGTAGGTTAAGCCTAAATCTCTAGTTAATCAATGGCTTGGATTAATTTACATGCTTTAGTAGGCTGAATTATGGTTATCAAAGGCTTGAATTTCATGTCATTTGAAGGTTATTCTTTGATGAGAATATGTTGATTTAAGCCATAAGATAGGTGATGATTTATACCCATCAATATTAGTGATGTATGGAAGCCCATTTGATGATCTTTTGAAGGTGATTTTGATGATATTTTGGACTATCTATTGATATTTTTATGGAAAGATTTTGATTTAAATTTTAGAAGTAGAGGATGAATGGTATGTAGTTAAATGGTTTAAATACTTGAATGATTCAATCTTGAGGATTAATTAGTGAGGTGGTAGGTGAAAGGAGAATTAAGATGTATACTAAGTTTGAATCTTTACTTGTGAATGTTTAAAGGAATTAGATATTATTTATATTGAGGATTATTAGTTAGATTACTAACATAATTTTTCTGTAGTTAAGGCTATTCTCTGGTTATGCATAAGTTGGTAATAATCTTACTTGATTAAGGTATGGTGGTGTAACCATACTTATGGTACATATAATGATATGATGAAAATATTTTTCCATAAGGTAATATGTATTTCACTTTTGGATTTGATTTTATTATGGTCAGGTTCATTGAAGCTCTGGAGTAGTGAGGAAGTTATGTACTAAACTGAAGTATGGAAAGTACTGTACTTGTATTAATGGACTTTTGTAACAAGAACTATGGCTATGTATAATGTATTAGTTTCAAAACTTTTGTAAGTTTTATGTTTTAGAATTTTTACTAATATACGCTTCTTAGAAAATTTATCTTTAAGTAATAATAAAATTAATAAGAATAAGTAGAAATTTAGGCCGTTACACTAGGCGTTTTAATCAATTACATTCTGTTATAAAAATCTGTTATAAATAGATTGAAGGCTTGACTGATCTTTTAACTTGAATACTTCAAATTCTCTGAGCATATACAAGCCTTCACAAAGTTAGAAAGTAATTTTCTGAGTTAACAAAGCTCTTGTCCCACTCTTTAATCTTCATGGTGTATTGAAAGATTTCTTGGGCAAGATTTTCAAAGAAGCTTTTGGAGAGAAAGTTCTGAAATTGATTTCTTCATTTCAACTCTGATTGGTAACTCATATTCATTCATATTCATTGGATCATCAGGTTGTCTCCCTCCATTAATTCTTGTTGTAAATTTGTTTTTGAATTCTTGGTTGTTTGTAACTATTGTAAAGGGTTCTTGAGGCTTTTTCTAGAGTAGGTTTCTCTAGAGGGAAAGAGTAGAGAAGGTTTCTCTATGTCTTGATCACTAGGAGTCTAATGGTGTTTTAGGTTTCTATTCTTTATCTAGGCTTGATAAAGGGTGATTGTTGTAAAGCTTGTAAGAACTGAAAATTGATAATAGTGGAACTCTAATCTAGTGTTGATTAGAAGAAAATGGATGTAACTTCTCTTGAAAAGTGAACCAGTATAAATTCTTATCTTGGTTTTCTATTCCTTAATCTCTTGTTATCTTGATCATTAGTTCTTGGTGTTATTCTCATTACTCAACAAGTTCTGTTTTAAGGAATTGATTTCTTGGACTGAGTGATTTCATTGATTTGAAGCATTCTTGGTTCAATTGTGATTAAGATCCTTTAACTCTGATTTTACAAATTTATTTTTAAAAACCAAGTTTAAACCAATTCACCCTCCTCTTGGTTATTGTAGGTATTCCTATTATTTTCAATTGGTATCAGAGCATGTTCTTGAGTGTTATTCAAGATCACTAACTTTCTTTAAAAAGAAAATGAAAACCACACAAATTACCTTCAAGGAGGGTGCCTCCCTCAATCGTCCTCCGATGTTTGAAGGAGAGCATTTCAATTTTTGAAAAAATAGAATGCAAATCTTTATTCAATCAAATGACTCAGGTGCTTGGAATGCAATAGAAAAAGGTTCTTTGATTCCTATTAAAACTGTTGGTAATGATATGATTCCCAAAGAATGGGATGAAATGACAGATGCTGAAAAGAGAGTTGTCAAATATGATTTCAAAGCTAAAAACATAATTATTTTTGCACTTTCTTCTGATGAATTCTTTAGAACTGTTAGATGCAACAGTGCAAAGGAAATGTAGGAGATGCTGGAGATAACTCATGAAGGTACAGATGAAGTAAGAAGATCAAGGAAGCATGCCTTGATCCATGAGTATGAAATGTTTAAGTTAAACTCCACAGAAAAGATATCTCAGCTTCAAACAAGATTCACTCACATAGTAAATCATCTTCTTGGTCTTGGAAAGATCTTTGATGCTGAAGAGTGGAACATCAAAATCTTGAAGTGTCTCACAAGACCATGGTAACCAAAGGTGACAGCAATCAAAGAATCAAAAGATCTTATCCAAAATATCAATGGCTGCACTTTTTGGTAAGCTTCTTGAATATGAACTTGAAATGTCACAACTAACCAATGCTGAAGATGCAGATAAGAAACATAAAAGCATAACCTTGAAAGCTGCATCCTCAAAGGTGGAAAAGGTTGAAGACTCAAGTGAAGAAGATGAAGAGGACAACATGAATCTAATTGTCAAAAAATTCAACAAGTTCTTGAGAAGAAACAAGAACAGAAAGTTCACAAATTTCAACAACAATAATAGTGACAACAACTTTACTTTCTTTGAATGTGGTAAGCCTGACCACATTAAATCTGAATGCTCTATCTTTTTGAAAAAGCAACAAGGTGAAAACAAGACAAAGAAAGAAGGAAAGCCAAAGAGAGCCTATATAGCTTGGGAAGACAATGAGTCAACAACTTCTGAATCATCAAGTGAGAATGAAGAACCAAATGTGTGTTTCACTTCCACAATAAGTGAAGATGATGAACTCTCAAGTGCAGAAACATTTAAATTCTTATTTGATCAAGTTGTTGATGCTTTCCAAGAAATGCATGAAGAGGATCAAAAGCTTGCAAAATCCAATAATAGGCTAAAAGGAAATCTTAAATGGCATGTCACAAAAATTGCAAAAATGCAAACTAAAATTTGTAACTTGAAAGAAGAAAATGAAAAACTTGTTTCAAGGTACAAATTGAATGGATGTCTATGTGCTTCTTCTTCAAATGTTGACAAATACGAAGCTTTGCAATAAGAGTTTGATGAGTTCAAAAAGAGTCAAGGTGAAAAACATATGTTAGTACTTGCTAAAAATAATTACTTGGTTAATCTTTTGAAAAAGCCTTATAAAGGAAAATGCAATTTAGCTGAAATGTTAAGTGTCCAAAAATATGCAGGGGATACTTCTGGATTGGGCTACAAACATGGATCTTACAAGCTATAGCTCTTGATGTTCTTTCAAAATGAGTCATATGATTAACCTTTCTTTTGAAGCAGCTTTTTGATATTTCTGTTTTGGAGGCACAAACTTGGTTTTACCAGAAGATTTTGATCCATTAGGGGTGTTTGCGGGTCGGTTCGGATCGGTTTTGGTCAAATTTAGGACCCAACCCAATCAAATTTAATCGGTTCAGTTCGGTTCAGTTTTCAAAGAAAAAAATTGAAACCCAACCCAACCCAACCCGTTCATGAACGGTTCGATTTGGATCACCGAGTTACCCTTTTTTTTTAACTACTATTTTATATCACGATTCTTTCAAATATCCCATACAATTAACACAATATTATCAAATGTATGAAAGTAGTAAAATTGATTCATTTAATACCATCAACATAATATTCTAAAATAGACTTATAATATAAATTAAAACAAAATATTTTTGAACAAGATTTACTATAATAGTCTGAATCACAATTGTTTTTTACAAACCAATCTTTGTTATAACCAATTTTGTTGCTACCAGATTTGTTGAAACAAACAAATAAACAAAATATGATTCATTAATATTATAAACATGGTAAACAAAATATGAAAAAAAGGTCATAACCTTAAATCAATTCTTATTTCAAAGTAACATACTATTAGTACCTTGGTTTTGATCAAATTTTCCATTATTTTTATTTCAGCTACTTAAAGTTTTAAAGTAGGGAACATAACTTAAATGTCTAAAATACAAGGTCCTAAACAGTTAGCTGATTGCCATGATTTATTTATATAAAACTGTGGATGGTCAATTTAAGTCAATTGAGAACTTTTTTAATATTGAAAATTATTTCATTTGGTCCAATTTTTGGAAGCAATCGAGACTTTTTTAATTATAAAAGTATGTTATTAAAACTTCTATAACATATGAATATTATGTTGGTTCCAGATGAACCCAAGAGGGGGTGAATTGAGTTTTATAAAATAATTAATAATTTAAAATGAAACTCAAAACAATAATATAGAGATAAGAGATAAAGAAGACACAATCAATTTTAACGTGGAAAACCCAATTGGGTAAAAAATCACGATGTCCAAATTGGATAATCAATTCAATGGACAGCTCCACTATGATAAATTTGTATACAAGAGTTTATAGTATCCTAGTTTCCTAGTCTACCCGTACACAACAATTATTCCAACTGGTATCCTTGTTTCCCAGCAAAAAGCTCTAGTCTCAATTCACCAAGAATAGAGACAGACTGGTATCCTTGTTTTCCAGCCAGACTGGTATCCTAGTTTCCCAGCCAGAAGTTGTACATCTCAATTCATCAAGAACAGGGACAAAACTGGTATCCTAGTTTCCCAACTGCGACCTTTTCCAAAGTCAAGAAGAAGAATACGATAAAAATATTCTATTATATTATCCAATGCAATCTTAAAGATATCCTATTATATTATGCAATGTAATCTTAAAAATATTATATCCTATTTTTTAATGCAATATTAAAAAATATTCTATCCTATTTTTGAATGCAATCTTAAATATTTACAATACCACACCTTTTTTTATTGTCAAATTATTTTTTTAATTTTTAATATATATATATATATATATATAAATTTATATTATTATTACGGGTTCACGGATTGGGTCTTGGGTCAACAGATCTGTAAATATAAACCTGTGATCCAATCCATACATGAACAATTTTGATCGGTTCGGTTCGATTTTGACCCAAATATATAAATGATCCAAACCAAACTATTCAGATCGGTTCGGATCAGTTTGGGTTCACGGGTGACCCGTACCTGTAAACACCCCTACTTGTAACTATTGTATGAAGAAAGGTCATACATCTAATAGATGGTATGCTAGGAGATTCTATGTGCCAAATGGAGAATGCATTTGGGTGCCAAAGAAAAGGAAAATAGCTAACCCTTATGAACCCAACCTCAATTGGGTCCCTTCCTTTGTAAATTGATTTGAATTTTGCAGGTATGTCTAAGAGCAAGATCATCTTTATGGTATCTTGACAGTGGATGCTCTAGACATATGACTGGTGACATATCAATGCTCACAAATTTAACTCTTAAAGATGGTGGTTTTGTCACTTATGGAGACAATAACAAAGAAAAGATAGTTGGTGAAGGAAATATAGGAGACAACTTTAAGACCAAGATCAGAAATGTTCTCTATGTGAAAGGCCTAAAGCATAATCTTCTAAGTATAAGCCAACTATATGACAAAGGATTCAAAGTGTCATTCAATGACAATTGTTGTATGATATGTGATGGTCAAACCGGTGAGGTGATGAATCTTGGTTATGGCATAGAAGGGCAAGTCACATTAACATGCATCATATGAACAAACTTATAAGAAAAGACTTAGGCATTGGCTTACCCAAACTAAAGTTTGAAAATGACAAACTATGTGATGCTTGTCAAAAGTGAAAACAAACAAAAAATTATTTTCAAAGTAAAAATGTTGTTTCTACTTCAAGATCCCTTGAATTACTTCACATAGATTTGTTTGGTCCTTTTAGAACTATGATTTTAGGAGGTAATTTATATGGGCTTGTAATTGTTGATGATTACTCTAGATTCATATGGACTTTGTTTATAAGATCCAAGAGTGATTCTTTCAATGCTTTCAGAAAATTAGCCAAACTTGCTCAAAATGAAAAGGGAAGCAAAATTATCTCAATAAGAAGTGATCATGGTGGGGAATTCCAAAATGGGCATTTTAAAAAATTTTGTGAAGAAAATGGAATTAACCACAATTTTTGAGCTCCAAGAACACCCCAACAAAATGGTGTTGTGGAGAGGAAAAATAGATCCCTTGAAGAAGGTGCAAGAACTCTTCTTAATGAGACAAACTTGCCTAAACATTTTTGGGCTGATGCTGTAAGTACAGTTTGCTACACTTTGAATAGATAACTAATAAGGCATATTTTAAAGAAAACTCCTTATGAACTATACAAAGGTAGAAAACCAAACATTTCTCACTTAAGAGCATTTGGCTGCAAGTGTTTTGTATTGAATAATGGTAAAGAATCACTTGGAAAATTTGATGCTAAAGCTGATGAAGCCATTTTCCTTGGATACTCATTACATAGCAAAGCATATAGAGTTTTCAATGAAAGAACTTTATGCATGGAAGAATCTGTTCATGTTATTTGTGATGAATCTAATCCCTCTAAAGAGGAAAAGAAGTGTGAAAATGATCCAAGTCCTTTAGAAGAGTTGATATACTTAATGGATCAATAAATAAAGAAAAGGAAGAACCAATTGCTGAAATGAAACCATCAACACCAATCCAAGAGCCAAAAGATTGGAGAACCACAAGAGATCTCTCCCTTAACAATATAATTGGTGAGGTTTCAAAGGGAGTATCTACTAGATCTTCATTGAGAAATCTATGTTGTAATATGGCTTTTGTTTCACAAATAGAACCAAAGAGCATTGATCAAGCCTTAATTGATGAACATTGGATGCATGCCATGCATGATGAACTGAATCAATTTAAGAGAAATGAAGTTTGGGAACTTATTCCAAGACATTCTTCTCTCAAACCTAGTAGCACTAAATGGGTTTTTAGAAACAAACTTGATGAAAGTGGTATCATAGTCAGAAACAAATCTAGATTGGTTACAAAAGGTTACAGCCAAGAGGAAGGCATTGACTATGAGGAAACCTATGCTCCAGTAGCAAGGTTAGAAGCCATTAGGTTGCTCCTTGCATATGCATGTTTGATGGATTTTAAACTGTTTCAAATGGATGTTAAAAGTTCTTTCTTAAATAGATATATTGAGGAGGAAATCTATGTTGAGCAACCTCCTGGTTTTACAGATTTCAAATATCAAAATCATGTCTTTAAACTAAAGAAAGCTCTTTATGGTTCAAAACAAGCTTTAAGGTCTTGGTATGAGAGATTGAGCAAATTTCTACTTGATCAATCTTTCATAAGAGAACATGTTGATAAAACATTGTTCATCAAAAGGCAAAGAAATGATATCTTATTGGTTCAAGTATATGTTAATGATATAATTTTTGGTTCAACTAATTAATCCTTGTGCAAAGAATTTTCTATCTCTATGCAGAATGAGTTTGAAATGTCAATGATAGGAGAATTAACATTCTTTCTTGGACTTCAAGTGAAGCAAATGAAGAATGAGACATTTCTAAATCAAACCAAATATTGCCATGAAGTGATCAAAAAGTTTGAAATGGAGAAAAGCAAAGATGTTGCAACTCCAATGGCAATATCAACCTATCTTGATTCAGATGAAAAAGGGAAGAAGGTTGATGAGTTAAAACTTAGAGGAATGATTGGATCCTTACTATATTCGATAGCAAGTAGACCATATATTATGTTAAGTGTATGTTTGTGTGCAAGATATCAAGCAAATCCCAAAGAATCACACCTCACTACAGTCAAAAGAATCATCAAATATCTCAAATCAACACCAAAAGTTGGTCTTTGGTATCCCAAAGGTGCATCACTCAACTTAGTTGGATATTCTGATTCTGATTTTGCAGGATACAAATTGGATAGAAAAAACACCAGTGGAACTTGTCACCTACTAGGCAGTTCACTAATCTCATGGCATTGCAAGAAGCAATCTTGTATTGCTTTATCAATAGCTGAAGCTGAGTACATCTTTGCTGGAAGTTGTTGTGCTCAAAGCCTTTGGTTGAAGCAACAATTACAAGATTTTGGTGTAGAATTAAAAGAAATACCATTGCTATGTGACAACACAAGTGCCATCAACATATCCAAAAATCCAATAATGCACTCAAGGACCAAACACATTGAGATAAGACATTATTTCCTTAGAGATCACATCCAAAAAAGTAACATCAAAATTGATTCAATTGATAGTCATAATCAATTGGCTGATATATTCACTAAACCTTTGGCTAGAGATAGATTTTATACTCTTAGGAACATGCTTGGTATCCTTGATGAGTCTAACATTTGCTAGCATGTTTGTTATGTGTTTATCTATGTGAAATAGCATCTTACTTGACTAACCATCACATGTGTTTCAAAATTCAAGATTGGCTGCATAATTACTATTCATTCTGCAAGATGCTTTGTAATAATCGATTACAGCACGGGATAATCAATTATTTGATGTTTATGCTACATTCAAAGTCATTTTCTATGTCATGTAATCGATTACATTCACGAAATAATCAATTATTGTTCATCAAAATTGAATTCTCAATTTACTTTTCTCTGTAATAATCAATTACGTATCGAAATAATCGATTACTACTCATAATTTTTTTTCTGATTCAAAAGCTTCCTATAATAATCGATTACATATCGATATAATTGATTACTATTCACACGAAAAAATTTATGATTCAAAAGCTTCATGTAATAATCGATTACTGCACGGAATAATCGATTACTTCGTTATAAACTGCCATTGTTAAGAACGAAATAATCGATTACATAAGCTTGTAATCGATTACTTATGGCCATTATCAAATTTTTGCAGATTTTTTAAAAATCGAAACTGACATATCTCTGATTAAATTCAAATTTTGAACCTGTCACTGAGAAGTTATGGCCTGGATATGCATAATAATTGTTCCAACGTTCAAATTTCAAAATTAAACTCAGAATTTTGGTTATAAATTGAGCCTTTGTGAAGCATCATTCATACCCATCTAAGAGAGTGAAAACCAACAAAAGAAAGGTTGGAGAATCTTCTAAACCTGCAGTAAATAGGTTAGATCAATGGTTCTCTAGTGAGTCTGAGAAAATGACTTATTTGCAATTCAATCCCACAAAACTTGTTATGCCTCCCAAATACCTTGACCTTAATTGGTTTATCAAGGAGGGATTTCAGTTTCCTGCTATGATAGAGGCTCAAGGACTGAAAATTTTTTTGGAACTCAAGGGTACTTTTTACCTTGAGTTGGTGAAAGTATTTTCACTTGTGCTTAGGCCAGGATGGATGGGATCATTCGTTCCCAAGTGAAAGGTTTTCCCATGGTAATAGATGATGAGGTATGTGAAGTTGTTGTTGGAATCTCCTCTGCTGGTGTGAGGAGATTTGATGAAGAAATAGGAGGATATAACAAGATTGACACTTATAGGCAGATGCTACGAGACCCACAAGCTAGGCTGAAGACAAGGCTTGGTGTAGGCAATCTGACAGGGGAGGATAGGTTGTTTCATTACATCTATATCCTTACTCCTAAGTCTACTAACCATGCTCAAATCATTGATGATGATTTGTAGCTTTTTTGTGGTTTGAAGACCTCTACTCAGATAAATTGGATTATGGTTTTTATAGAAATAATGGTGAAATCCAATAGGTTGATTAGTTATAATTTCCCTTATGTTGTTCTTGTATCTAGGTTTATAGATTATTTTCAGATTGATGTAACAGATGAGGTAGTTGATCATATTACTGATACTAGCAGCCTTATTAAGGAGAAACATCTGAATAAGCTTGGCTTGGTAAAAACAGTCAATGGGTGGTTAATGGCTGGGCAGCAACCTCAAGCTGGAGTTGGAGGAGGTGCTGCTGAAGGGGGAGAAGAAGATGAAGAAGCCGAAGGAGAACCTGAACCACAATAATATTCACCATTTGAATCTTTCATGATTTAGAAAATGGATGCCTTATTGTCTCTTCATCATGAGCACAGAGCAGAGACTAACTCATCCTTGGAAGACAGGATTGTTCTTGATGATTTAGAAAACATAGAAGCCATGATTGTTCTTGATAATTTTGATAAACTCACTCAGGTTGCTTGTGTTTCTTTCTTGTTCTGTGGCTGTTGTCTTTCCTGTTATGCTTTGGTCTTTGTTGTTTTTTATTTCCTGATTAATGTACTGCACTATTTCCCTTTCCATTAATGAAATTTCAATTTATGTTTCTCATTGTTCGAGTTGATAATTTTTTTTGTCTTTGATAAGCCAAATAGGGGGGAAAATAATCGATTGATAACTAAAGGTGGGGGAAGTTGCTATGTTTTGCTATGTTTTTGCAAATTAATGATTGATGAAATTAATTAAGTTAGGGGAAGCAAAAATAAATGAAAGAAAATGATTAATGTTTATGCAAGCATCATTCTTGACACTTGTTCTTGGCTAAAAGGCTGATTTGATTTCAGGTTAACAAGTTTGAGTCTTCTATTATTCATCCCTCAAAGCACTTAAAAGCTAAACAAATGTTCAATCAATATTTGGCATGTTCAAAGCCAAAAAGGGGGAGATTGTTGGATATAGGGGGAGTAGCAAGAAGATGAAGCTAAAGAAGAAGCTTGTGACTTAGAAGAAAGTTTTGAGCTTTTCACATGCCAAGGAATTTGTAATTTGTTCAAGTGTATGAGAGGCAAATCTTATGATCCTTGCATTGCATGAACATGGTCATTAACTTGCATACATGATTTCATTAAAAGCATTAAGGCTATTCATAATTCCAAAAGAAATGAAATTCTCATGGTTACGTTTTTGGAAAAATGAAATCTTATTGCTTTAATCGATTGCATAACAGATTAATTGATTACAAGCCTTGTTTTGATTCTGGAAAAGCTATAAAGAACAAGTTAATCGATTACAGCCTTCTTGTAATTGATTACATAGAACAAAAAGAAAAATTTGTCTTCTTGTTTTAATCGATTACCATAATATCATAATCGATTACTGAAGTTCAATTTTTTATGTTCCTGACTGACTTAATCGATTACCACATTTTGTAATCGATTACATAAACATATTCTGGAAATCATGTTCATCTGGTTTAATCAATTACCACAAGCAGCAATCGATTACATAAGCTTGTTTTATAACTTGTCCTGTCTGCTTTAATCGATTAAGCTCAGATTAATCGATTACTTTGTTCGTTATAAAGCCCAGAATAAGCTATGAACATTTTAATTGATTATTTGACACTTTAATCAATTACTAGGCGTTTTAATCGATTACATTCTGTTATAAAAATCTGTTATAAATAGAGTGAAGGCTTGTCTGATCTTTTAACTTGAATACTTCGAATTCTCTAAGCATATACAAGCCTTCTCAAATTTAGAAAGTAATTTTCTGAGTTAACCAAGCTCTTGTCCCACTCTTTAATCTTCATGGTGTATTGTTAGACTTTTGGTAAGTGTACCAATTGTCGTTGTAAGTTACAAAATTTATAAAAGTTCATCTCCACAGGGACTTGATTTTTACTCAGTTAATTCAAATAAAGCTTAACAGTTTAATAGTTATGTACAATGAGTGTGAACGGAGTTTCATGTAGTTGTGGATTAACAGAAATTGTGAAAATTTAGAAGAAACGGAAATAATAAACTTAGTGCGGAAGATTACGAGTAATTACAGAAAATTACGAAAGATTATGAAAACTAATAAAACGAGTTTGATTAATTTAAGAACGTAGGATTGGATTTCATCATTCATACCCTTAGTATTCAATTAATATTACCATGCATAAGTTATTTTCTTTTATTACTGATGCACACATAAAATCACCACAAATCGATCCCTCGTATTTGAGAATCCTAAGAATATTTATCAACTATCGACCCCTCGCATATAAAATAAATACCCCAGCATTACGATCATATTCGCATGCTATTTACAATCTAAACGTTATGCTCTATTCCTAGCAATGTAACGCAAAAAGTAAATTTATCCAATTCAAGTTTTAAGAGTACTTTCCAGTTAAACTTAGAACCTTAATTCATGAAACTATTGATCAAGTAGAATCAAGCGTTAAGTACGGAATAAATTTACCAATAATAAATAGAAAAGACTTATG
Source organism: Glycine tomentella (assembly GCA_007407185.1). Classification (NCBI taxonomy): domain Eukaryota; kingdom Viridiplantae; phylum Streptophyta; class Magnoliopsida; order Fabales; family Fabaceae; genus Glycine; species Glycine tomentella. The sequence continues at coordinate 370,356 of PYAF01005503.1, forward strand.
CATAAATAAATATTAAAAGAGATACTTAAGAGTAAGAAGATCACATCCAATCCTTTGAGAGAAGTTAGCCAAGCATGGACAAAACCTCCTTAGAAGAATAGATGAAAAGACTGATCACCGCTTTCTATTTCGGCAGAGTTTCCACACTAATTCTCACCTCTCTCACTAACCTAAGCTATCTACTAACAAGATTTAAAGAGAATGAAGCTTAGGAACAAGCTTAAGAGGAAGGGAGAAGAGAAAATTAGGATTGCAGGAAGTGCATTTGCCTTGGGAGTGCTTGGGTATTTATAGGGGTTGGCCTAGTCGAGTTTGGTCGCCCAAGCAACCAATTCCTTCATGAAATACTCACTTGGGCGAGTTAATAGCCCAAGTTGCACGTCCACATGGCCACTTGAAGGCCCAATTGCGGGTGTTGCTCGCCCAAGCGAGCAAAATATACTACACTCACTCGCTTGGGCGAGTTAAATGTACTTCCAGAAGGGTCTTTGGGCTTTTAATGTATTTTGGGCCTGATTTGCTTGCTGCACCTCCCAGGTTTGCTTTTATGAGTCATTTTTGCTTGCTTTATGTGTACGGAAGCTTCGAAATTCATGAAATCTAGCAAAATACAAAAGAAGGTTGGATGAATCTTCAAGAATTATAAACACAACATAAATGCTAATTGTTAAATACAAACTAACTAGATTAGGGCAAATTTTGATAGATATTCTTAGTAAAAACACAAGATAAGTGCCTTAAATGTAATCTAAATTTCACTAAGATATGGCACTTATCATGTATTGAAAGATTTCTTGGGCAAGATTTTCAAAGAAGCTTTTGGAGAGAAAGTTCTGAAATTGATTTCTTCATTTCAACTCTGATTGGTAACTCATATTCATTGGATCATCAGGTTGTCTCTCTCGATTAATTCTTTTTGTAAATTCGTTTTTGAATTCTTAGTTGTTTGTAACTATTGAATGTGAGGCTTTTTCTAGAGTAGGTTTCTCTAGAGGGAAAAAGTAGAGAAGGGTTCTCTATGTCTTGATCACTAGGAGTCTAATAGTGTTTTAGATTTTTATTCTTTATCTAGGCTTGATAATGGGTGATTGTTGTAAAGCTTGCAAGAACTAAAAATTGATAATAGTGGAACTCTAATCTAGTGTTGATTAGAAGAAAATGGATATAACTTATCTTGAGAAGTCAACCAGTATAAATTCTTGAGTTGGTTATCTATTCCTTAATCTCTTCTTGTTATCTTGATCATTAGTTCTTGGTGTTATTCTCATTACTCAACAAGTTCTGTTTTAAGCAATTGATTTCTTGGACTGAGTGGTTTGATTGATTTGAAGCATTCTAGGTTCAGTTGTGATTAAGATCCTTTAACTCTGATTTTACAAATAAATTTTAAAAGACCAAGTTTAAACCCATTCACCTCCTCTTGATTATTGTGGGTATTCCTATTGTTTTTAGCCAAAACAAGGCAACTTATCCTTGCCATTATTGAGTCAATGAACAACATACAAGACATACAAGGAAGAGCAACAAAGAAGAATAAATTCATCAATGAAGAAAAAAAATGTATTAAAAAATAATTGTCAAGTTTTACACGGCCTCAGCGACCCAAAATCAACAAGCAAAAATACAAAAAGAAAAGAGCAATCTAGACACTGACCCCATCATCATGCTCTTCACTGGAACCCTCCTCCGCAGTAGTAATCTCTTCCTCGTCAAGTAGAACATTGTCCTTCACATCCTTGAATGGGTCAAACAGACCTAGGCGAAGGTCCTTAGCGAAGAACCCGACCTACCTAACAACATTGTGAAAGCCTTTTTCGTGTTGTTGCACGACCTCCTTCTTGTAGACAAGCAGATCCTCCTTAAGCTCCTTGTAGGCTTCCTTCTCCTTTGAAGCCCTAAGCTCAAACTCCTTCAGTCGGGCCTTCAGGTTAGCCACCATCTTGGTAAGCTCATCCCTTTCAGCAGCAACACTGTCAACAGCAGTGATGGTAGGAGGAGCAGCAATGATAGTAACAGGGGCAACAACAGCCTAAACAGCCAACAAAACCACAGGTAGATCCTGCGAACAACAATAGCAGGAGAGCCACCTGCATTGGGAAGTAGTTCGACAGCCTGCCTCATGGAGCAGAGGCTGAGCGAGACCCTCGACTTCTTGTAGCCTGACGTCCCAACACCATCATTTTGTTTCCTCTTAGCTAAAACAAAGGAAAGGATGTTGGGCCAAGCTTCAACGACGTCAACATCAGTAGGGTTAACCCCAGCGGCAGGTCGACCCTCGTTTCTAGGGGGAGGGTTGACAGAAGAAGGTGGCACAACTCCATCATCAGGTCCAGCGTGCTTCACCAGGGGCCTCCAGGGAAAACCACCCATTATACCTGCAAGACAACCAAAACACAACCAATGTTAGCTTAGGTTAAATACCCCAAATACAGAGGAGAACAAGGCAAAGTGATTTACCATCCAAGACAGAAAACGGATCGTCCGCTGAAGCAAAGACAAAATGGCTCGCACGTCCCAAAGTCGGCTATTGCTATGAGATTTCCTTGTCCACTCTCTCGACAAGGGTCAACAGGTCCTCGTCAAACGACTTCAATATGGTGGGGTCAGGTTGCCAGTAGAACAGGAAGCGGAGCTCCCTGCCCCGGTTGAACATCATTGGTAACCCATCTGCCACGATGTTAGTATCCCAGACCTTAAAGAAATGGTCCTTAAAGCTACGAAAGATGTTTGAGTCAAACTCGAACAGCTTCTTGGATACAATGTTCAAGGAGACCCAACCAATCTTACCCATAAGCTTCATTTGGAAATAGAACAAAAATACTAACACGCTGGGTCGGATAATAAAGAAAGGGCATAAAATCTCAGAAGCCTTCACCATAGCCCAACTATTGGGGTGAAGTTGGGAGGGGCTACATTCAAGTGATCAAGTAGAGCACATTCAAAGGAGTTCAAGGGAAGAATTAAATCCAGTATCTCAAAGAGGCATCAGTACATAAAGAAGAAAGGCGGATAACCTAGCACCACCCTCAAGAAAGGAAAGTCATCCATCTCGCAGGAGTCCTCAGGGCTTATCAACCTAAGTTGACAACACAAAGCATCGATACTTGCCACCGAGCTGATAGAAGATCGATATTTCAGAACATCGTCTCTCACCCACTCGTAGCCAACAACAGTGGGAGAAGACGATGATGAGCTAGCACTATGGTTGCGTCGTACACATGGGGAAGCTTTGGTATCCCCTCCAACACTTTTCCTCTCTCCCCCCAAAGCAGAGGGGGGAAGGATGGTGGTAATCAGAGGCGCCCTCTTACGAAGGCGAGAAGAGCCTTCCCCAACACAACGCGAGTCCACCTTCCTCCCCGAAGAGGAGGACTCACTATTGAAGGTTCCATGGCGAGTTCCTCCTCTGAGGAGTCTCCAATGGAGATAATCACCATCTACTAGGAGTTGCTGAATTGAACCCCCAGAATCATTACCACCTAAACCCAAGGCAGAATAAAAAATGGGAGACAAAGACATGATTGAAGAAATACCTTGAACGGAGAAGAATGATTGAAAATATGAAGAGAAAATCAAGAAAGCAAAGAAAGATCTAGAAGGAAGAAAATTAAGAAATGCAAGAATGACGGTCACAGAAACGTTAAACGTCCATTCTATTTAAATAGAGGCGTGATTTTTCGATTACTAGTAGGAGTTGAAACGACTTCCTTGAAATCCATGTCACGATACTGCTCAACTCACCCACTACCCACGTCTCTATTACGTGTTCATTCCATGACATGTATGTAAGAGTACATTAAGTACACTCCACGCGCCTGTGGCAAAGGACAAACGAAACAACTGGCCTTCAAAGCATTCTCCAATGGTCAAATAAGGGAAATTGTCCAACCTGGACACTTCACTTGCCTAGCATGTTTGACCTCACCTAGAGAACAAAAGCATGTCCTCCCTGGACATCCTGATAAGAAAAGCTCGGACAACACTTGTCCAGGATGGGGGGCTTGACAAGCCAAACAAACCAACAATTCTGGCACCTGTTGAGGTTATCACCATCGACACTAGGCGACATTTGTCCATGCTTGGAGGCTTGACAGACCTGCGACTCTCTCACTTGTTTAGGTTACTACCCTTGACACCAAATGATCTCCATAGACATTGGACAGTATCCGTCAATACAAGACAATCACTTTCGCCCGCAAGCTGGCTCATAGTTTGGGGCTTATGTATTGTCTGGGGTCCACCAAATACACATGGTCACTTACATGATGCTCCAATACACGTGTCCACCCTCTATGTCAGTCCTGCTATAGGAGCACGAATGTTTCCCCTAAGCAAGTGGGCTGTTAAGCCTAACAAGTTATATTTAATGCCTTAATTCAAATGTTATTGATAATGATGCAACATCCTTATCAAATGGCAGATACCTAATTATCTACAAGCCACAAATTATCTACAAGGTACACATTATCTATAAAACTAATTATGTATAACATGCAATTATCTATTAGTCATTATCTATAAGGATTGTTATACCACTCTAACAACCCTGACACACAAGGATCAGAGGCTCCCCCTCACGTTATAAATACTAGGTTTTATCCAACCCTTCACATTAAGAGATATCTATAAGAACAAACATGTTTTATTTATTTTATTTGTTTATGTAAAAGAATTAGATCAATTAAAAATATACACACTTTTCTTAAAAATATATATTTAATAAGTAAGAAAATGAATAAAAATATGATGTAAGTAAATTTATAATGGTTCTTTTTTATTTCATAGACCGTTTTCTTTCTTTATTAGGATGTTATTTAATAGGTAAGATATTATACTGCATTTTTTAAAATTTGTATTTTTCCTAAAAATGCATATCCATAATCCATGCAAGTAATAATTTTAATATACACCTTCGTATTTTATGAGTATTTAGATATTTATATTGAGTTTTTTTTCTTAAACATTAGTTAAACAAAAATAAATTTTCATATGATAGTAATAAATCATAGCAAATAATATATTTAACTAAATTCAATTACAATATTTTTTTAGCTAGGTTGAGTTTCATTTAAGGAATAGTTGTTTTAAAAAAAATTATTCTAGATGAATTATATTTTTTTATAGATTAGTATATATAGCTCAGTAAAATAAAAAAAATTAAAACAAAAAATGGTTTAATTTAAAGAAAAATACATTTTTTTAAAAAAATAAGGAAAAAATATAAAAACAATTTTAAAAAATAAATAAAAGAAATAACAAAAAAAAATTAAACTGATTTAAAAAAAAAACTAGTTTAGAAATCGATTCCTCAAAATATTTCTAAACTAGGCAAAAAAAAGACATACTTTGGAAATTGTTTTTGGGAAATCGATTTATAAAGTACATAAAAAAAAAAGTTCAATTTTTCTTCAACTACGGTGATGTTTTTTTTTTTTCACCTCCTATTTTTATGATTCAAAACATTCCTGTATGTTTTTTTTTTCTTCAATGTATTAGTTAACAAATTGAACTCAAATATTAATTTAAATACACAATCATAAAAAAAAAAAAGGATAACATAGTTTGATCGAGTCTAATATTTGGAAGGCTGAGAAAAAAAAAGTACATCTAAAATAAGCATTTAGAAGAAAAAAATTAAGACGAGAATTAATCATCTTATAACTCATTTAAATCCTCTCCACTAAATCGTTCGTGCATAAGAAAATAATTGTATTAGATAAAGTTTTATGACAATGTAAATGATTTCTCTAGTTCATTTTTTTATTGTAATTATATTATATATTATATATCAGATATAAAATTTAGTAGTTATCTGCCCTTATAGGAACAAAGAAAGAGATCGACTTTGGGGACAAATGATGACGGTTGACATATTTTGGAGTGTCCTCCGGCGTGGATTCGGATTGCTCTTTTAACTGATTTTTGGAGATTTCTTTTACTACTGGGGTTTCTAGTTTGAGCTTAACCTAAACCCCTTGTAGCACCAAAAATAAATAATATTAAACTTTTTTTTACTTTTATTGATATGCATTTATCATTAAATGGTATAGTTATCATGTTTTGTTAAAAAAACAATCATTTTTAAGATACTGTCATTTTAGATAGTTTGGTATTTTAATGTACTTGTCTACATTATCTAATTCCTCATAAATTTACAATCATTAAATAGAATAAAAAATATTTAATCAATGCTTACATTTTACTATAACTGTAGCGTTGTAAGGTTCTTACAATTACCTTAAGAGTGTCTCAGAGAGTTATGTGATGAATTCGAAGTCTATTTTACTTCTCTCAACTATTTTTTTTTTAAATCGTATTGACATAAAGATGTTTTTGTTAAACATAATGATAAATTTTTGTTGAGAACTATGAATCCACACAAGATAGATATTTTATTCTCAACATAATTTATTTCATACTTAAATTCGAATCCTTAATCACTTATTAAAAAATACAAATCGTTATCACTTATGACAATCCTAATTATATTTGATTTTATTTTGTCTGTATTTCTAGTTAAACAGTATTACCTAAATAATTTCCTGTTTAATTTTAGAGAAGAAAGGGTCATGCATGCAATTTTACTCTTATGACTAATTAATATTTCAGTCCCCGCAATGACACGAAAATTGCTTAACTTATATAACTAAAATTTGTGTTATATAAATATTTTTTAATAAATAAACTATATTGCAAATAAAATTAAAAATTAAAAATATTTTTAACTTATAAATTATATTTTTACTTATGATAAACAAATTATAGTGATAACAAATTTCTATTTTGTGCATATGTAAATCATATTAAATAAATATTGTAGTTCAATTTAATTTGAATCAGATTGATATTTAAGATTTTTTTTTTCAATTTTCAGTTTATGTAGTTATAATTTTCCAGTTCGATCAATTATTACGATGCGCATTTAATTGAATATGTTGATGAACACACCTCAATTATATGAAACATGGAAAACACAAGTTCTTTCATTCATTTCTTTCTGCCATGAAAACTCTGAAGACTTTTTCCAAGTCCCACGTGAAGCCTCCTTAAAAATTGTTGTCGAGACAAACTCGTCGGCCAGATTTATTTATAGTCAAATAAATCCGAACGAGTTTGGACAAACAAGGTTGAGGATCGATCAGACAAATGGGGCGAAATAGCCCGTATGGCAGTCTGGACTATTTTTTCCCACAACCCTGCGAAATATGTGTGGTGACGTGATATCTTTCTGTTGGCCACCTATTTGGCTACAGGTGTCAGCGGAATACATGTTCAATGATGGGCAGGACATGTGGCAACGGAAAAAAAAGTCGTTGGGACACGTGTCATACATGAAATTGGTGGTATTGATTATAGAGACAGTGACCAGAGTGCCACGTTTGAACAAAAAAAAAACCTAAATGTCACGCAACATTAAAAATTTCCAGACTACCATGCAGGCTATTTCGCCCCACAACCCAGCGAAATACGTGTGCTGTTGTGGCGTCTTTTTGTTGGCCACCTATTTCGCTATAGGTGTCAGTGAAATACATGGTCAATAATGGGCAGGACACATGGCAACGGGAAAAAAAGCCGTTGGGACACGTGTCATGCATGGAATTGGTGGTATTGATTATATAAACTTCAAATGGTCATAACTTTTGATAGAAATGTTCGATTGAGACGTACGATATGTCAAAACGCTCGAAATTAAGAAAAGAAGCTGTGGGCAATGAATAACTCTTCATACTCCATATTATGCTATTCATCTAAATCATAATAATTTTTTCCTCGTATCTAGATTTCTTGGCAGATAACCCCATTTTCACACCTAAATTTAAAATTGTAAAAAAATAGCGCATTAATTAGAAATGAATTAACTATAATCACAGTTGTCAATGAAGAATAAACAAGTAGCTAATCATGTGAAAAAAGCTGATCATGCAGCTAAATTAGCACTAAACAAATACTATACAAGCACTACATCAAAAAGAAAAGAAACAAGACAACTCATAAATGGTAATCAGATGCTAAGAACAAGAATGTCTGCAAATGGTACAAAGCAGAAAGCCTCCAAGCTAATAAAGTAGTGGAAAAGAAACCTTAAATTGCAAACAACAGGAAGAATGAAGACTTGAAGAGGTGGCGCGGTGGCAGGTTGGGAGCGTTCTGCACAGTGCGGTCGTGGTTCGTGAAGTGAGAATAATGAAGACTGAAGAGGTGGCGCGTAAAGCGATGGCGCTGCAGGGGTCGTAAAGTGAGAAGTGAGAATAAAACCCTAGGGAAGCCAGGCGGTTAACTGCTGCTGAGTGACTGAGTGAGGAGTGGGCCTACTGACCGCTGAATTACGTTTTTTACTCTTTCTATTTACACCTCTATATTCTAAGTACACCCTTTTTACCTCTCAATTACCCATTATACCCTTTTTCTTAAAGAATTAAACCCCTTTTATTTTGAGACAGTGACCAGAGTGTCACGTTTGAACAAAAAAACACCTAAATGCCACGCCAACAATAAAAATTTCCAGACTGCCGTGCCGGCTATTTTGCCCCACAACCCAACAAAATAGTATGATGTGTGGCGTTTTTCTGTTGGCCACATATTTAGTTACAGGTGCCAATGAAATACGTGATCAATAACTGGCAGGACACGTGACAACGGAAAAAAAAGCCAATTTTTAAGTTTTTTTTTAAAAAAAATATTTGTCTTTTTCCATCCACTATAATTAATGCTCAATTAAAACAATTGATGTACACTGTTAGAGTATTGGTTAACACGTGACAGGAACAAATGGAATTGTCATAGTCGTCAAATTTTACTAATTTGTGTTCACTGATTAATTGATTTACACACAAAAAATGTATAAATGAAATTGGTATACTTTTAATATATAATTTTTCTTAGTAGGGAGTTTTTACATAAAAAAATATTTATCCAAATATTATAATTCAAAAAATATTTACTTCGATGATACAAAATATTATAACAAGTGAGAAATTAGTTTTCCCCAAACTGATTTCTCATTTCTTTTATACATGTTATGAAATCAATTTCTAAGAAATCGATTTTTAATGTAGAATTTTTAATTATTTTATTTTTTCCTTTTCAATTACAGCTTAAAAAATTAAAAGAAATAACAAAAATAATATAGTGTTCTAAAATTATAAGTTATTTTTAGTTTAAATAATTTAAACATAAATATAAATAATTCACAAAGAAAAAATAAAAACAACTTTTAAAATTAGAAGAAATAAGTACTTTAGAAGTACTGTAAAAAAAGTGAGAAGAAATCGATTTCTCTCTTACTACAGTATTTTGTAGTATTGGAAATAAATATGTTTTGGATTGTATTAGTTGAATAAATATTTTTTTATATATATTTTTGGGTAAAACTCGTAAATAAGCTGTGTGCTCCACAGGTATTTTATAGTTTAAATAAAATTTAAGAGATATAAATTAAAAAAAAAACTGTAAGAGAATACATAACTAATTTAATTAAGTAAAAAGATATAAGTAACTTAGGTATAAACAAAAACCACATATTAAGGAATAATGAGTTATCATGATTATTAATTGCTCTTGGGATTTTTATTACTTGGGATTTGGGAGTAAGGTTTTATATTTGGTTAATAGGTTCATATTTGCGATTTTCGTAATTTAAATAAAGATAAATTAGTTTAAAATTATTTATCATAACATAGATACTCAAACTAATTAATTATACAATGATAAAAGAAAGTTGGTAACATGGTAAGCAAAAATATTTAGTTTTTCTTCTGAATATTAATTTAGTCTTTTATAAAATCGAATACAGTATTATTTTAAAGATGAAAATAATTATTTAATCAGCATATTAGAAAGATTTTTAAAAAATAAACAAAGTGATTTGATTGATTAAAAGGATAATCAATATCTCGTGTTATTATGAAGACAAAATCGATTGCTGAAGCTTTTTCTTTGGGAAGATTGTGTAAAAGCAGTAAATACTACTAATGTTCCTTTTTTGTCTAAATTCACAACATTCTAGACTCATCCATTTTTAACTCGTCAATGGGTACGTGAACGTGTTTGGTTTCCATGAGCGTCAGTTTCACAATCAAAAATCTTGAGAACGTGAACATGTTGGTGACTCAGTCAACAAAGTCGATTATTTCAATCACCCTGCATATTCTATTAATTGAAAACAATACTGTTTTTGCATCAATTTGATTATTAATTTAAACTAAAAAGAAAGAAAAAAAACTTTACGCTGGAGTCTGTCTGATCGATCCTCAACCTTGTTTGTCCAAACTCATTCGGATTTATTTGACTGTAAATAAATCTAGCCGACGAGTTTGTCCCGACAACAATTTTTAAGGAGGCTTCACGTGGGACTTGGAAAAAGTCTTCAGAGATTTCATGGCATAAAGAAATGAATGAAAGGACTTGTGTTTTCCATGTTTCGTATAATTGAGGTGTGTTCAAACGTGGCACTCTGGTCACTGTCTCTATAATCAATACCACCAATTCCATGTATGACACGTGTCCCAATGACTTTTTTTTTCCATTGCCACATGTCCTGCCCATCATTGAACACGTATTTCGTTGACACCTGTAGCCAAATAGGTGGCCAACAGAAAGATGTCACGTCACCACACATATTTCGCTGGGTTGTGGGGAAAAATAGTCCAGACTGCCATACGGGCTATTTCGCCCCACAACCCAGTGAAATACGTGTGTTGTGTGGCATTTTTCTGTTGGCCACATATTTCGCTATAGGTGCCAGCGAAATATGTGATCCATAATGTTCAATATAGGGGGAGTTGCAAGAAGAATCAAAGCAAGAATGAAGAAGAAGCTTGATGTTTGCTTGAACATATTTTTGCTTTTTACATGGTCAATCAAGTATGAAGGCACTTGTAATTTGTTAAAAGTTTGATTCAAGTACATTGCTTTGTGATCCTTGTATTGCATTTGTATTTCACATAAACATGCATTCATAGTTTTATTAAAATAAGAAAGTTGTTAAATGATTTCAAAAGAATATAAGTTCTCATGGTTAAGTTTTTTTTAAAGAAATGAAAACTTACTGTTTTAATCGATTACACAGTTATTTAATCAATTAAATGTTTTGTTCTAAATCTAGAAAAGCCATGAAGAACGTTTTAATCGATTACAAGCTTTTTTTTGTTCAAATGTGGCACTCTGGTTAGTGTCTCCTTAATGCGCTATTTTTTTACAATTTTAAATGTAGGTGTGAAAATAGGGTTATCTGCCAAGAACTCTAGATAAGAGGAAAAAGTTATTGTGATTCAGATGAATAGCATAATATGGAGTATGAAGAGTTATTCATTGCCCACGGCTTCTTTTCTTAATTTCGAGCATTTTGACATATCGTACGCCTCAATCGGACATTTCTATCAAAAGTTATAATCATTTGAAGTTTATATAATCAATACCACCAATTTCATGCGTGACACGTGTCCCAATGGCTTTTTTTCCCGTTGCCACGTGTCTTGCCCATTATTGACCACGTATTTCACTAACACCTGTAGCGAAATAGGTGGCCAACAGAAAGACGCCACAACAGCACACATATTTTGTTGGGTTGTGAGGCGAAATAGCCCACATGGCAGTCTGGAAATTTTTACTATGGCATGGCATTTAGGTGTTTTTTTGTTCAAACGTGGCACTCTGGTCACTGTCTCAAAATAAAAGGGGTGTAATTCTTTAGGAAAAAAGGTAATGTGTAATTGATAGGTAGAAAGGGGTGTACTTAGAAAATAGAGGTGTAAATAGAAAAAGTAAAAAACATAGGTAGGCCCACTCCTCACTCAGTCACTCGGCTGCAGTTAACTGCTTGGCTTCCCTAGGGTTTTATTCTCACTTCTCACTTTATGACCCCTGTAGCGCCATCACTTTACGTGCCACCTCTTCAGTCTTCATTCTTCTCACTTCACGAATCACGATCGCATCATGCAAAACGCTCCCAACCTCCAACTGCGCCACCTCTTCAGGTCTTTATTCTTCCTGCTGTTTGGAATTTAAGGTTTCTTTTCCACTACTTTATTAGCTTTGAGGCTTTTTGTTTTGTACCGTTTGCAAACATTCTTTTTCTTAGCATCTGATTACCATTTTTGAGCTGTCTTGTTTCTTTTCATTTTGATGTAATGCTTGTATAGTATTTGGTTTAGTGTTAATTTAGCTGCATGATCAGGTTTTTGGGTGCATCCTCCATCAATGATTAAAGAACAAACCTTTCCACTCACTAAGCATCTAGAATGGAAAGGGTAAGGGACATCCTCTCATGTTAGGAAGAAGAACCCTCATATATTCTTGGAAGTGTCCTTATCCTTCCAAAAAGAATGACCATATGAAGACTTCTTGTAGGCTTGTTTTCTCTTCAATTATTGTTCCACTTTCATAGCCCTATGTATAAGTTCATGTTGAATATAGGGGGAGAGACTCATGAAGAGGTAAAGACTTTGATTCAAGAATGTGTTTTGAGCTTTCAACATGCTTGGAGTGCCTTGAAGTTTAGTATATGATTCAAGTGTAAGAGAAAGGCAATCTGATTGATCCATGCATTCATTCATTCATACATTAATAAGCTTAAATGATTTTCTCTAAAATATCAAAGCTTTTATTCCTTTGGTTAAGGTTTTAATCTGATTAAAAGGTTTTTGGAAAAATGAATTTCTTACTATTTTAATCGATTACCTAAGTAATATAATCGATTATTTTGTTCTTCGTTCTTTCTGGAAAATCTTCATAAACAATTTAATCGATTACCTATCGGCTTAATCGATTATTTGGCCTTTGATTGAAACTGAAACTGCTTTGTTAAATGTTTTAATCGATTACCATCATTCGTAATCGATTACATAGTTGAAATCAGTTTTAAAGGCTTCTTGGTTTAATCGATTATATAGTTGAAAACAATTTTTTAAGGTTTGCTGGTTTAATCGATTACCATTATTCGTAATCGATTACAAGTTCATTTTGTGAAACTGAACTTCCTAGTTTAATCGATTACAGCTCGGGATAATCGATTATTTTGCTCGTTACTGAAACCAAGAAACCTTCTTGAACAGATTAATCGATTAAGTGATAATTTAATCAATTACTAAAGCATTTTAATTGATTATCTGGCGCGTTTAATCAATTACTATTAGTTACAAAATCTGTTATAAATAGTTTTGAAGGCTTAGCTTGTTTCAGAACTTGAGCATTCGTATTTCTGAATATATACAAGCTTTCTAAACTCTCTCAAAGTGATTTTTTGTGTTCTATTACTTCTTGCCTCTTTCAAATCATTCATGGGTCTTTGAATGAATCTTGAGCAAGAAACTTTTCAAGGTTAAGGAAAAACATGTGCTGATTTCGTTTTTGCTACTCAACCTGAATTGGTAACTCATGTGCATTACATTCATTGGATCATTAGGTTGTCTCTCTCCTTAATATTTATGCGTAAATTTGTATTTGAATTTCTGTTGTAAATTGCTATTGTAAGTGGGTTCTTCGTGCTTGGGTCTAGAGAAAGGTTCTCTAGTTAAAGAACAGAGTAGTGTTCTTTGGTTCTTGCTCCTTAGAGTTCTAATAGGTTTTAGATTTCTATTCTTTATTTAGGGTTGATGTTAGACTTTTGGCAAGCGTACCAATTGTCGTTGTAAGTTACAAAATTTATAAAAGTTTGTCTCCACAGGGACTTGATTTTACTCAGTTAATTCAAGTAAAGTTTAACAGTTTAATAGTTTATATACAATGATTGTGAATGAAGTTGCATGTGATTGTGGATTAATAGAAATTACAAAAATTTAAAAGAAACGGAATAATAAATCTAATACGGAAGATTACGAATGATTACTAAAAATAAAACGAGTTTGATTAATTTAAGAGCGTAGGATTGGATTTCATCGTTCATACCCTTAGTATTCAATTAATATTACCATGCATAAGTTATTTTCTATTATTTATTGATGCACACATAAAATCACCCCAAATCGATGTCTCGCATTTGAGAATCCTAAGAATATTTATCAAATATCGATTTCTCGCATATGAGATAAATATCCCAACGTTACGATTATATTCGCGTGTTTATTTGCAATCTAAACGTTATGCTCTATGTCTAGCAACGTAACGTAAAGAGTAAATTTATTCATTTCAAACCCTAAGATTACTTTTCAGTCTCACTTCGAGTTTAAGTTCGTGATATTAGTGATCAAGTAATATCAAGCGTTAAGTATGGAATAAATTTACCAATAATAAATAGAAAGACTTATGCAAAAATAAATATCAAAAGAAATACTATAAGGGTAAGAAGATTACATTCAATCCTTTGAGAGATGCTAGCCAAGCATGGGCAGAACCTCCGTAGAAAAATAGGTGAAAGGATTCATTACCACTTTTTGATTCGGCAGAGTTTCCACACTAATTTTCTCTATTTCACTAACCTAAACTCTTTACTAAATGAAGATAAAAGAAGCAACAAGCTTTTAGAACAAGCTTAGAGCAAGGGAGAGGAGAGAAATTGGCTTTGGAGGGATGGATTTCCCTTTGGGGGGGTGCATGGCTATTTATAGGAGTGGATCTGTACGTGTTTGGTCGCCCAGGCGAGCAATTTATGCATGTTTTGGTTGCCCAGGCGAGCTAAAGCTCAACTTGTTGATCCACTTAGCCCACTTGCTGTCCACTTGCTGAAGCCACTAGCCCAGGCGAGCAATTTGCACTACGTTAGCTCGCCTGGGCGAGTTAAACGTACCTTCTGGAATGATTTTTGGGCTTTTGGGCCTGGTTTGCTTGATGTACCTCCCAATTTTGCTTTATGGTCCCTTTTTTGCTTGCTTTTTGTTTTTCGAAACCCTCGGAAGTCCTCGAATGCCAGCAAAATAAAAATAAAACTTGGATGAATCTTCGAGAAACATAATTACTAAGTATTTAACATAAAATAACTAGATTAGGGTAAATTTTGACAGATATTCTTAGTTAAAACACAAGATAAATGCTTCAAATATAATCCGAATTTCACTAAGATATGACATTTATCAACTCCCCCCAACCTAGAATCTTGCTTGTCCTCAAGCAAGAGTAAAGTTATTTGGAAACATGTTTTATAAAGAATCAACTTCAAAAATGATCAGAACATAT
>PYAF01005505.1:0-15844 GCA_007407185.1 Glycine tomentella
GTTTTATTTCTCTCGCCGAACGAAGCCGGAGTCTGGCGAACGAATTGATCTTTGCGATGGATCGGGCGACAAATGTACGTACCGCGGGCCCCGCGGCTCGTTCGGCGTCGAAAGTCGGTTTCTGCGGAAGGAATATAGTGATTGATTGTGCGGTAGTTGTCAGGTGCGATCATACCAGCACTAATGCATCGGATCCCATCAGAACTCCGTAGTTAACGTGCTTGGGCGAGAGTAGTAGTAGGATGGGTGACCTCCTGGGAAGTCCTCGTGTTGCACCTCTTTTTTTTTTTACGTTTTTCTCTCTCGTTACGTTCTGACTTTTTTATTTCTCTCGCCGAACGAAGTCAGAGTCTGGCGAATGAATTGATCTTTGTGATGGATCGGGCGACAAATGTACGTACCGCGGGCCCCACGGCTCGTTCGGCGTGGAAAGTCGATTTGTGCGGAAGGAATATAGTGAGTGATTGTGCAATAGTTGTCAGGTGCGATCATACCAGCACTAATGCACCGGATCCCATCAGAACTTGGTAGTTAAGCGTGCTTGGGTGAGAGCAGTACTAGGATGGGTGACCTCCTGGGAAGTCCTTGTGTTGCACCTCGTTTTTTTTTACGTTTTCCTCCCTCGTTACGTTCTGGCTGTTTTATTTCTCTCGCCAAACGAAGTGAGAGTCTGGCGAACGAATTGATCTTTGTGATGGATCGGGCGACACATGTACGTACCGCGTGCCCCACGGCTCGTTCGGCGTCGAAAGTCGATTTGTGCGAAAGGAATATAGTGATTGATTGTGCGGTAGTTGTTAGGTGCGATCATACCAGCACTAATGCACCGGATCCCATCAGAACTCCGCAGTTAAGCGTGCTTGGGCGAGAGTAGTACTAGGATTGGTGACCTCCTGGGAAGTCCTCGTGTTGCACCTCTTTTTTTTATGTTTTTGTCTGTCGTTACGTTCTGACTGTTGTATTTCTCTCGCCGAACGAAGTCAGAGTCTGGCGAACGAATTGATCTTTGTGATGGATCGGGCGACAAATGTACGTACCGCGGGCCCCACGGCTCGTTCGGCGTCGAAAGTCGGTTTGTGTGGAAGGAATATAGTGATTGATTGTGCGGTAGTTGTCAGGTGCGATCATACCAGCACTAATGCACCGGATCCCATCAGACCAACAAACAGTAACAAAACATAAACAGACAGAAAACAGAAAATAACCACAATTTCAAAAATTTTTAGGATCCTTCACCCCCCACTTGAAATGTACATTGTCCTCAATGTAAGAATGCAAAGAAATGCAACAAAGAGACAACAAATAAAAGAACGGAAAAGGAAACTCCCCAAATGTCATTCAAGCAAAATTGGCAGGACCAAAGAGATGTCCTCCAGAAGCTCCTCCTCCACTTGAGGGATCTCATGAAATGCTTTGAGTTGGTGACCATTGACCTTGAAGACTTTGCCGATAGCTTCATTTTTAATCTCAACTGCACCATGGGGAAAAACATTAGTAATAACAAAAGGTCCATCCCATCTAGATCGAAGTTTACCGGAAATAAGCTTAAGGCGAGAGTTAAACAATAACAGTTTTTGGCCACTATGGAACTCCTTTCTAAGAATCCTAGAGTCATGGAATTTCTTCACTTTCTCCTTGTAAATCTTGGAGTTCTCATAGGCTTTTAAATGAATCTCCTCAAGCTCTTGCAACTGAAGCTTCCTTTGCATACCCGCTTCATCAAATGACATGTTGCAACTCTTCACTGCCCAATAAGCACGGTGGTCAATCTCCATTGGAAGGTGGCATGCCTTACCGAAAACCACCCTATAGGGAGACATCCCCAAAGGTGTGCAGTAAGGGTCCTATGAGCCCATAAAGCATCCTCAAGAAGCTTGCTCCAATCTTTCCTGTTTGGTTGCACCACCTTCTGTAACACTTGCTTGATCTCTCTGTTAAAAACCTCTGCTTGCCCATTAGTTTGGGGATGATAAGTTGTAGCAACTCTATGCACAACCCCATACTTCTGAAGCAAGGATGCGAATGATCGGTTACAGAAATGGCTCCCTTGGTCACTGATAATGGCTCTAGGCACACCAAACCTGCAAAAAATGTTGGATTTCACAAAATCCACAACAACTTTAGAATCATTAGTTTTGGTGGCCTTAGCCTCAACCCATCTAGAAACATAATCAATAGCAAGCAAAATATATGAAAAGCCATGAGAGACAGGAAATGGACCCATAAAATCAATACCCCAGACATAAAAAATCTCACAAAATATAATGGGTTGCTGGGGCATCTCATGTCTATGTGTAATTGTGCCTCCTACTCTCTAACACTGATCACAAGTGGTGGTAAAGTGATGAGCATCTCTAAATGAGGTAGGCCAAAAGAACCCATAGTCTCATACTTTCCTAGCGGTCCTCTAAGGACCAAAATGACCTCTGATAGGTGTGCTATGACAAAACTGAAGAATATACTGAATTTCATGATCAAGCACACACCTTCAGATCACTTGGTCACTACCAAACATCCACAAATAAGGGTCATACCAAACATAATATTTAGCATCACTCTTAAGTTTATCTATTTGGGACCTAGATCCATGAGGTGGAACTACAGATGCAACAAGGAAATTAACAACGTCAGCAAACCAAGGTGTGACATGTGATGAATGCAAATTCATCAAATGCTCATCAGGAAAATTATCACGAATGGGAAAGGACTCAAGAGGTCCCTCAATCCCTGGTCAAGTGATCAGCAACCAAGTTTTCTACACCACTTCTGTCCTTAATCTCAATGTCAAATTTCTGAAGAAGAAGCATCCACCTGATCAATCTAGGTTTAGCATCAGGCTTCTTCAACAGGTATTTCAAAGCTGCATGGTCAGTAAAGATAGTGATATGGGAGCAAAGCAAGTAAGATCTAAATTTATCTATAGCAAAAACAATAGCCAAACTTCTCAGTGGTGGTGTAGTTAACTTGGGCTGCATCCAAAGTGCGTGAAGCATAAGCAATAACATGGGATAGTTTACCAACTCTTTGTGACAACACAACCCCAAGTGCAGAATTAGAGGCATCACACATGAGCTCAAAGGGAAGCTCCCAATTTAGCGGTTGCATGATGTGAAAGGTAGTCAGCTTCTTCCTCAATCCCTCAAATGCCTCTTTGCAAGGCTGGTCAAATGTAAAGTCTACGTCCTTTTGGAGAAGCTTGGAAGATAGAGGACTATCTAAGGATCATTATGATGAAGGTCCATTACAAGCCAAAGGTCTAGAAGGAGAGCTTGAAGCACTTCCTTTGGTGAGCTTTGAAGGACCCATGACAAGAGCTAGAACTCAAGCCCTTCAAGACCACATCAAAAATGTCTTATATCTTGTGGACAAGCATGAAGAGGCACACCAAATTCAATGAAAACACATAAAAAAACTCTTGTCTGTTGTAATAAGCATTTGCTGTCTATTTTAATCGATTAAATGTGTCTGTAATCGATTAAAATGCAAATGCTGTCTGTCTGTCTATCTGTTTTTCTGTCTATCTGTTTGTCTGTCTGTTTTAATCGATTATTTCGTTGCTGTAATCGATTATTTGTCTCTTCTAATTGATTACGACATTGCTGTAATCGATTACACAGTGCAGAACGCTCTATTTTAATCGATTACACTTCGTTTTAATCGATTATTTTCATTTAAAATGGTACTGCAACTTTCCTTTTGCTATTTTCATGTAATGGGCTTTGATATTTCCATAAATAAGCCTAAACCTACGTTTTTAGGGGTTTATTAGAGGTCTAGCCCTATAAATACTCAGACTTTGCTATTTTTGGTTAACTTTTGATTAATGAAATTGAGCTTTTGCTTAAATTGAGAGCTTAGCCTCTTGTTGGTTCTTGATTGAGACCAAATTGATTCTTATCAAGGGAGCTTTAATTTGTGGCGAATCCTCCTCCGACTTATCATTCCGATTGGGAATCGTGGCATCATTCTAAATCATTCCTTAATTTTCTCCATTTTTTCTATTTGAATTTCAAACCCTAATTCATGGAGTCTTGAAGATTACAATCTGGAAACGATCCAAGCCAAGCATTCATGTCTTGGTGGTCATCACAATGACAATGCAATTTTACTGAAATCCTGAATGAATCTCCTATAAAAACCTACATGTCCAAGAAAGGAACGTACTTCCCGCACAAAAGCAGGGTAAGGCAAAGATGTAATCACATCAATTTTTGCCTTATCGACCTCAATACCTCTACTAGAGACCAAATGTCCTAGGACTTTACCCTCACGCACCATGAATTGGTGTTTCTCAAAATTAAGAACAATGTTAGTACTAATACATTGGTCAAGCACTCTAGAGAGACTATCCAAACATGCATCAAAAGAGGAACCATAAATAGTGAAATCATCCATAAACACCTCCATGCAACTCTATAATAAATCCAAAAAGATGCTTACCATGCACCTTTGGAAGGTGCCAGGTGCGTTGCATAGGCCAAAAGGCATCCGGGTATAAGCAAATGTGCCAAATGGACAAGTGAATGTGGTCTTATGTTGATCCTCTGGTGCAATATGAATTTGCATGTAACCAGAAAAACCATCAAGAAAGCAATAATGTGATTTACCTACCAACCTCTCTAAAACTTGATCAATGAAAGGCAGGGGAAATGGTCCTTGCGAGTGACCTGGTTGAGTCTCCTGTAATCAATGCAAACTCGCTAACTGTTGGCCACTCTAGTCGGAATCAACTCATTATCTTGATTCTTCACAACTGTGAGACCCAACTTCTTAGGAACCACTTGGACAGGCGAAACCCAAGTGCTATCAGAGATAGGATAGATGATCCCTGCAGCTAGTAGCTTCGTCACTTCCTTCTTCACCACATCAAGAATAGTGGGATTTAGCCTCCTCTGGGGTTGCCTCACTGGTCTAGAATCATCCTCCAAAAGTATCTGATGCATGCAGATGGAAGGATTAATTCTAGGAAGATCAGCAAATATCCATCCAATGGCCTTTTTGTGGCCTCTCAAAACATGCATCAACTTTTCTTTATGCTCCAGTGGCAGACTACTAGATATGATGACTGGAAGCTTTTGAGCATCATCTAAATATGCATACTTGAGGTGCTCAGGTAGTGACTTCAGCTCCAAGGAAGGGGGCTGAATAATGGAAGGTAAGGAAAGACTAGGGGCTGAGGGAAGTGGGATAGTAGGCTCAGAACTTGTATTTGTACCTGGAACACAATCAGAGTGAAGTGGGAGGAAATTTCCGCACAAATGCTACACACAGCAGCAGAATCATCACAGGTACAATTACAAGAACCAATATCAAAGTCAAAAAAGTCAGAAGAAAAATCAGAAAGTAAGTCAGAAATATCTACACTATCTATTGCAGCATCAATGATATCAAAAAGAAAAAACAGAATGCTCCTCTACAGGATGTCTCATAGCCTCAAAAATGTTAAACTGAACAATGTCATCACCAAACTCCATAGAAAGAGTTCCTGCATGCACATCACTTTTGGTCCTGGCTGTATTCAAGACTGGTCTCCCTAGGATCAATGTGGAACCATGGCTGGAAGACTCATTCTCCATATCCAAAATTTAAAAATCTACTGGGAAGATCAAATTATTAACTCGCACCAGCACATCTTCAATAAGTCCAAGTGGAAGTGCAGCACTCCTGTTGGCTAAGTGGATGACAACACCAGTGGGTTTCATCTCACCAAGGTGTAGTGCTCTGTAAACTGATGTGGGAATGACATTAATGGAGGCTCCAAGATCACACAAGGCATCTACAAAAGTAATATTTCCAATGGTGCATGGGACAGTGAAAGTGCCAGGATCCTTGCACTTCTGTGGTATGGTGGATAGTGGGATGGCATCAATAGTTTTACCCTGTATCAGTGCGGAAACATTTCTGCCCATCTTCACTTGCTCATTTCCCTTAAGCTTCCTCTTGTGGGTGCACAAATCCTTCAGGAACTTTGCATATTTTGGAATCTGTTTGATGACATCCAAGAGGGGAATGTTGACTTCCACCCTCCTAAAAGTCTCAAGTAGATCAGAATCAAGCTCCACTACTTTCTTTGCAGGAATGGCTCTAGAAGGAAAAGGTAAGGGGATCTGTTTTGGTGCTGAATCTGTTTTGGCACCATCATCAACTTTTTTACTAGCACCAGCATCAATTTTAGCACTAGCATCTGGAAGTTCCGTGCCACTCCTCAAGGTAATAACACTCACATTCTTAGGATTAACAACTGGTTGTGTTGGAAGGTTACCAGAACCCTACTGCTGCATCTGGTTGACAGTTGTAGCTAATTGTCCAATCTGAGTTTGTAGATCCTGGATGGTGGCACTGACATTTTGTTGAAACTGGAGATTGCTGGTTGCCATTTGCTTCATTAAATCCTCCAAGGAAGGTCCAGAACTAGCCTGCACAGCTTGTGTAGGTGTAGGTGCAGGTTGCTGAAACTATAGCTGCTGTCTAAAAGGAGCAGATTGGTATTTGGTGGTGGCGGGCTGGAAGGGCTGCTGTGGAGGTCTAACGGGCTACTACTGTTGTTGTGGACCAGGACCATACCTCAAATTTGGATGATCTCTCCAACCAGGATTATCAGTGTTGGAGTAAGGATTATACTGTTGTTGAGGTTTGAATGACTGGCCAAGTTGCATGGCAGAAACTTCAGCAGGTTGTTCTGTCTCTTGGAGAGTGGGGCATGCATTGTGGGATGATCAGGGGCACAACAGATACCATAAAACCTTGGTTGATTGGCTGCCATCACATTCTGTTGTTGCCCAATAGTAAGCTGCCTCACAAGGGATGTCAACTTTGTCAATTTCTTCTCCAATCTATGGTTATCAGCGACCATAGAGACAGAAGCTTCATTTGCAGCCATCACCTTAGATGTTGTAACTCTAGCACCAAATTCTTGATAGTTGGCTGACATGTTAGAAATCAACTGCCTTGCAGCAAGAGGGGTCTTGTCCATCAAAGCGCCTCCACTAGCTGCATCTATCATACTCCTATCCATCAACATCAATCCTTCATAAAAATACCGAATCGGTAATTGCTCACTGATTTGATGGTGAGGACAGGTAGCACACAACTTGTTGAATCTCTCCCAATATTCATACAAAGACTCTCCAAGGAACTGCCTTATGCCAAAAATTTCCTTCCGGATGGATGCTGTTCTAGAGGCAGGGAAGAATTTCTCCAAGAATCTTCTCTTCATGTCTGTCCAAGTGGTGATAGGATCTGGTTGAAGGTACAACCAATCCTTAGCAACACCGTCCATAGAGAAATGAAATGCTTTCATCTTGACATAATCCTCATGAACATCATGTGGTCGCATGGTGGAACACACCACATGAAACTCATTAAGGTGTTTATGTGGATCTTCACTAGCAAGTCCATGAAACTTAGGAAGCAAATGGATCAGGCCAGATTTCAGCTCATAACCGACCTCACTCTCAGGGTATTGAATACCCCAAGGTCCGTAAACAACATCAGGTGTAGATAACTCTTTAAGAGTTAGGTTGTTATCAGCCATGATATCAGGATGTGTAGAAGTAGAAGGAGTAGAAGCAGATTCAGAATCAAAGTCAGAAGACACTGCACTACTGTCTAAAACTACACTATCAAAGTCATCTAACCTAAGGTTATGTCTGTTTAATCTGTGAAATGTCCTATCTATCTCAGGATCATATGAATGTAAGTCACTTGATGTGGACCTAGTCATACACAATTCAGCTCATTAGGAACAATAAACACAGACAAAAAAATATCAAACAGCTATGCTACCGAGGACACTACCAACTATATATGCTGAAATGAAATAGAAATTGGAAACTTCCCTAAAAATTTTTGAAAAAATCTAAAAAAATAACAGTGAATGTCTAAAAATCATGATTGATTTTTTTGGTGATTTTTAAAAATCATGAAATTAGAAAATCGCTTTAAAAATGGCCTAAACGATGGAATTTGGCTATTTGGACCCCTGGTGAACGTGCTACTCCATAACTAGTTTGACTTGATGTATGAATTTTTGCACTTTCTGGTAAAATTTCAGCCAATTCTGAGATAGTTTGCTACAAAATTACGAGAATGTCCCTGCGACAATTGTAAAAACTGGTCCAAAACTCCTACTTAGAGTTCAAATTTGCCAATTTGAACCCATAACCAACCCTTAAAAGGGTTGCTTTTGTTTAAAATGGGGGATAAACCTTGGGAAACAAATCACAATTCAAACTGCACAAGCTGGAAAAATTTTGGGACAACAAAATGACACTACAAAAACAACTACACTATACTACTTTCTCCCTACTACTACTCTGTTTTTTGCTCTGTTTTCACTGTTTTTTGACAACGCACATAAACTACATCATTCATACTTCATAATGCACAGCAGCAATAATGCAAATATGTGACAAAGTGCAATTGTACAACAGAATGTCAATATGCAGTGAATGTATGCAAATATTTTATATATATATATATATATATATATATATATATATAACTACTATGAACTAATTATAGCAAATTAAAGCTAGCACACAATGAACCGTGTCCCCGGCAACGGCACCAAATTTGATATTATGTTGTCGACACGCACCAAAACAATTTAACTACGTTAATTCTGTAGCACAGGATTAACCTAGGTCGACTCAGAGACACAATCAATATGGTTCTAGCTTTAATTTACTAACAACAGTGAGAGGCGAATTTTATCAAACAACTTGTGTGCGTAAGTAAAATTTGCAAAAGTGTAAACTAAAATTATAAAGCAACACAAAAACTAACATAATTTAAAAGAAGTGATGTAAAACATAATTAAAGCATCAATCCAATTCACCTCACCAAGCAATTCAAATCATCATTGTTCTCAGAAATTTATCCTATTATGAAAGTTCATTCAATCTCATTAGAAGCAACTCAATTGACTTAACCCCTAAATTGATTGAAACCACAACCCTAATTGAAATATCATCCAATTAATCTGTGATTAATATTCGAAATTAGGAAATGAATCCATAGCCGAATCCGTTTTCAATCCTAAACACATTCATAATCATGAAAATAGAATAGCAATTGAAGAAGAAGATGAACATTCAAATAGAATTCGAAATACCAAACAAAAACTCAAATTCTCTTTGTGCTTGGGTTGGTTCCTTGGATTGAGTGAGGATTTAGCCTTCCATGATCATCTTCAGTGAAAGCCCCATGGAATTATTGCACGAAAATGGAAGAACAGAAAAACGAAAATGAAGAACAATGAAGAACAAGCAAGAACAGTTGAGAGAAAATGAGAGCAAGGGTTTTGATCCTAAAAACGTAAAATAAGGGAATGTAAAACTGTTTTTATTAAATGAAATTTGTGTAGTGAAATTTGTCCAATATCACTAATAAGTAGTGACTAAGTCTGAAGAAAAGAATGGGCCATCAACAAAACCCATCAATTCTAATTATTTACTATTTACAACCGTATAATTCAAAGCCGCAGCCCAAAATTACAAGTGCAGAGGTGCTAACTTCGAAGCTTTTTAAAATGACCCTCCAAATGACAAAATTGGCCTCGAGCTATTTCTTGCAAACTTGTAGATCTTTTCATTATCTTTCCAGGGACTCCAATAATGCTCCATTCAGAGTTCGGTAGCACTCTATAGGCCCTGCACAAGTGAGATACGTTAAGTGAGCAAAAATCCGAAAATACGCTACAATTAGCAATTAAGCCCACTTACTTGCCTAGGCCAAAAACTGAATTAGAATGGAAAAATAAAAGTCCAAAAGAGGTCAAATAAGCTAAGAATGATAGACAAAAATTTAACTAAAAGCACTCTATCAGTCATCACCAAACTCCATAGAAAGAGTTCCTGCATGCACATCAATTTTAGTCCTGATTGTCATCAAGAATGGTCTCCCTAGGATCAATGTGGAACCATGACTGGAAGACTCATTCTCCATATCCAAAATGTAAAAATCTGCTGGGAAGATCAGATTATTAACTCGCACCAGCACATCTTCAATAAGTCCAAGTGGAAGTGCAACACTCCTGTTGGCTAAGTGGATGACAACACCAATGGGTTTCATCTCCCCAAGGTGTTGTGCTTTGTAAACTGATGTGGGCATGACATTAATGGAGGCTCCAAGATCACACAAGGCATCTACAAAAATAATATCTCCACTGGTGCATAGGACAGTGAAAGTGTCAGGATCCTTGCACTTCTGTGACAAGGTGGATAATGGGATGACATCAATAGTTTTACCCTGTATTAGTGCAGAAACATTTCTGCCCATCTTCACTTGCTCATTTTGAAAATAGAATGAACACTTATGCAAATAACCAAGAGGGGGGGTGAATTGGTTTTACCTCAGAGTTTTTAAAATTTAAAACAAATTTTAAACACAGCAGAAGACTTTGAAAGAAAGATCGTATCTTAACTAATTAAGAAATCTATCTTTTGAAATCAACTTTTATCTCAATCAACCCACTCTTGAGCTTCAACCAATCTTGTGATGTAAACAAATATAATACTTCAAGAACAATATGAATATGTACAGAAAAATACAATTACACACAAGATTTATACTGATTCACCTCTCAACCACGGAGGCTACATCCAGTTTTACTTCTAATCAACCTTGATTAGAGTTTCCACTATAACAAAATGAATATCTTTACAAGCAAACACAGATCTCTTTTACCCACCCTAGGTAAAATTCAAAATCTAAACCTATAGACTTCTCAAAAGATCTAAGAACCAGAGATCCCCTCTCTGTTCTACCCACTAGAAACCTATCTAGCAATGTTTTAAAGATACAAATTGTTATATGAACAAACAACAACAAAACAATCAATTTCTAAACAATATAACAATGAAATTGATTCAAGAAAGATATCACCTGTACATCCTCAGTGAAATGAACGAATTTAAATGATTATACCAGACTGAGAATGAATGCCATGATCTTTCTTGATGAAATCTTTTGACAAATAGTGCTTCAACACAAGCTTCTCATGAAATATGTGACTCAACAAATGAGATTCTTCATGATTCTTGAAACTATTATGAATAAATGTTTCTAATGAGCCTTGGTGCTTTTGAAATCTCCAGAGAGTGTTTTACAAGGCTTTCTTCGAAAACTCATAAACTCTTATTTCACTTAATGAGTTACATCTATTTATAAAAAATAGAATTAACTGACTGTAATCGAATATTCTGTAAGTGTAATCGATTATTTTAACTAATGTACTCAATTAAAGTTCAAAAAATAATCGATTAAAGTGTTCATCTGAAATCTGCAAAAAATCTCAAGAACAAATAATCAATTAACTCATGTCGTAATCGATTATTCCAGGAGGTCAGGATTTTCAGATACATTGATGTAATTGATTAATACTCAAATAATCGATTATCACAAGAAGTGTGAAAAACTCATCAATGCATATTTAGTCGATTACAACAATCTGGTAATCGATTAAACCAGATAAAATTTCTTCTGAAAATTATGCAGATGGACATATAATCGATTAATCCGTCAAGTAATCGATTATCACAGAACGAATTATCAAGGTCAGCCTAATATAATCGATTGCAAGAATTTGGTAATCGATTAAAATGTTCATATGATAATATGCAGTTTTGTAACACATGCAATTAATCGATTAAATAGGATCAGTAATCAATTAAAACAGTAAAAAACACTTTTTTGTGAAAAACTTCAATGCTTTAATGTCATGCCAAATGATTCATGTGATTTATGTGACCTAATCATGAATTAATGAATGAATGTATGCATGACTTAATCAACCTATGTGAGGAATAAGAAATTTTATCTTTCTTAAACCAAGCTTTTAAACAAAATACATATGCCATCAATTTGAGTGTGGGCATGTAAAATCAAAACTTGTGACAATCTAGACTTGATTCCTCATGATCTTCCTCAACATATTCTTCATCATATCTAACAATCTCCCCCTTTTTGATTTGAGCATGCCAAATACTCAATTGATGCTTCTTAGGAAGAAATTGTTAATCCTGAAAACTTTCTCAGCATTTGCACGGATCAGGTGTTATATCAAAATAGATAAAACAAACACACTGATTACAGGCACTTCTAATTTTTACTCATGCTCCCCCTGACTTTAAGATTTTCTCAGTTAATTAATCAATTCTTTCCATTATCAATTCTTATATACCACTCCCCCTATTTGGCATATCAAATTAAAAACATAGACAAGAATTGAATCAAAGAAAATGATTTCATTAAACATAGTCATAGGGAGGTACATAACAATAGAAATTAAACTGAAACATAACAGCTTAAAACGGAAATTAACAAACTTAAACAAAGTAAACTAGAACATAGAAAAATCAAACATAGAAAGACTCAAGCATCCCTAGACTCATCTCTAAAGATTTTGTCTTCAATATTCTTCATTCTAAGCTTGAGTTCATCAAGAGAAGTATTCATTTCATCTCGTTGTTCATGGTGGAGGGAAAATAAAGCGTCAATTTTCTGAATCATTAGTGATTCAAATGGTGAGTATTGTGGTTCAGTGGGTGCAGGTTCTTCTTGTTGTTCTTTAGCTTCTCCTAAAAGATTTCCTTCTTCATTACCTTCATCTTCATTTACAGGCATAGGCTGTCCAGCCATTTGCCAGCCATAGGGGGTTTTGATCATTCCAAGCTTAGTGAGATGCTTTTCCTTGATTTGGCTATTGCTTGCATTGGTGTCATCCATAACTTCATTTGATACATCAACTTGAAAATAGTCAATGAATCGAGATACCAAAACAGCATAAGGAAAAGGATAGTCCACTAGCCTTTTGGATTTTTTCATGACTTCTTGGATAATCATGATCTAGTTGAGCTTTATCCCCTTCTTCAGTCCATACACCACGAGAAGATCATCATCCGTTGCTTGAGCATGATTGGTAGTTCGTGGAGTAAGAATGTAAGTGATGATGTAGTGAAGCAAGCGATCTTCATGCCTCATAGGACCAATGCTTAACCTTAATCGTACATTCATATGTGGATCAATCAGCATAGTTCTATAGGTTTCCATTTCATTGTAGCCCTCACCTTCTTCAAACCGATGTTCACCACCAAAGGTAATACCAGCTACCTCATGCCATACCTCCCGTGTAATCACCATTGCAACACCATTCACTTGAGAGTAAATCGTTCCATGCATCTGTTTTGGCACCATCATCAACTTTTTTACTAGCACTAGCATCAATTTTAGCACCAGCATCTGGAAGTTTCGTGCCACTCCTCAAGGTAATATCACTCACATTCTTCGGATTAATAACTGGTTGTGCTGGAAGGTTACCAGAACTTTGCTGCTGCATCTGGTTGACAGTTGTAGCTAACTGTCCAATTTGAGTCTGCAAGTCTTGGATGGTGGCACTGACATTTTGTTGAAATTGGAGATTGCTGGTTGTCATTTGCTACATCAAATCCTCCAAGGAAGGTCCAGAATTGGCCTACACAGGTTGTGGAGGTGTACGTGCAGGTGCAGGTTGTTGGAACTGTGGCTGTTGTCTGAAAGGAGGAGGTTGGTATTTGGTGGTGGCAGGCTGGAAGGATTGCTGTGGAGGTTTGAAGGGCTGCTGTTGTTGTGGACCAGGACCATACCTCAAATTTGGATGATCTCTCCAACCAGGATTATAAGTGTTGGAGTAAGGATTATACTACTGTTGAGGTTTGAATGACTGGCCATGTTGCATGACAGAAACTTCAATAGGTTGTTCTGTCTCTTAGAGAGTGGGGCATGCATCTATGGGATGATCAGGGGCACAACAGATACCACAGAGCCTTGGTTGATTGGATGTCATCACATTCTGTTGTTGCCCAATAGCAAGCTGCCTCACAAGGGATGTCAACTTTGTCAATTTGTTCTCTAATCTCTGGTTATCAGCAACCATAGAGATAGAAGCTTCATTTGTTGCCATCACCTTAGATGTTGTAACTCTAGCACCAAATTGTTGATAGTTGGCTGCCATGTTAGAAATCAACTGCCTTCAGCAAGAGGGTCTTGTCCATCAGAGCACCTCCACTAGCTGCATCTATCATACTCCTATCCATCAACATCAATCCTTCATAAAAATACTGAATCAGTAATTGCTCACTAATTTGATGGTGAGGACAGGTAGCCCACAACATGTTGAATCTCTCCCAATATTCATACAAAGACTCTCTAGGGAATTGCCTTATGCCACAAATTTCCTTCCGGATGGATGCTGCTCTAGAGGCAGGGAAGAATTTCTCCAAGAATCTTCTCTTCATGTCTGTCCAAGTGGTGATAGGATTTGGTTGAAGGTACAACCAATCCTTAGCAACACCATCCAAAGAGAAAGGAAATGTTTTCATCTTGACATAATCCTCATGAACATCATGTGGTCGCATGGTGGAACACACCACATGAAACTCCTTAAGGTGTTTATATGGATCTTCACCAGCAAGTCCATGAAACTTAGGAAGCAAATGGATCAGGCCAGATTTTAGCTCATAACTGACCTCAGTCTCAGGGTATTGAATACGCCAAGGTTGGTAAACAACATTAGGTGTAGCTAACTCCTTAAGAGTTAGGTTGTTATCAGCCATGATATCAGGATGTGTAGAAGTAGAAGGAGTAGAAGCAGATTCAGAATCAAAGTCAGAAGATACTACACTACTGTCTAAAACTACACTATCAACGTCATCTAACCTAAGGTTATGTCTGTTTAATCTGTGAAATGTCCTATCTATCTCAGGATCTTATGAATGTAAGTCACTTGATGTGGACCTAGTCATACATAGTTCAGCTCATAAGGCACAATAAACACAGACAGCACAGAAATATCAAACAGCTATGCTACCAGGACACTACTAACTATATATGTTGAAATGACATAGAAATTGGAAAACTGCTCTACAAATTTTTTAAAAAATCTAAAAAAATAACAATGAATCTCTAAAAATCATGATTGATTTTTTTGATTTTTTTGGTGATATTTAAAAATCATGAAATTAGAAAATCGCCTAAAAAATGGCCTAAACGATGGAATTTGGCGATTTGGACCCCTGGTGAACGTGTTACTTTATAACAGGTTCAACTGGATGTATGAATTTTCTGCACCTTCTGGTAAAATTTCAGCCAATTCTGAGATAGTTTGCTGTGAATTATCAGAATGCCCCTATGACAATTGTAAAAACTGGTCCAAAACTCCTGCTTAGAGTTCAAATTTGCCAATTTGAACCCACACCCAAGCCCTAATGGGGTTGTTTTGTTTAAAATGGGGGATAAACCTTGGGAAACAAATCGCAACTCAAACTGCAAAAGCTGGAAAAATTTTGGGACAGCAAAATGACACTACAAAAACAACTACATTACACTACTTTGTCCCTACTACTACTCTATTTTTTTCTCTATTTTTTTTACAGGACATATAAACTACATCATTCATACTTCATAATGCACAACAACAATAATGCAAATATGTGACAAAGTGCAATTGTGCAACAGAATGTCAATATGCAGTGAATGTATGCAAATATTTTTTTTATATAACTACTGCTATGAACTAATTACAGCAAATTAAAGCTAGCACACAATGAACCGCATCCCCGGCAACGGCGCCAGTTTTGATATTACATTGTCGACACGCACCAAAACAATTTAACTACGTTAATTCTATAGCACAGCATTAACCTAGGTCGACTCAGAGACAAAATTAATATGGTTCTAGCTTCAATTCACTAATAACAGTAAGGGGGGAATTTTATCGAACAATTTGTGTGCGTAAGTAAAACTTGCAAAAACGTAAACTAAAATTAAAGAGCAACACAGAAACTAACAGTATTCAAAAGAAGTC
>PYAF01005505.1:15944-26337 GCA_007407185.1 Glycine tomentella
TCGAATCATCATTGTTCTCAGAAATTTATCCTATTATGAAAGTTCATTCAATCTCATTAGAAGCAACTCAATCGACTTAACCCCTAAATTGATTGAAACCACAACCCTAACTGAAATATCATCCAATTAATCTGTGATTAATATTCGAAATTAGGAAATGAATCCATAACCTAATCCGTTTTCAATCCTAAACGCATTCACAATCATGAAAACAGAATAGCAATTAAAGAAGAAGATGAACATTCAAATAGAATTCGAAATACCAAACCAGAACTCAAATCTCCTTGTGCTTGGGTTCGATCGTTGGATTGATTGAGGATTTAGCCTTCCATGATCATCATCAGTGAAAGCCCCATGGAATTATTGCATGAAAATGGAAGAACAGAAAACGAAAATGAAGAACAATGAAGAACAAGCAAGAACAATTGAGAGAAAATGAGAGCAAGAGTTTTGATCCTAAAAACTTAAAAGAAGGAGATGTAAAACTGTTTTTATTAAATGAAAAATGTGTAGTGAAATCTGTAACACCCCAAAATTTTAGAACTATAGTTAAATATTTATTAATGCAAGTCTTAGGTTGTGGGAGAATTAATGGTCTATGTTCAAATTATTTGGGTGAAATGTTAATTAGAGGCATTACAAAAATGTTTGGGGAAAAATGACCATATTGCCCTTTCCGTAAATTAGAAATGACAGAAATGTCCTTGAGGTTAAAATTACGAAAATGCCCCTAGATATTTTAGTCAGATATTTTAAGGAGGAAATTACACAAATACCCTTGAACATTTTGGATAATTACCATCACGTCCCAAGAATAATAAATTACCATATTGCCCTTTAGGCCAAAAATGACCAGATACCCTTTGAGAGTTTGTGGAAACTTGATGGAAGTACATAGCACTCTTAGATAGCAGATTATTAAGAGATTTTGTGACAAGAAACCTTAGAATAGAATTTCTATGAATTTTATAAGGTGACAACTTTGAAATTGTATTCAGAAGGATTTGAGCATCAGAAAAATATGGAAAAATGAGAAATAAAATCTGTGGAATTTTCTCTTAATTGTAGGATGTTTAGATTTATCTAATAAAATGATTTAGTGATTTTAATGGTCAGAAGAAAAAATAGACCAATTGGAATTAAGATAAGAACAATCTTGTGCTTGAGGTTTGTATAGTACTCTGTAGAGATTGGTTATGAGTTATTTGTAATGAAACTAAAGATAATATTTGGAGATCTCTAGAGTTATATTATTTCATATTATCTTTAGGTGAAAGAATTCAAATTAAAATTGACTTCCTACAAGGAATTACCATGTGGAAAACCATAATTGAAATTAGATTTTCTTAAAGCATCAAAAATGACATTTAATGGCATAAAAGGAAGAAAAACTTGTCTTTCTTCCCCTTAAGCTTGAAGTCCACATGAAGAAGGATGTAGAATGGGCAATAAAATTCATGAATAAGCCACTTGTAAAGGCAAACTTCATGAAAGAGACAAGTGGTGGACACTTGGTACATGTATACAATATGGGAAGAAAAATCTTCTCTTGTCTCCTTTGGTAGAACACGTGGATAGATCTAGACATTATTTCAACAATCCCTACGGTCAAAAGTTACATATGTGGGATAGTAATGTACCTTTAAAATTTTAAGGAGATTCAGCGGTTAACGAATCCAGAATTAGTATTTTACTAAAATAGGTTCTGTGATAAAAAATGAAGAAGTTCCAAGACATGCCAACTAAGTTGGACACTTGTCTTCTTTCTCCTTAAGCTTGTAAACCATGTGAATGAAGGTGCAGCAGGGAATAGAATCTTCATGATAAGCCACTTGGAAAGCAAGCCACATGATGGAAACAAGTGGCATGACACTTGTATGGTGTATGTTATGCTTAAGAAGATTTTTCTCGTAAAAGTAAAAAGTCATCATTAACTTAGTTACAATTCAATGGAACAAGAGGTAATTTGGTTAGAATGAAAATAAATGAAGGTCATTTAGTTAGAAAGGGCAAATATGTCCATGAATATTAAATCATTTTCCAAATGCTATATAAAGGGGGGAGGGGGGGGGACCTAAAATGCACAACACTTCCAAGCCTTTCTCTCTACCATCCTCACGTGAAACCTCTTCTCCATATCGCTTACATCCTTTCATTTTCAAGCCTAAAGAAAGTTAGAAAATTAACCCCACCATAGTAGAGCATCACGTGAAAGCTAGGAAAGCTAGGGAAAAGTTTGGCAAGCTTTTAAAAGGAGAGAACAAGGTATGTATAGGGAAGTTTATGCTAAATATAGTTTAGGTGTTACTTTGTTTTTTAAGTATGTTTAGAATTTCATAGAATTCCATCTATTTTTATGAAGAATGAAGTTTGCACACCATGTGTTTGATAAAATGCTTCAAAGAGTTAAAGATAGCTTAAGTGTTGTTATGTTTAAATAAATATTTGGAATTTTTGTGTTGTTGAGTGTTTCTGTGAATTTTTCATGAAGTTCAAGTGTTGGCAACTGTTCTATAAATTTCTATGAACTTCATGTGTTTCTATGGATCTTTGTACATGTATATTATATTAAGTTCTGTATTGGATTTATGTTGAATTTTTAAATAAAGCATGTGAGATATAAATTGAAAATTGATATTAAAAAACAAATATGAGATGATAAAGTAAAAAGAGAGTCAATCTTAAATGTCTCATATGCATATGCCTGGCGGGGGTTAATCCGTGTTATTTGCCTCAAGAGGAGGTGTGTCAGATTGCTGAAAGAATTGAGACGAGCGTTCAGACAAGAGGAGTCTGAGCTGGGGGGTAATTGACAGTGGGGAGAATACGTGGGAGTCCTATTGCAACACTGCAATACCCTAACTGGTCGATCCAATTCCGTGCCACTGGGATGGGGCTATTATGATTATTGGTACCAAATAATAAAATATAAAGAGAGTCATGCATCATGTAAACAGAGAATTATGCATTGCATGTTATGAATATTGTTATGACCATCTATGAACATATTCGTTTATTTAAAACTGTGTTTATCATAAACTTACCCTGTATTTTGTGTCTGTGGATGACACCTGCCATGACCCCAACTTTATTTGGGGGAGCAGATGAATAGTAAAAGAAGGATTGGCAAGATGATGTCTGAGGAAAAGACTTTGTTAAAGATGCTTAGTTGGAGATGTGTGTTGTAACCAAATATTTTAGTGATTTGTACTATGTAACAGAATTAATAACAGTTTGTATTTTATTGTACATCAGATTTACAAATATCAATTAGTGAGGAAAAATCTTTTGTACTCTTATGTTACTTCAAAATTATAAGTATCACTCAATGATGGAAATTTTTGGTTTGGTATTTTTTAAAAGTAAGTTGAAAAGAATTTTCATCAAAAATCAACAAAATATAAGATGGTAAATTGAGGCATTACAAAATCTGTCCAATGTCACTAATATGTAGTGACTAAGTCTGAAGAAAAGAATGGGCCATCAACAAAACCCATCAATTCTAATTATTTACTATTTACAATCGTATAATTCAAAGCCGCAGCCCAAAATTACAAGTGCAGAGGTGCTAACTTCGAAGCTCAAAATGACCCTCTAAATGACAGAATTGGCCTCGGGCTATTTCTAGCAAACTTGTAGATCTTTTTGTTATCTTTCTAGGGACTCCAAGAACGCTCCATTCGTGCCCTATTCATGGTCCATTCTTTCTTTCTGACTTAGTCACTGTATGCTAGTGAAATTAGTGAGTGAATATTATACTACATTTTGAGCAAAAACAGAATTTACATTTTTCCTTTTTAAGTTTTCAGAATCAGAAAACCCTTTCTCTTATTTTCTTTCAATTTTTTTCATTGTTCTTCACTGTTCTTCATATTCGTTTTCTGTTCTTCCATTTTTGTGAACCAATTTCGTAGGGCTTCCATTGATGATGATCATGGGAGGCTAAACAATCAATCAATCCAAGGATCTAGTCCAAATAAAGGGGAATTTGAGTTCTGATTTGGTATTTCAAATTATGTGTGAATGTTCACTTTCTTCTTCAATCCTCTATTCAATTTTCATGATTATGAATGTGTTTAGGATTTAAAGCGGATTAGGTAATGGATTCATTTCCTAATTTCGAATTTTAATCACAGATTAGTTGGATAATATTTACATTCATTCACTGCACATTGCCATTTTGTTGCACAATTGCACTTTGTTACATATTTGCATTGTTGTTATTGTTCGTTATGAAGTGTGGATGATGTAGTGGATGTAGTGCTATAAAAATAGAGTGAGCAAAAACAGAGTAGTATTAGGGAGAGAATTAGTGTAGTGTAGTTGTTTGTAGTTGGTGCAATTTGCTGTCCAGACCTTTTGGTCCTATAGAGTTTGATTCTAAAACTTGGTGTTCTAAGTTTATCCCCCATTCTAAGCAAAAGTAACCCCTTAAGGGCTTAGGTGTGGGTTAAAATTGGCAAATTCGGCCTCTAAGTAGGAGTTTTAGCAGTTTTGACACAGGGGCATTCTGGTCATTTCACAGCAAACTGTCTCTGATTGAGCTGAAAATTTACTTGAATGTGGAGAAAATTAATACATCAAGGTGACCCTGTGAAGGATGAACACAGTCAGGGGGGTCCAAGTTACCAAATTCATTGATCTAGACCACTTTTGAATTTATTTTGTGTTTTCATCATTTTTAAAATTCATCAAAAAAATCCCAAAAATAAGCATGATTTATAGATATTTACTGTTGTGTTTTTGAATTTTTTTAAAAAATTGTTTTGAAGCGATACGACATTGCTAATCAAAATTGGTGACGTTGTCAGGGATACTTACCAATACTAGAACAATGATAATATTGATGATGTTGAAATAAGATGAGTTTGATATGTGTGATGATGATATTGAGATGATGTGATGTTGATAATGACATTAATGAGAGATAATGTTGATGTGAACAATGTCATTATGTGATGTGGATATACTTGGATACCCATTGGGGGTGCATGACTGGTTATCCTTGCGGGGAAGGATTTGTTCCTAGCCAGGTCATGCATTGATGGTGCCCATGGTTGTATGTTGTGCATGTATACGTGGAGTGCAATGACCGGTTGGTTATCCTTGCCGGATGGATTTGTTCCTAGCCACGGTCAATGCATGGGTGAGCCTACATTGGGGTGTTATGTATGTACATGGGGGGGTGCATGACTGGTTACCCTTGCGGGGAAGGATTTGTTCCTAGACAGGTCATGCATTGATGGTGCCCATGTTTCATACTTCATATTGCATGGATGGAAATATAATGGTGGCAGTAAGTACCGGGGGTACTAAGGGGCATATCACTCTGTTTGGAACTCCCTTGAGACTCAGGGCTGATCACCATGAGGGGGAAGCGACCTGTGCACGATAGTGTGACCTCGACGAGCTATTGCATCATTTAACTAAAAAGACTATTTCCATGAGGATGGTAGTACATTGCATTCTGAGAAATGAGTCAGGTGCATGCATCATTCTAAGCATGATTGTTTTGATTTGTGGAATAAAGTGGATGACTGATTTGTTGAGTATAATTGATGAATTATTGAGCATGATGTGGTTGTTATCATTGTGTTCTTTTCCGATAATTGTCACTTGATGCTTGCTGTTTATGAATGATAAACTCACCCTTGCATTTGTTTTGTACCGTGTGGTTGGTACCTGTGATGATTGCGAACTTTCGTTCATTGAGTAGATGAGTAGCAGTAAGTGACCTTGGAGAGAGATCTTCTTTTGATGGAGCCGTCGAACCAACGTGATGACGTTGGAATTCTTTTTGGAAAAGAGTTGTGTTTTGTCAATCAACTCTTTCTTAGTTAGTCTCTTGTTTCTTGGTGGACATGTAAATTTCCAAGTGTAAATACATGGAAAACTAAATTAAGTTCTAAACATGCTAATGATATGTACTGGTTTAATATATGCATACATGTGTATTCAATTCTGTAATTGTATCGTGTGTATAACAATGAAGTATTCACTTAATTTTGTGGTTCAAAAGAAATTTGAACTTGTAGCTTTTGTAACTTTGATTTCCTTCTTAATTCCTTTTTTCTTTCACTTTTTCCAACCACCAATGAATAATTTCTTAGGCTGAACCAAAATGTTTCTCTTTGGTCTTTTCTTGTTTTTTTTTTTCACAACTTTTTGTAAGCCTTTGTTTTTCTTTTGCACAAGTTCAAAAATTCTTGAAGAAATTTAATGATTCACAAAAATATGATGTATACAATTGTAAAATTTGCTTCTAATAACTCAATTCAATTTAGGCATGAGAGTAGAATCAAAACAAGTGGTCATACAACACAAAAAACCCTACTAACAAAAATTGACAAGAATCAAGACTAGTGACAGACTCCTAGACTGAATCAAGTCCTGTTTGCCCCGATCTTCCTTGCAATGGAATCAATTCTTCAATGGAAAGAAAAACAGAGTATGAAGTGCTCTATTTTTGGACAGCTTTTAGGTTTTTTTGATTTGAGCAGAAGTGGATTTGGATTGACACCATGGAATAGGAATTCCAATAAGTCTTGCAAGAATCACCATAATAGCTCAGAAGCTATTGATAAGAAACAAGAAGTTCTTCTCTAAGAAAAAGGGAGAATAAATCTCAACCTCTCACACACAAAGTGTATTCTAATTTCATTTAACCAAAAAGTCCTTACAATCTGTTGAAATGTAGCTTATATAGGCCACAGAACTATAAGCTAATGAAATGTAAATGCGTCCTAAATGAAATACAAATGTAGCTTCCAAGGAAAGCCATCCACCAGCTACTTAAAAACTGAAAAATAGTGCTTCTGCAGCAGAAATGGTAATCGATTATTTTGAAGCAAATAATCGATTACTAACTCTTGGTAATCGATTACATTGCTCATATCAGTCTAGAAACTGACTCATGAACAAAATAATCGGTTATCTCACCAAATAATCGATTATCACAGGAGCTCCCAAAACCAGGTAATCGATTACAAGCCAAAATAATCGATTATCATAGGAACTCACACTTCCATGTAATCGATTACAAGACAGAATAATTGATTACAGTAGAGCTGTTGACAAATCTAATATTTATACAAAGTATTTAATCGATTACAGGCTACTTGTAATCGATTACAACAGATAAATTCAGCATTTTGTAGCCTTCTCCATGGTTCTCCAAGAGATTGAGGTTGGATTGTATATGATCTTGGAGTATTTGACCCCTACCCCTTGTCATTGGCCCTTTAATCACCAAAGGAAGTCCTTCCATGTGTAATTTCAAGTCTTCCTTCACTTGCCTTGGTTTTAGGATTGTATCATCCCCTCCTTCTTGAAAAGAACTTGTCCTCAAGTTTATTTCTCCATTTGGACCCCACAATGTTTTCCAAAAATGACTAAGGAACTTGGTGTCTCTATCACTCACAATACTTCTTGGTAATCCATGTAGTCTCACTACCTCTTTGAAGAAAAGATTAGCCACTTCACAAGCATCATCACTTTTATGGCAAGGTATGAAGTGTGCCATCTTTGAGAACCTATCAACCACAACAAAAATAGAATCATTTCCCCTCTTGGATCTTGGAAGACCAAGGACAAAGTCCATAGAGATATCAATCCAAGGAGAGTTAGGAATGGGTAAAGGTGTATACAAACCATGAGGCATCAATTTAGATTTAGCTTTGTGACAAACAATGCATTGAGAAATAAATCTATGCACATCATGCTTCATTTTTGCCCAAAAGAAATGTTCATGTAACATGGCCAAAGTTTTATCCACCTCAAAATGACCCATTAAATTATTTTCATGAGCTTCTCTTATGAAAAG
Source organism: Glycine tomentella (assembly GCA_007407185.1). NCBI lineage: Eukaryota > Viridiplantae > Streptophyta > Magnoliopsida > Fabales > Fabaceae > Glycine > Glycine tomentella. Next base: position 23,767 of record PYAF01005505.1, read on the forward strand.
TTCTCTCAAAGAACTTTTAGGAAAACATAGTTTCTTTTCTTTGAACAAGAAACCATCATGTCTAAAATATCCTTGATGCCCCTTTCTCACACAAAGCAAAGATACTAGAGAAGTCATTATCACTTACATACAACTCCTTTATGTGATTAAAACCAAGCAATTTAGTCTCAAGCATAGAAATCAAGCAATGCCTTCTTGAAAGGGCATCCGCCACTACATTCAATTTTCCTTGCTTGTGTTTAATGACATAAGGAAATTGTTCAATAAACTCTACCCACTTAGCATGTCTCTTGTTAAGTTTACCTTGGCTTTTCAAATATTTAAGAGATTCATGATCACTATGTATCACAAATTCCTTAGGTAAAAGATAATGTTGCCAAGTTTGCAAAACTCTAACAAGTGCATACAACTCTTTGTCATAAGTGGAATAGTTCAAACATGCACCCTTTAATTTCTCACTAAAATAAGGAATGAGATGTTTATTTTGAATTAAAACCGCCCCAATACCTACATTAGATGCATCACATTCTAATTCAAAGGAAGCATTAAAATTAGGCAATGCAAGAATAGGTGCATTAGACAACTTATCCTTCAATGTTTGGAAAGCAATCGCATGCTCTTGCTCCCAAGAAAAGTTCAGGGTCTTTTTCATTAAATCATTTAAAGGAGAAGCAATAGTACTAAAGTCTTTCACAAATCTCCTATAGAAACTAGCTAAACTATGGAAACTTCTCACATCTTTCACATTCTTTGGAGTTGGCCACTCCATGATAGCTTTCACTTTCTCTTGATCCACTTGGACTCCTTGAGCACCTACTACAAAACCTAGAAACACAACTTGTGAAGTGCAAAAAGAACATTTATCAATTGCTCCATACAATGTTTCCTTTCTTAGCACCTCTAAAACATCCTTGACATGCATCAAATGATCATCCAAATTAGCACTATAAACAAGAATGTCATCAAAATATACTACCACAAATTTACCTATGAAATGTCTAAGAACATGATTCATAAGTCTCATGAAAGTACTTGGTGCATTAGTTAAACTAAAAGTCATAACTAACCATTCATAAAGTCCAAAGTTTGTTTTGAAAGCCGTTTTCCATTCATCCCCTTCCTTCATCCTTGTTTGATGATATCCACTCTTAAGATCAATTTTAGAGAAAATAGTAGCACCATGTAACTCATCTAAAAGATCATTAAGTCTAGGGATAGGATGTCTATACCTTATGGTGATGTTGTTGATTGTCCTACAATCCATACACATCCTCCAAGTCCCCTCCTTCTTAGGCACAAGAATGATTGGCATAGCACAAGGGCTCATGCTCTCACGAATCCATCCCTTTTCAAGTAACTTCTCCACTTGGTTTTGAATCTCCTTTGTTTCCATTGGTGAAGTCTTGTAGGCTGGCCTATTAGGAAGTGAACAACCCGGAATCAAATCAATTTGATGTTCTATACCTCTTAAAGGAGGTAAGCCATTTGGAATTTCCTTTGGAAAAACATTTTGGTACTCTTCCCAAAGAGATTGCATAGCTTTCGGCAAACTTTCACCTTGCTTTTCAACATGTAAACAAAGAGAGTTAGGAAGCATATAATAAAGAGGTTGGTTAGCCAATAACACTCTTTTCACTTGCTTTTCACTCAAAAAGAAGCTCTCTTTTATCTCATGAATTTTTTTGTTACTATTTTCTTTTTCCTTTCCTTTTTTTTACAATACTCTTTTTTTTTTCTTTTCAAGTGCAGTAATTTTTTTTCAACTCTTTTATTCTCTTTTCTTTCATCTTAATTTGATCCTCACGCACTTGTCTAAGAGTCAATGGTCTCAAAATAATTTTCTTGCCTTTATGCTCAAACTCAAAAGTATTTTCCTTGCCATCATGTACCACTTTCCTATCATATTGCCATGGCCTACCAAGAAGGATATGACCAGCCTCCATAGGAACAATAATCACAATGAACATTATCATGATAAGCATTAATAGAAAAAGGAAAGAGTACTTGAGAATTTACCACCACTTCTCCACTTTCACTAAGCCATTGTAGCTTGTATGGCTTTGGATGTTTTGTGGTTGTCAAGTGTAATTTCTCCACAATTCTTGTGCTAGTTACATTAGTACAACTCCCACCATCAATGATGAGTGAACATACTTTGTCTCTAACCAAGCATCTTGTGTGGAAAATATTTTCTCTTTGATTCTCCTCTTTATCTAGGCACAAATTACTCAACATTCTTCTAACCATTAAAAGATCTCCCTCTTCGGCCTCCACAAGTGTAAGTGCCTTTTCTTTCTCACTTGAAGAACTAGTTGCATAACTTGAGGATTCACTTGTGATCTTCCCATCCTCTAGCAATGTCATAGTTCTCTTATTAGGACATTTAGAAGCAATATGTCCTCTTCCTAGACACTTGAAACATTTGATGCTTCCCATTTTTGTTGGAGTTACTTGTTCAATCTTTTTAGTTGGTTTTTCTACCTTCTCTTCTCTTCTTTTAACTTGAGAACTCTCCTCTCTTTGCTTATCTCTCCAACTAGAAGTTGCAGCCCCATTAGACTTGGAATAGGA
>PYAF01005505.1:26437-62535 GCA_007407185.1 Glycine tomentella
TTTGTTGTTCCACCCTTTGAGCTTTATGCACTAGGTCCTCAATTGTGTCATAAGAATATAGCTCCACCACATCTTGAATTTCTCTATTCAAACCATGAATAAACCTAGCCATAGTTGCTTCTTTATGTTCCACAATTCCAGCTCTCATCATCAACAACTCCATTTCCTTATAATACTCATCAACACTTTTGGAACTTTGCAAATGTCTTTGAAGAAGATTGTGAACATCTCTTGAGTAATAAGCTGGAACAAATCTACCCCTCAAACTTGCTTTCAAATCTTCCCAAGAATTTACTCTTTGCCTTCTTCCCCCAACTATATCTCTTTGAATGTGGCTCCACAACTCCAAAGCATAACCACCAAATTCTATAGTTGCAAAAGTAACTTTCTTGTCTTCCTCAAAATGTTGACATGAGAAAATTTGTTCAACCTTCATTTCCCACTCAAAGTATTCATTAGGATCATTAGTGCCAAGGGATTTTGGAATTTTTATTTTGATTCCACCCAAGCCTCCATTTCTCTCATCTCTCTCCATCCTCCTATCTTCATCTTCTCTATGTTCTCTCCTCATCCTCTAGGATAATGTCTCCTATGATTTTGTCTTCTATCATGTTGTCTCCTCCTTTCATCATAGTAATTTCCTCCATAAGAAGAAGCATAATCACTCCCCCTTCTACTACCATCACCCAATCCATCCACACTACCCATGGAACTACTCTTTCTTGTTTTCTCCTTTTGCAACTCTTCAAATTTTGCATCTATTCTAGTTTGCAATTTCTCCATTAGTCATGCCTCTTATCAACCTAGAAGTTTTAGGTGACAAGACATCTCCTCCACTTGAACTCATCCTTCACAGAAATTGTTAGCAAAACACAAGTATATATAAGAAATTCCTCACCACTCTCTAAGTGTTTACTCTCACTCTCGTGTTTGCACACTTTCAAGGCTTTTTCTATAATATTCTCTCTTGCCTTTTCTCACTCTTATTCTCTCTTTAGTTCTTAGGCAAAACTTCAAGTCCAATCAAGCCTCTTTGCTATAGTGAAATATGAAATGATTCTAGACAAGGCTTAAGAGTCCAAAGAAAAGAAAACTTCTAAGACAAAACTTTTGGAATTTTAAAAAGACAAGCAACAAAGCACAATTTAGAAAGGACTACTCAAATTGGAATTTATGAGACAACTCAAGGAATACTTCAGATTTAACAAACTTCACAATAAGATATGCCAATGAATTCAATTGTTGAAAAACATTTCATCAATTCTGAATGTCATACACTTTTACTTGTTTTTGTTGTTCAAGCAATTTTGAAAACTTGGAATTTTGTAGCTTGCTTCTAGTTTTCTGTTTTCCAGCTACTTTTCACTATTTCTTTTGCTTTCTAATAACACTTGATGCAATTTTTCTCTTTGTTTTTGTTTTTCTTTTTGTTTCTAACACTTGCTCTAGATCAAGCACGAAATTGAAATCAAAACAAAGTATTACACAACACAACAACAATACTAACACAAATTGACAAGAATCAAAGCTAGAAATTAGGAAAACTATGAAGAACACATGAAGAACATGAATTCACAAGGAAACTTGAAGAAAAGCTAGGGTTTTTGTAACACAACTTAACAAAGCTACAACACTAAGAATCACAAGAAAACATCAAGAAACAAGGAATTACTCAGGATTTTCGTTTTTGACTCTAATACAAAATTTTACCTTTGAAGAATCCCAAAACTAAAATTGAAGAAGAATTCCACAAGGTTTAAGCTCTAGATACCAAATGACAGGCTCCTAGACTAAATCAAGTCCTGTTTGCCCCAATCTTCCTTGCAGTGGAATCAATTCTTCAATGGAAAGAAAAACAGAGTATGAAGTGCTCTGTTTTTGGAAAGCTTTTAGGTTTTTGTGATTTGAGCAGAAGTGGATTTGGATTGACACCATGGAATAGGAATTCCAATAAGTCTTGCAAGAATCACCATAATAGCTCAGAAGCTATTGATAAGAAACAAGAAGTTCTTCTCTAAGAACAAGGGAGAATAAATCTCAACCTCTCACACACAAAGTGTATTCTAATTTCATTTAACCAAAAAGTCCTTACAATCTGTTGAAATGTAGCTTATATAGGCCACAAAACTATAAGCTAATGAAATGTAAATGCGTCCTAAATGAAATACAAATGTAGCTTCCAAGGAAAGCCATCCAGCACCTACTTAAAAACTGAAAAATAGCGCTTGTGCAGCAGAAATGGTAATAATCGATTATTTCGAATGGTAATCGATTATTTTGAAGCAAATAATCGATTACTAACTCTTGGTAATCGATTACATTGCTCATATCAGTCTGGAAACTGACTCATGAACAAAATAATTGATTATCTCACCAAATAATCGATTATCACAAGAACTCCCAAAACCAGGTAATTGATTACAAGGCAGAATAATCGATTATCACAGGAACTCACACTTCCATGTAATCGATTACAAGACAGAATAATCGATTACAACAGAGCTGTTGACAAATCAAACATTTATACAAAGTATTTAATCGATTACAGGCTACTTGTAATCGATTACAACAGATAAATTCAGCATTTTGTAGCCTTCTCCATGGTTCTCCAAGAGATTGAGGTTGGATTGTATATGATCTTGGAGTATTTGAGCCCTACCCCTTGTCATTGGCCCTTTAATCACCAAAGGAAGTGCTTCCATGTGTAATTTCAAGTCTTCCTTCACTTGCCTTGGTTTTAGGATTCTATCAACTAGAAAGTTAGAAAAATATCAAGAACACATGAAGAACATAAGCCATGAATTTCACACAAAACATGAAGCAATTCACTAGGGTAGTTTCCGGAAATCAACACAAAGCCAATACCACCAGAAATTTTCACAAAAACACAAGAACCCAAGGAATTAGAATGGATTTACAGTTTTCGAAAGTTGCAAAGCTTTTTACCTTTGAAGAGCTTTTAAGAACTGAACTTGAAGAAGAATTCCACCAGGATTAGACTCTAGATACCACTTGATGTTTGGCTGAACCCATTATCCATTAGTTTTCCCAAATCTACCTAGCAATGAAACTCAATCTTCAAGCAACCTACAATAACACAAGCATTCAACAATTCACGTGAATATGGGGCTCTTTAGAAGCTTTTATTTTCAGCAATGGAGAATGGAAGAAAGGTTAGGGATGAAGGTGGAAGACACCATGGAGAAGATCTCCAATAAGTCTAGGAAGAATCACCACAATAGCTTGAAGTCATTGATAAGAAACAAGAGGTTCTTGCACAAGGACAAGAGAGAAACTCTCACACAAATTTCAGATTTGTATTAATGAAGCAAAGTTAGTTACATTCAGTTTTGGGATAGCTTATAAAGGCGACGAAATTGCAAAGAAAATGCAAGGTAAATGAAAATTGAAATGAAGCTTGTAGTGCACACTAAAGGAACTTAAGGCAAGCTTAATTAAGCTTGTTGTGCAAGCTTCCCTAAGTGACCCTTGGCTGTCCTAATTTCGTGAAATGGTGCAGTAATTTGGCTTCTAAGTGTAGCCAACAAGTTTACTAAGTTGCTACACAAATGTGAAAATACAATGAACACTCTTCAAATAAACCAAGAGGGGAGGTGAATTGGTTTAAAATAGAATTTAAAAACTTTCTTGAAACTTTATGCGGAATTTGAAATTTGGATCGTATCACTTAAAATCTTTTTCAAACCAGAACTTTTCTTTCAACCAATATCACCTTTGATATGCTATTAATGCCAGAAAATATATCTTGTTGATGATAACTTGATTACCCAAACACAATCAATGAGAAATATACAGAAATAGAATAAGAGACTCAGCAATTTTATAATGGTTCACCTCACAAACTTGGAGGCTACCTCCAGTGTCTTCCAACCAACACTAGGTCAGAGTTTCCACTAAATCAAAATATTCTTTACAAGCAATTTACAAAAAATCAAAGAATCAAAATCTAAACCCTATAGATTTTTAAGACCAAGAACCAAAGAACACTACTCTGTTCTACCCTCTAGAGAACCCTTCTCCAAAATGCTTGATAGAATCAAATTGATTTATCACAAAAGAATTACAAAACAAATCATTAAACTCTTGAAAAACTGAAATGGATTACCACACGTATGAATGAATGAAAATGAAATGGATTACCACACGTTCCAGGTTGAATGAATCTAATGCTTAGAATCAGTATCTTGAAAAACTCTTTTTCATCAACACATCTTCATTAGAAAAACTCAAAAATCTTGATCTTCATAAGATGTGTTTTTCACTCAGAAATCAGTCTCTTGAACTCTTAGAAATCTTAGTAACTTTTGTGTAATTCGCTCATGCATATTAAACAATTCGTACAAGGTCTATTTATAGAAAACAGACTCACCAAGCTTTTTATAAAACAGTTTTAACTAACAATAATCGATTATATCATCGATTATTATGCTTATGTAATCGATTGAAGCTTCTAAATAATCGATTAAATTGTTCCTTAACTTTCTGGAAAATGTTTATGGACAAAATAATAGATTATTATGACATGTAATCAATTAAAGAAACAAAGCATTGTTTTCTTTTTGGCTTATGTAATCGATTTCAATCCATGGTAATCGATTAAAGCAGCACAACATGTTTTCCAGGTATAGCCTATGTAATCGATTACAATGAATGGTAATTGATTAAAGCAACAATGCATAATTTTGATTTTACACTATGTAATCGATTACAAGAGCACTGTAATCGATTAATGTGTTCTTCATGACTTTTCTAGATTTAAAACGAAAGCATGTAATCGATTACAATACTAAGTAATCGATTAAAACAAGTTTTCATTTTTCAAAAACTTCAACCATGAGAACATGAACTTTGAAAAATCATTTAAACACTTTAGTTTATTAATCAAAGACATGTATGCATGAGGATGAGAATGCAAATGCAATGAAGGATCATAAGGAAATACACTTGAGCCACTTAGATAATTACAAATGCCATCAAAATGTTGGGCATGTAAAAAGCTAAAACTTCAAGTCATCCTTGCTTCAATCTTCCTGAAGCTTCCTTTAAATCCAACAAAATGCACCTATACCTCTTTACACAAATGCACTACAAAGCCTTTTTGTTGTTTCTACTTTTGCTTCTAACAAGTGCTGGAATTGATGGATTTAAATTGGACTTGAGACATCAAAATCCAGCCCTTGTTATCCTTTAGTTGGTGTGCTTCATGCTTGTCCAAATTAGCCTTGATGTGGTCTTGAAGTGCCTGAGTTCTAGCCCTTGTCATGGGTCCTTTAAAGCTCACCAAAGCAAGTGCTTTAAGCTCTCATTCTAGACCTTTAGCTTGCCATGGACCTCCATCCCAAAATGTATTACATACTTCTCAAGATCTATGAAGGTATTGTTTCCGAAGACAAGGTGCAGCTATACCTGCCATGATTTAGGCTTTGGTACTAACATCAGGAAGAAATTAAAGAGGGATATATGATAACGAGAGAAAGTGAGTCTCTGAGTTAGTGTATATGATGGCAATACATGCATTGTATTTATTTAAAAAATCTAACAGTAACATAGGTAATTTGGTTGGATCTTGGTCATTAATTTTGCCGGTGGGATCTTAGTTGTTCAATGTGCGTTGCTACAATTGGTGATATCTTGACCGTTGATTTTAGGCCATTCAATAGGTGAGACCCCAAAATGTTCAAAGTCTTTTCTACCCCAAAATGTCCCATTAACTACCCTTTATGAGCTTCACAAATCATGAGTTCACGCAAAGAAATTTGAGGCAAACACAATCTTTTATTTTTAAACAAGAAGCCTTTATGCCTAAAGAAACCTTGGTGAGACCCTTTTTCACCCAACTCAAACAATTTAGACAAGTCAAGGTCTTGAGATACATGTTCTTTATGTGATCAAATACAAAAATCTTGGTTTCAAGCATGGAAATTAAGGCATATCTCCTTGAAAGAGCATCGACCACAACATTAGTCTTTCCTTGCTTGTGTTTAATCATATAAGGAATTAGTTTCTATTACATACTGGGAGAGCTTGAAGAGGATCAAGATGAGGAGGCTCTTTGACTTAGACAAGTTTTAGCTTTTTACATGCCATTCAATTGAAGGCATATGTAATTTGTTAGTTGTTTAAGAGTTTCTTCCTTTGATCCCTTGCAATGCATAAACATCATTCATAAGCATGCATTATTAATTTATCAAATCACATGTCTTGTGAAGAAGCTTCAGATTTCAATGATTGCATAGAGAAGCCAAGTACTCATGGTTAAGTTTTGGAAAAATCATTTTTTACACTGACTTAATTGATTATCAGACTATGGTAATCTATTACTTAAACCATCAAGAACTAATTAATTGATTACAAGGTAATGGTAATCGATTATACAGTACAAAACATAGAATAAATCTCCCTGTGTTAATCGATTACCATCTAATCGCAATCGATTACTTAGCATGTTTATGAAAGCTAAACTATATGTGTTAATCGATTACATGGCTGTTTAATCGATTACTTTGCTCATGTATTTTTTTAGAAAGAACTAAGAACACTGTAATTGATTAAATATTATATTAATCGATTACTTAAGTGAAAATAATCGATTACATGGACGATTTAATCAATTACATTTAGTTAAAACAGTTTTCTATAAAAAATTGTTGGGTCTTTTGATTTATACATATCACAATTCGAGATTTTCACTGATTTTCAAAAGGCTTCTGAACTGAGAGAAAATACACCGAGTAACAAAGCTCTTGTCCTACAATTCAAGATCTTCATGCATCATTGATAGAATTATTTTTGCACAAGATTTCAAAAGAGTTTCTTGGAGAGCTTGGTCTGAAACTTGCTTTCTTTCAACCTGATCTCAGATTGGTAAACATTTTTATTTGCATTCTTTGGATCATAAGGTTGTATCTCTCCTTTAAAACTCTGGTTGTAATTCATTTTTATATTTCAGCTTGTTAGTTGCTATTACAAAAGGGTTCTTTAAGCTTGTCCAGAGTAGGGTTCTCTAGAGGGAAGAGTAGAGAAGGGTTTCTCTATGTCTTGATCATTAGAAGTCTAAAGGGTGTTTAGATTTTAGTTCTTTATCTAGGGTTGATAAAAGGTGATCTTTTGTAAGCTTGTAAAGAACAGATTTTGTTGATAGTGGAACTCTAGCCAAGGTTTGGTTAGAAGAAACTTGATGTAGCTTCTCTTGTTGAGGGGTGAACCAATATAGTTCTTGGTGTTGGATACTTTCTCTTAATCTCATATTTTTGTCATTGATTGCTAGTCTTTAGGATAATCATTTTAAGATCAATAAATAAGTTTTTTCTGCTATTGCTTTCTGTGAATGGTGAGTCTTGATTGACTGAAAGTTTCTTTTTCAAAAGAGTGTCCTTTTGATATGATCCTAAATCTGCTGCTTGATTTTAAATAAATTTTTAAAGATCCTGTTTTGACCAATTCACCCCCTCTTGGTTAATTGTGTGTGTTCATATTGTTTTCAATTGGTATCAGAGCTAGTTCTTGAGTGTTATTCAAGACCACTATCTTTTTTTTAAAGAAAATGAATACCACACAGATTACCATCAAAGAGGCTGCCTCCCTCAATCATCCTCCGATGTTTGAAGGAGAGCATTTTGGTTTTTGGAAAAACAGAATGCAGATATTCATCCAATCAAATGACCCTGGTGCATTGAATGCAATAGAAAAAGGTCCTTTGGTTCCTATTAAAACTGTTGGTAATGATATGATTCCCAAAGAATGGGATGAAATGACAGATGCAGAAAAGAGAGTAGTGCAATACGATTTTAAAGCTAAGAATATGATTACTTCTACACTTTCTTCTGATGAATTTTTCAGAACTGTTAGGTGTAAAAGCACTAAGGATATGTGGAAGATGTTAGAGGTTACTCATGAAGGCACAAATGAAGTAAGAAGATCAAGGAAGCATGCCTTGATTCATGAGTATGAGATGTTCAAGATGAACTCAACAGAAAACATATCTCAACTTCAAATCAGATTCACACATATTGTAAATCATTTTAAGACCATGGAAACCAAAGGTGACAACAATCAAGGAGTCTAAAGATCTGTCAAAGATGTCCATGGCTGCACTATTTGGTAAGCTACTTGAGTATGAATTAGAATTGTCTGAATTAACACATTTTGAAGATGCAGATAAAAAACAAAAGAGTATAGCCTTGAAAGCTGCATCATCTAATGTGGAAAAAGAAGAAGACTCAAGTGAAGATGAAAGTGATGAACACATGAACCTAATAGTTAAAAAATTTAGCAAGTTCATGAAGAAGAACAAGAACAAGAAGTTGTCAAAGTTCAACAAATGAAATGACAACAACAACAACGCCAACTTCACTTGCTTTGAATGTGGTAAGCCAGGCCATTTGAATGGAAGAAAGGTTAGGGATGAAGGTGGAAGGAAGCTTTAATGGCAGCAACGGAATATGGAAGAAAGGTTAGGGATGAAGGTGGAAGACACCATGGAGAAACTCTCCAATAAGTTTAGGAAGAATCGCCACAATAGCATTGAGAAGTCATCGATAGTTCTTGCACAAGAACAAGAAAGAAACTCTCAACAGAAATTTCAAATTTGCAAATTATTAACAAAGTTAGTTACATTCAGTTTTGGGACAACTTATATAGGCCACGAAATTACAAGCTAAATGTACATGAAATGAAGCTTGTAATGCAAACTTAATGAAGCTTGAAGTGCAAGCTTCTCCTAAAGTGACTTTTGCCTGAGCCAACATGTGCAGTGCAGTTTTAATGCTAAAGTAATCGATTAATTTGTCCTTGTAATCGATTAAAAAAGAGTTTATACATATTACAAATGCTTAAGTAATCGATTAGAAATATCTGGTAATTTATTACAACAGACAGACACTATTTTATAAAGTGCCTTGGTAATCGATTACAGATAGCTAGTAATCGATTACCACAGACTGTTTTGTGTTTGTTCTGAGCTGGTGTGCCTCTTCATGCTTGTTCAAAAGATACAAGTTAGCTTGAATGTGGTTTTGAAGGGCTTGAGTTCTAGCTCTTGTCATGGGTCCTCTAAAGCTAACCAAAGGGAGTTCTTCAAGTTCTCCTTCTTGGCGTTGAGCTTGCAATGGACCTCTATCACTCTCTCTTAAGCAAACTAAGCAAATTCTTGTGTTCTGCCTCTCTCTCTCATAACCCAAACCTCTGCCCATTGCTTTCTTCCACCAATACACACCATGTCTACCCTAAAAGAACCAAAACCAGCAAGACGAAAGCTGAAGAATCCTCAAATGCTGTAATGAATAGGGTCAATAACTGGTTCACATCTGAAGTGGATAAAAATAATTACATGCAATTTCATGCAACCAAACTGGTTATGCCCCCAAAATATCTTGACCTTAACTAGTTTGTGGGTGAGGGATTCCAATTTCCTGCCATGCTGGATGCTCAAGGACTAAAGAAGTTTCTTGAGATGAAGGGTACTTTCTACCCTGAGCTGGTGAAGGTGTTTTATGTAACGACCCGCCTCGTCACTACGATATCACTAACTCTAGATCGTGCAATTTCAATTTTAGTATGAAAACTCCATTAATTTGATTATGAAAATGGTAGTAAATTTTTTCGCAATAATACCATTATTATGCATACGATACAACTACATAATTGAATACACATGTATGCATATATTGAACCAGTACATATCATTTACATATCAACACTTAATTTGATTTTACATATATTTACACCTGGAATCTTACATGACCAAAAAAAGAATCGAAGAACTAACTAAGAAAGAGTTGATTAACAAAACACAACTCTTCCAAAAAAGAATTCCAGCGCCATCACGTCAGCTTGGCGGCTCCTACCAAAAGAATCTCCCTCCAAGGCCACCTATTGCTACTCATCTGCTCCCACAAACGAAAGTTCATGATCATCACAAGTACCAACCACACGGTACAACAAATGCAAGGGTGAGTTTATTATATACAACCAACAAACATCAGATAGCAGCAATTGGGAAGAAAACAACATTACCCCCCACAATCATTAACAAAAATCCAAGATTCCAATACACACTCAACAAAACAATCATCCAATGCCTTTCACAACTCAAACAATCATGCATAGAATGATGCATGCACCTGACTCATCTATCAGCATGCAATGTGGTACCATCTCCTAGAAATAGCCTCTTATAGGAAAACTGATTCATCGCCTATAAGGGCCACCCTGTCGTGCACTGGCCATTCCCCCACTCGGTTATCAGCCAGCGTCACTAGGGAATTCCAAACCTGATGACCCCTTAGTACCTACGTCTCAACCCACTGAAACTCACTGGTACGCAAGGGTAACCCGTCATGCATGCCCCATGTACATACATAACACACCAATGTTGGCTCACCGATACACTGGTCGTGGCTAGGAACATATCCATCCTCGTAAGGGTAACCAACCGGTCATTGCACCCCACGTGTACATACACAGCCTACATCCATGGGCACCATCAATTTATGACCTGGCTAGGAACAAATCCTTCCTCGCAAGGGTAACCCATCATACACCCCCATGGGTATCCATGTATATCCACACACAATGACATTGTTCACATCAACATTATCTCTCATCATTGTCATTATCAACCTCAACATCATATCATCTCAATATCATCATCATGCATATCAATATTATCTCATTTTAACATCACCAACCACGTCAACATTATCTCATTTGAACATTATCAATTACATTAAAGACATCTCAATTTCAATATCTTCAACGAGATCACAAGCAATCACATTTCACATCTATACATATTACATATATGCCTGAGATTCATATTCCCCAGGTCTTTAGACAATCCAAATTTCATACATTCACAATTCATCATATCACAAGACTGATATTTTTAGGAAAATTCTAAATTAAAGAGGAGAACTACAATATATAAAATACACTCTTGTGCCCATTTAAAAATTTAGTAAAAAAAATAAATAGAAAAACATATTATAAAACTTTTGGCAGAGTCTCCTCTGTAATTAAGACTTTTTCCCAAAAATCCAATCATTACAGCAACAATATCATTCACAATTTTATCCATCAACAAGAAAATTCATCGCATTCCATTAGTTAAAAACACAGTTTTTCTCAAAAATGAGCACACAATAGGAACAAGCATAAATCAATCATAAATACATTGCATTCCATTAGTTAAAAACTTAGTTTTTCTTGAAAACCAGCACACAATAGGAACAGGTAGTTATCTTCATAGTTGGACTCCCTGGCCCCATCTATGGTACCAAAACTATAACTAAATAATAAACTCCCCTTACCTATCTATATCCCTTTGTTAACTCCTTGAAACGTCATTTTGGGATCTCTCAAGTTCAAGTGCTTTGGCCCAAACGCGTAGCTCTATATACCAAATTGAAGATATTTTAGTATAGATTTCAAAAACAAGGCTAACATTAGCATTCGGGGTCAAATACCTACTCAAATTTAAAAAGGGACTAAAATGGTGTTTTGGGAGTCCACATCAAAAGATAGTATTTTGAAATTGCGACTACACCAATGTGACCAGGGTTCAACAAGGATCAGTTTCATAAAAAGGATACTTTCACAACATCTCATTTTCAAAGGGTTTACAAAGGAAATATAGAAACAACCAATAACGTTGCCCGAATCACAAGAGATATCAAGAGAGGCTTAAATTAGCTAGAAGAAGACAAAGGAAACCAAGGTTACCTCAAAGAAACAAAGAAAGAAGGATTGGGAGCTCCATTCTCTACTAAAACTTTGAGAAGAGTTTCGAAGATTTCACTTCGATTAAAGTGTTCCTCTCCGTGCGGTGGTTTCGTGGCAAGCAATGGCGGTCCGTGGTGGTTACCGATAGTCTTGGGTGGTGGAGGGTGATGGTGGGAGGTTGGGGAAGCTTTGGGACAATGAAAATCCTCCATTTTCGTGAATTGGAAGCTTAAATACATATTCAACACCACCTTGACTCGCTTAGGCAAGCAAAAGTGCCTGCAAAATTCGCCTGGGTGAGCTGACCAGATTCTAGAATTTCTACTTTAGTGAAAATTAATTTCCATGATCCAGACATTATTTGGACAATCCCAACGGTCCCAAGTTACATATGTGGGTTAGGAACACACCTTTAAAATTTGAAGGAGATCCAACAATAACTAATTGAGAATGGTGATTTTTCTAAACCAGGTTTCGGGTCAAATTCAGAATCACTTAGTTGCAATGCATCTCAACCAAACCCCACATAACTTGACATCTACCAAGCAATTTCATATGGATAATTCACATAAAATTTAAACTAATCCTAATTAATAAAGTAATTAAATTATTCAAAGAATACATCACACATATATTTTAAGTTATCGAAATTTTAGGGTGTTACATTTTACACCTCGGCCAAGGCTAGCATGGATGGTGTCCTCTGTTCCCAAGTGAAAAGAGTTGTCATGGAGATAGATAACACAGTTTGGAATCTTGTGGCTGGTTTCTCTTGTGAAGGAGTAAGGAGATTTAAAGAAGAGGTTGAGGGTACTCTATAATTGACACATATAGAGGATGTTGTTGGATCCTCAAGCTAGATTGAAGACCAGGCTGAGGGTTGGAAATATGACAGGGGAGGATAGAATGCTGCACTATATCATCACTTATATCCTCACCCCTAGGTCCAGAAATCTTGCCCAAATCACTGATGATGATTTGGAACTAGTGCATGGCATGAAGATTGGAACTCAGATGAATTGGGTTCTAGTCCTTGAGGAGACCATGATGAAGTCTAGGAGGCTTCTTAGCTATCAATTCCCCTATGTTGTATTAGTCTCAAGGTTTATGGAATATTTTGGGATTGATGTCTCTGATGAGATAGTGGACAACACAACTAAAATCACCAACCTCATCTCTGTCAAACATCTCAACAAGCTGGGGTTAATGCAGACTCCAAATGGATGGTTGATGGCTAGAGAACAAGCTCCACAAGATGGTGCTGCTGAAGGAGAAGATGCTGAAAAAGAAGAGGAAGCAGAAGCTAGTCCTGCTGAGCATCAATGGACCCTTTTTGAATCTCTAATGATTCAAAAGATGGATTGGATTGTTGGCTTTTCATCATGAGCATAGAGTTGAAGTTAATTCCTCCTTAGAGGAAATTACAACTAGGCTAGAGAACATAGATGCTAGGATGGCTCTAAGAGATTTTGATAATCTCTAGTTTGGTGGATGTAATTCCCTGCTTATGCCTGTGTTGGTTTCTTCATTTTATGTTTTCTTGTACTACACTTTATGATTAATGAATAAAACTCTATTTTTTGTTTCCATCTTCCTCGCTTATCTTGTTCTCACTGTGGTGTATTTTGTCTGATTTACTTTGAATTGTTTATTGCTCTAATATGAACTTAATATCAAATTACCTAAGATAGGGGGAGCAATATAATGAATATACATTGTTTATGCAAAGTATACTTGACACTTGTTCTTGGCAAAAAGCTGAATTGATTTCAGATATAAAGTATAAAGGTCCTACCATTCATCCATTAAAAGCACATTAAGGCTACACATGTTCAATTAAAGTTTGGCATAATCAAAGCCAAAAAGGGGGAGATTGTTAGAGGATCAAGTTGCTGAGGATCTTAGTCAAGGAAAAGTTTTATCTTTTACATGCCATTAATTGAAGGCATGTGTAATTCTTAGATGGATGAGAGTTTCATCCTATGATCCTTTCAATTTGCATAAACATCATTCATTGGCTTGCATTCATGGTTTTACAAAAGGCAAATGTTTTGTGAACAAGATTTTAAAGCATTCATGATTGCATTGAAAAAGCTAAAGTGTTCAAAGCTTGTTTTGGAAAAACAATTTTGTATTGCTTTAATCTATTATCAACTAATGGTAATCTATTACTTAATCTTTGAAGAACACATTAATCGATTACAATTATATGGAAATCAATTACACTTCATAAATCATAGTTGAAGTCTTCCTGTGATAATCGATTACGATATGGTGGTAATCGATTACTTAGCTTGTTTTTGAAACATAACTTCCTGTGTTAATTAATTACATGTGCATTAATCGATTACATTGCTAATGAATCTTTTCTAGAAAGATTCAAGAACACTTTAATCGATTACAATAGAATAGTAATCGATTACACTTCACAAAGTAACAGAAATGACTTTCTATGATAATCAATTGCGATTTGTGGTAATCAATTACTTTGCGCGTTTTGGAAAACAAGACTTTATGTGTTAATTGATTACATGGTGATTTAATCAATTACTTTGCTCATATATCTTTTCCAGAAAGCTCAAAAACATTTTAATCGATTGAATTTGTTATTAATTGATTACATTAGGTTGTTTTACTCTATTACATTGGTGATTTAATCGATTACATTCAGTTACAATAGTTTATTATAAATAGTTGTTGGGTCTTTTGAAAAATACACAGATACATTGCAAATTTTCATAGTTTTCAAAGCCTTCTGAAGTGTGAAGAGATACTCTGAGTCATAAAGATCGTGTCCACAAATTCCAATATTCATGTTTCATTGAAAGGTTTATTCTTAGACAAGATTTTAAAGAAGCTCTTGGAGAGTATGGTCTGAAACTTGTTTTCTTTCAACCTTGATCAAGTTTGGTAATCATATGCATTCATATACTGTGGATCATCAAGTTATTTCTCTCCAGTAGTTTCTATGGGTAATTTGGTTTTAGTTTTCTAATTGGTTGTTGCTATTACAAAAGTTTCTTAAAGCTTTTCTAGAGTAGGGTTCTCTAGAGGGAAGAGTATAGAAGGGTTTCTCTTAGTATTGGTCACTAGGAGTCTAAAAGGGTTTTAGATTTCTGTTCTTAATCTAGGTTGATTTAGGGTTATTGTTGTTAGCTTGTAAGAACTGAATTTTATGAATAGTGGAACTCTAATCGGGTTTTGGTTAGAAGAAACCAGATGTAGCTTGTATTGTTGAGAGGTAAACCAGTATAAATTCTTATGTCGATTACTTTCTTTAATCTCTTCTTGCTATCTTAATATGTGATTCTTTGGTGAAATCTTTATTAGTCAACAAGTGAAGTTTTTAGCAATTGTTTTCTTGAGCTAAGTGGTTTGATTGATTGAAGCATTCTTAGTTTTGTAACACCTTGAAATTTCATAACTAAAAATAGATGTTTAATGTATTTATTGTGTTATTTGATTATTTGATTCGTTTAGATTAGTTGAATTGTTGTTTAAATTATCCTTGTGCAATTGCTTTGTGTGGATGTTAAGTTATGTGGAGTTTATTTGAGTTAAGTTGAAATTGTGTGATTTTAAGTTTGACCCCAAACCTATTTTAGTAAAATTCCCATTCTGGATTGGTTACCTGTCGGATCACCTTCAAATTTTAAAGGATGACTCCTAACCCATATATGTAACTTTTGACCGTTGGGATTGTCCAAATAACTTTTGGAGCTTGAGAAATTTACTGAACTAGAAATATTAAAATTGGGCAATGTCGCCCAGGCGAATTTTGGTAGGCTTTTTGGCTCGCTTGGCGAGTCAAGGCAGTTTTAAATAGCCAGCAGCATGAAAAGTCCCAAAATCTGGTCTTCTCCCTCATCCAAGCACCCATCCAACCTCCCACCACCCTTCTCCAACACCCATAACCACCATTGAAACGACCGCTTCTACTCCCTTTTATTACTCGTTTTATTTATTATTTTGTTTCTCGAAAAAAAACTTTATGCTTATTCCATTTTTGAAAATAAAGGGTAATAGCCCAAAAATAATTCCTTTTAAGTTTTTAAAGAAAATAGAAGAGTATGAAAATTTACGCGTCATCTAACGGTGTTCGAGTTCGCATAACATACAGTCTATTTTACAGTCCACAAAAGTTATCGTCATACAGTCCAATACATAAACAGTCCAATATACATAGCAAAATAGAGATCATCACGAAGTCCTCATCACATCTTCTTGTACATCATCCACTGTCAATATCACTGTTCATCTGCTCGCCCAAATAAATTGGGGTCAACCACAGACACAAAAATAGGGTAAGTCATGATAAACAGAGTTTAAATAAAAGAATAATTTTATAAAAATCAATATACCACAAGATGCATAGAAAATGCATGATGCATGATTTTTCAACTTCTCAACACATGGCCATAGTCAGAATAGCTTAACAACCTGCGAGTTGGATCGATCAGTCAGGATAGGTCCGTGTTGCAATAGGACTGACACCCACTCTACATGTGATCATCATGGGTAGGTGATCTCCCCACGGCCACTATCCCCCAGCTCATCACCTTAGAACGTTCTTTCTCAACTCTAGCTATCTGAAAAACCTCCTTCTGAGGTAACAACTGTAACACCTCTCGTGACTCTCTCGTGCTTGATTGATTTTAATTAAAAACACGTGTCCTTTTTGTATTAAAATGATCTTAGTAGTAAATTTTTTCACGAAAATTCTTTTTGCCTTGCTAATTTTATGATTCTTAAATAGCGTAAACGATTTTCCTCACCACAATTCATATAATAAGAATACAGTCCATGATATAGTCCAAAGTCAGTTTTCCAAAACAATATACAGACTGTCTATTACAAATTACATGCCATATGAAATTACAAATTACAGCAAACAGTTCATCACAACTTCTTCAACATCCTTCATCTACAGTTCATGTTTCCTGTTCCTCTGCTCGCCCAAATGAATTAGGGTCATCACAGGTGTCAAACCACAGACACAACTCGGGTAAGTTTATGACAAACATAGTTTGAATAAAACATATATAAATACAGATGGGTAAAACCTTAATTATAAAAGACCATATAATCTATACAGTGTATAAAACAACATATGCATATCCATTGTGTGATGTATGAAATGCATGCTCATCTTTTTATATGATGCATGATTGAGATCTCAGGTTATCATTAAATCATCATCAGTGGCCACAGTCAGATAGCCCCAATCACTGGTCCAGAACTTGCATGATCAGTCAGGGTGTCACAGTGGTGCACAGGAAAGTCACCCACACTACATGTGATCATCATGGGTGGCGTGAGTTCCCCACTGCCGAGCACCCCCCAGCTCAGACTCCTCATTGTCTGAACGCTCATACTCAGTTCCTCTAACTATCTGACACACATCTGCACGGATTAACCCCCGCAAGGCATCAACTCCACGGATTAACCCCCGCCAGGCATATGTGTATGACAATGCATGAATGATCTACTTTTATCACATCTTTAATTATTATTCTTCTTCTCAAATCACATAAAGCTCAACTTATGGCGTATGCTTTTTAAATCACAATTGAAACTTCTTTCAATCATCACATAAAGTTTTTCACCTCAGCCCAAGCATACAGCCATAGTTCAATTCTTTAAATTCTTCTCAAATAAGTCTTAAGGTCATACAACCATAGTCTACTTCATACAGTTCTTAGAACAAATCATAATTTATCAAAACTTAACCATTTCATTTACTTAAAGCAGTTTTATCTCTTGAAGTCAATTCATCAAACACATGGTGGTCTTTTATAGAAAATACTCAGCAACACATGAAATAACACACAACTTTTGTTTTAAACATTCAGTCAGGAAAACACACTTCAAATCCAACAATAAAGCATCAAACCAACAATAAAAATTCAAACAAACACCTTTTAAACATATTTCATTCATTGTGACAAATTATCAAACACATGGTGTGCAACCTTGAATCCATAGAATACAAAGAAAGCTACTTAAACTTTAATTCTTATGAAGTTCAACATATTTCTAAGAATAAATCAACATGTTCTCCACCAATTTCTAGCATCAAAACAACATATATACAATTAAGGAAACATAGAAAATTTCGGCCACATCAAAGCTTAGGAACATATTCTATTAAACAATTCTAAACCACTTTTCAAACAGTACAAAATAAATAGTTGTAAATCACTTTAAATTTCATTGGTTAGGTTAGTTTTTAGTTTATTTAATCAATAATTATTTCTAAGACTAAGATCAATACTAATTAATCACCTACCCTTCACGTAGCAATTCTTGAGTTCTTTAAGACATTTCATCAAACATCTTGTATACAAGGCTTAATTTCTATAAAATCAACATACTTCTAAGAATAAAACATGTTTCCAACCGAGTTTATCATCAAACTAGATATAGATACTTAAGAAAACATAGAAAGATTTCAGCCCATCATCATATAAGAATCTTATTCAAACTTTGAATAGCATAAACTCCCCATACCTTATTTGCCTTAAGTTTGGACAGCTTTCCTCCTAAAAGCTTGATAAACTTCTTTCTAAAAGCTCCTAGATCTCCCGTGAGGCTTCAGAATGCTAGGGTTTTTGTTCTTTGAAAGTGGAAGGGTGATGGAGGAAGTTAGGGAAGCTTTGGGGCTGTTGGAAGGCTTGATTCCTCCATTTTCGTGCCTTGGGAGCTTTATATACATGCTCAGCACCGCCTTCACTCGCCCAGGCGACCAAAAATTGCCTGTTCCACTCGCCTGGGCGAGCAGCCCATTTTCTAGAATTTTCTGTCTTAGTAAAAAATTAATTTCTAACTTTCCAGACATTATTTGGACAATCCCAACGGTCAAAAGTTATATATATGAGTTAGAAAGCTTGATTTAAAATTTTAGGAAGATCCAACGGTTAACCAATCTATAATAATGATTTTACTAAAATAGGTTTTCGGGTTAAATTCAAAATCACTCCATTGCACGCAATTTAAACAATCTTCCCATAACTTGACATCTTCACCTACTCTATACACGTAGGGATGGGAACAAAAGTCTTCTTCTTTTTATACCATTTGATGCTTAAGAAAGCCTTATTTCACTTATGGCTTTCTGTCACAAACTATTTCAATAGTCTGTTATCTAAGAGTATTCTTTATTTTCATCATAAAAATATCTATTCAAAATATCTAAGGGTGTTCTTGTCCTTTCTAAAATATTTAAGGGCATTTATGTAAGTTTCCCTTCTAACATATCCTTCCAAAATATCCAAGGGCAGTTTTGTAATTTTCAAAATATCCAGGGGCATTTTCGTCATTTTGACCTCAAGGGCATTTTTGTCATTTCTGATTTATGGAAAGGGTAATATGGTCTTTTCTAAATCATCTAAGAGTCTTTCTAGGATTTCTTTCCTCAAGATGTCTTGCTAAACTTCCTAGGGCAATTTGGTCATTTTTTTAAAATGTCCAAGGGTATTTTCGTCATTTTTTCCAAATCCTTCTGCACTGCCTCTACTTATCATTTTACCCCAGTAATTGACTGTGGTTCCAAAATTTGGGGTGTTACGACAACTTCATGGATTAACCCCCGTCAGGCATATACACATGGAACATGCATGAATAATTCTTTTCATTCTCATCTTTTTCTCATCAATCATCATTCTTCACTTAGTGTGTCATATACACCAAAAGGACACATGTAATCAACATATTTCTCAACACAAACACCCTTTGCACTCATCAACACATACACCATTTTCAATCATCAAATAAAGCTTCTCAAAACCACATCAAAACCATACAGATACCACCACATAAATAAACTTTTTCTTATAACAAACAAACTTTATTTTAATGAAATATTTGAACAAAAACTATATCTACCGTAGTAATTCGTATAAAATCTTAATATATTAAACACGTTTCTAACTCAATATTAACAACAAGATAAATATGCAAGCTTAAGGAAACATAACAAAATAAATATACAAACTTGAGAAACATAGAATCTATTTGGCTATCATATAAAATTTGTATCAAAATAGTTCATGGAAAATCATAAATTTAAACCATTATTTTCTACAAATAAGCATCACATAGTTAGTAGTAAATTACTTTAAATTTTATTAGTTAAGTTAGATTTGAGTTATGTATTTCATTACTATTTATAAAACTAGAATCAAAATCACATAATCATTCATATAACACCTCTTGAGTTCTTTGAATTATTTCCATCAACACCTAATAACCAAAGCTTAAATCTTCATTAGAACAAATATTAAACTCAACATAAGAAATATTTAAACTTTGTTTATCCAAGGACTTCCCCATACCTTGATTGTTTTCTCAAAAGCAAACAACCTTGCTCCCTTGAATCCTTGGCTTTCACGTGGACTTTATTAAGGTGGGTAGTTTGATTTTTCTTTTTGGTGAAAGGTATTATTTGAAAAGGATAGAAAGGGTTAAAGGGAGAATAAGGCAGAATACTAAGCACGACTACCACTACTTGTTTTTGCCTTGAAATTGTTTTGACAAAGCTTTGAAAAGGTCAAGTGGTGTAAGTGATTGTAATTGCACGGTCACTTTTTTCTTTGGCTGCCAAATTCCCGGTCCCATAGCTTTTTTTATATGTGAGTTAATCTTGATTTTTACTACCAATTATTCATAAGTCATGATGGCCACCTTTCCTTGTGTTTTCTTCCTATTGGTTGCTTGTTTTACCTCCTCCAAGTGGCTTGTACTTGACTTTTCTACATATTTCTTCTTTCTTCCTTTAGTGTACGTAGGAATTGAGCTTGTAGCATACTCCCTTTGGCCTCACAACCGTAGAAAGCTCAAGAATTTGGTGAAGATTCCATTTGTCCCAAAATATCTCCTAACTTGATTTCTATTGGCCTAATGTTTGAATTTTCTACTCCTTGTCTCTTACATCCTTTCTTCATGTGCTGCACTCACTATGAAGGGTCTTCCATTTTCTTTTCTTCCTTGATTTCATATCACACGGCCAAGGCTTATTTCTAGAGCTAAATCTACAAAATTTTCTCCTTATTTCATGTAATAATTGAATTCTAGTTTCTTATTGGTCCATTTTGCCTTTAATTGTTTAATTTATGAAACTAAATTATTTTAGAAACTTATTTCTTTCATAATTAAGAGAAAACTCCAAGGATTATAGTTATCATTTTCCTGTGGTTTTCTGATACCTGAGATAGTCTGAATTGATCTCTATTCCAAAATATATATTAAAATTCATAGAAATCCTATTTTAGGGTTCTTTGTCATCTATTCAGTTAATAATTAATTATCTAAAAGTATTCTATTCTATATTCAGGTGCCCACAAAATTTTCAAAATCATCTGGGCATTTTTGACCTAAAGGGTATTTTGGTCATTTATCACCCTAGGGACGTAATGGTAATTATATAATTTGTTGAAGAGTATTTATGTAATTTCTCCTAGAAATATCTTACTAAAATATCTAGGATAAATTGGTCTTTTCCAAAAATGTCTAAGGGTATAACTGTCATTTTCCATTCTAGGGACATAATTGTCATTCCTGAAATTGTCCAAGGGTATTTTTGTAATTATCCTTCTAAGGGTATTCTTGTAATTTCTATTTTATGGAAAGGGTGACATAGTCATTATTCTGCCCATATCTCTGTAATCTTACTAATTCCTATTTTACGTAAAGTCCTTTAATCACCTATTACTAATTGATTTAAAACATTGCAGCAATCACACATTTATTACATATAGAAATACTGGGGTGTTACAACCATCAACCACCATGGGCTGCCGTTGCTTGCCGATGGACCACCGCAGGAAGAGGAACACTTTAATTGGAGTAGAATCTTCAAAACTCAACTAAAGGATTCGACAGAGAACAAAGCCTCCAATCCTTCTTTCTTGGTTTCCTTGAGGTAATCTTGGTTTCCTTTGCCTTCTTCTAGCTAGTTTAAGCTTCTCTTAGTGTCTCTTGTGTTTTGGGTACCGTTGTTGGGAGTTTTACACTTCCTTTGAAAAACCCTTTGAAAATGATATTTGTAAAAGTCTCCTTTTTATGAAATTGATGTCATTTCTGTGATCCTTGTTGAAACCCGGTCACATTGGTGTGATTGGAATTTCAAAATGATGTCTTTTGATGTGAACTCCCAAAACACCGTTTAGCCCTTTTTGATTTGAGTGCGTATTTGACCTTAACTGTTAGCATTGACCTTGTCTTTGAAATCTATACTAAATTGTCTTCGATTTGGTATATAGAGCTCTGCGTTCGGACAAGCACGCGTATTCGAAGGATCGTGAAACAACACCACTAGGATGTAATAGGGAGAACTTCTAGTTAGGTAAGGGGAGTTTATTACTTGGTTACAATTTTGATACCATTGTTGGGGTCAGGGAGTCCAACTATGAAGATAACTGCCTATCCCTGCTATGTGCTAGTTTTCAAGAAAAACTACGTTTTTAACTAATGGGGTGCGATGTATTTATAGTTGATGTGTGTTTGTTCCTGTGTGTGCTCGTTTTCAAGAAAAAAAATGTGTTTTTAACTAATGGGATGCGATGAATTTGCTTGGTGATGGATTAAACTATGAATGATGTTGTTGTTGTAATGATTGAATTTTTGGAAAAAGTCTTAATTATAGAGGAGACTCTGCCCAAAATTTTATAACTCGATATTCTATTTAATTCTTTATCAAATTTTTAAATGGGCATAAGAGTGTGTTTTCTATATTGTAGTCCTCCTCTTTAATTTAGAATTTCCTAAAATACCGGTCTCGTGGTAATATGGATTGTGAATGAATGAGATGATATTTGATGATTATGATGATGATGATGTTGAAATAAGATATTGTTTATGTGGTTGGTGTTGATAATGTTGAAATGAGATGATATTGGTGTTATGATGATGATGATGAAATGAAATGATGTTGATTTTATTGATGGAATTGAGATGACATGATGTGATTGATGATAATGACATTGATGAGAGATAATGCTGATGTGAACAATGTCATTGTGTGAAATGGATATACATGAATACCCATGAGGGGTGCATGACGGGTTACCCTTGCGAGGAAGGAAATGTTCCTAGCCAGGTCATGCAATGATGGTGCCCATGGTTGTATGTTGTATACGTCCACCTGGGATGCAGTGACCTGGTTACCCTTAGGAGGAAGGATGTGTTCCTAACCATGGTCAGTGCATCGGTGAGCCCACATTGGTGTGTTATGTATGTACATGGGGGTGCATGACAGGTTACCCTTGCTAGAAGGATGTGTTTCTAGTCAAGTTATGCATTGATGGTGTCCATGTTTCATACTTCATGTTTCATTGATGGAAATAGAATGAAAGCATGCGCATACCTGTGGGATGAAAACGCAGGTACTAAAGGGGTTTCAGTTTAGGAATTCCGTGCGCCACTGGTTGATCAATGTGGGGGGGAATGGCCTTGCACGACAGGGCGACCCTAACAGGCGATGAATCATTTTCCTGTGAGAGGCTATTTCCCTGGATATGGTATCACATTGCATAGTGAGTGAAATCAGAAGCATGCATCATTCATAATATGATTGTTTGATTTGTGAAATTAATTGGATGATTGGTGTGTTGAGTATGTATTGGAGTGATGGATTTTTGGTAGTGATTTTGGTTGTTATTGTTGTTTCCTTTCCAATTGTGGTTATCTAATGCTTGTTGGTTTTATGTAATA
Source organism: Glycine tomentella (assembly GCA_007407185.1). Taxonomy (NCBI): domain Eukaryota; kingdom Viridiplantae; phylum Streptophyta; class Magnoliopsida; order Fabales; family Fabaceae; genus Glycine; species Glycine tomentella. Next base: position 49,889 of record PYAF01005505.1, read on the forward strand.
AACTCACGCTTGCATTTCTTGTACTGCGTGGTTGGTATCTGTGATGATCGCGAACTTACGTTTGTGTGAGCAATGGAGTCGCTGACGTGATGACGTTGGAGTTCTTTTTGGGAAAGAGTTGTGTTTTGTTATTCAACTCTTTCTTAGTTAGTTCCTTGAATTCTTTTGTTAGATATGTAAGATTCCAGGTGTATGTAAAATTGAATTAAGTACTGATATGTGAATGAATATGCCCTGATACGACATATATATATGTATATATTCAATTATGTAATTGTATCGTGTCTACGATAGTTGTATTATCGCGAAAAATTTACTACCATTTTCATAATCAAATTAATGAAGTTTTTATTAAAATTTGAAAATTCACCTGATTAGAGTTAGTGATATAGTAGCGACGAGGCGGGTCGTTACATGTTTAATTGTGATACGATCTTATAACTCTGATTCTTTAAAGATTTTGAAAGGCCAAGTTTAAACTATAAGTTTCTCACAAAAATAAGCAATTGGGTGGCCTTCTTGTAACAATATCGCACCTATACCAACATTGGATGCATCGCATTCATATTTGAAAAATTTGGTAGAGTAAGAATGGGTGCATTTGTCAACGTTTTCTTCAATTCATTGAAGGCATTCTCTTGTTTACTCTCATACTTAAATTCCACATTTTTCTTAAAAATTTCATTCAATGGAGATGCTATGGTGCTAAATTCCTTGACAAATCTTCTATAGAAAATAGCTACTAACCCATGGAAACTCCTCACATCACTAGCATTTTTGGGTGTGGGCCATTTTCTAATAGCTTTAATTTTCTCATCATCCACTTGGACTCCCCTAGCACTCACAACAAAACCTAGAAACACGACTTGATTAGTGTAAAATGTAACGACCTGCCTCGTTGTTTCGATATCACCACTCTAAATGTAAAATTTCAATTTTTAATAAAAAATCTATTAATTTGCTAATGAAAATGAGAGTAAATTTTTTGCGATAATACACTTATCAAACAACACACAATTACATAAATAAACACATATGTATGTATATTTTAAACCATTACATATCATTCATATATCAGAACATAATTTAGCTTTTAATAAATATATAAGCTTGGGGTTTACATGCCCGATTAAAGAGAATCAAGGAATCAACTAAGAAAGAGTTAATAATAAAATACAAGTCTCTCCCAAAATGAATTCCAACGTTATCATGTCGGCTTGGCGGCTCCAACAAAAAGGATCTACCTCTAAGGTCACCTACTGCTGCTCATCTGCTCCCACGAACAAAAGTTCGCGATCATTAGAGGTACCAATTACACGGTACAAAAATTGCAAGGGTGAGTTTATTATATAAAATCAACAAGTTCCAGATAGCAATAATTAGAAAGAAAGCAACAATAACAACAACAATAATTCTCAGTAATCAATCAGTTCAATACACACAACAAACTGGTCATCCACTTTTTCCACTATTCAAATCAATTATGCTCAAAATGATGCATGCACCTAACTCCACTCTCACCATGCAATGTGGTATCATTCTCATGGAAATAGCCTCTCTCAAGAAAATGATTTAGTAGTTTATCGGGGTCACCCTGTCGTGCACTGGCTATTCCCCCTATGTGATAATCCGAAGTCTCAAGGGAATTCCAAACCGAGTGACATGCACCTCAGTACTCGTGTTTTTAGCCCATAAAAAACCCACAGGTACACATTACCTTCATTCTATATCCATCTGTGCAATTATGAAGTATGAAACATGGGCACCATCAATGCACTAACTGTGGATAAGGACCAACCCTTCCTCGCAAGGATATCCAATAAGTCATGCACCTCCCATGTACATACATAACATACAAATATGGGCTCATCAATGCACTGGCCGTGGATAGGACCAACCCTTCCTCGCAAGGATATCCAGCACGTCATTGCACCTCACATGTACAACGTACATCCATCACAACGACATCATCAACATCAACCTCATCTCTCATCTATGTCATCATCAACATCAATATCACCTCAATCTTAATATCATCAACAACATCAAGATCATTTCATTTCAATATCCTCAACAACATCAACATCAACATCATTTCATTTCAACATCATCATAAACATCAATATCATCTCATATTAATATAATCATCAACATAATCTCATTTCAATATCATCATCAACATCACAAACCTCATTCATTCACAATCCATATTACCACGAGACTGGTATTTTAGGAAAATTCTAAATTAAAGAGGAGAACTACAATATAGAAAACAAACTCTTATGCCCATTTAAAAATTTAATAAAGAATTAAATAGGAGAACATATTTTAAAATTTTGGACAGAGTCTCCTCTGTACTTAAGACTTTTCCCAAATTCATCGCATCCTATTAGTTAAAAACACAGTTTTTTCTTGAAAACGAGCACACAATAGGAACAAACATACATCAATAATAAATATATCACATCCCATTAGTTTAAAACATAGTATTTCTTGAAAATCAGCACACAACAGGGACAGGCATACATCTCCATAATTGGGTTCCCTAACCCCCAACCATGGTATCAAAAACTGTAATCAAACAATAAACTCCCCTTACCTATCTATAAATTCTCCCGTTAGCTCCTCATGGTGTTGTTTTGAGATCCCTGAAGTTCGCGTGCTTTGACCCAAATGTAGAGCTCTATATACCAAATCAAAGACAATTTAGTATAGATTTCAAATACAAGGTTGATATTAACATTTGGGGTCAAATACCCACTTAAATTTTAAAAGGGGCTAAACTGGTGTTTTGGAAGTCTACATCAAAAGGACATCATTTTGAAATTCCGATCACACCAACGTGACAGAGGCTCAATGATGGAGGATCAATGCAAGCTAAAGAGCTAGGACTCAAGCACTTCAAGATCATATCTAATCTAACTTGTATCTCTTGGAAAAGCAAGAAGAAGCCCACAAAAGTAGTGGAAACACAAAAGGAGTGTTGTCTGTTTTAACAGATTAAAAGCATCTTTTGATACCTGTAATCGATTAAAAGCATCATGTAATCGATTAAATTAGCCTGAAAAATGCAAATAGCTCTGTTTTAATTAATTACATGTCGAATTAATCGATTATTTTGGCCATATATCAATTTACCGGATGGATAAGAGCAAAATAATCGATTATTGAGGTTAAATAATTGATTACATGGTCAAAATAATCGATTAAACCAGTTTTTAAGCTTTTTTGCACATATTTGGGAAGCCAAAGGTCACTTATGGAAAGCTTGCACTTCAAGCTTCATTTAGGCTTCATTTCAATTTGTATTTTCTTACATTTCAGTAACATTTAGCTTGTAATTTTGTGACCTATATAAAGTGCCAAAACTGAATGTAACTAACTTTTGGTTCATTAATACAATTTCTGAAAATTGTTGTGAGAGTTTCTCTGTTGTTCTTGTTCAAGAACTTTTGAGTCTTATCAATGGCTTCCCAATGCTATTGGGGAAGAAAGAGGCTCAAATTTCATGCTATTGGGGAAGAAAGAGGCTCAAATTTCATGCTTTTCATGCTGTTGTACCTATTTAAAACTGACTTTACTCACCCAGGCGAATTTTGGCTCGCCTGGGCGAGCTGACCCAATTTTTGAAATTTCATTACTTTTGTGAAAAATTAATATCTCACGTGTCAGATGTTATTTCCCCAATCCCAACGGTCAACATTTAGATATGTTGGTTAGGAGCCTACTTTTAAAATTCAAAGGCGATCCAACGGTTAACCAATTCAAAATTGTTATTTTAAAAAACAGGGTTTAGGGTTAAACTCAGAATCACTCACTTTCAACGCAGCTCAAACAAACTCCGCATAACTTAACATCCGCACCAAGCAATTGCACAAGGATAATTTACACAGAAATTCAACTAATCTAAACTAATCAAATAACCAAAGGAATACATCAAACATCTATTTTCAGTTATCAAAATTTCAGGGTGTTACACAAAATGCGCATTTATCCCTATTAGCAAACAACTTTTCATGTCTAAGCACTTCCAAGACACTCCTAACATGGTATAAGTGGTCATTCATATTAAACTATAAATCAAGATATCATCAAAATAAAAAACCACAAATTTTCCTACAAAGTGTCTCAAAGCATGGTTCATGAGTCACATGAAAGTCCAAACTTAGTTTTGAAAGCGGTTTTTCATTCATCACCTTCTCTCATTCTAATTTGATGGTAACCACTTTTCAAATCTATTTTGGAGAAAACAAAAGAACCATGAAGTTCATCCAACATATCATCAAGTCTAGGAATATGATGTCTATACCTCACAGTGATGTTGTTGATGCGTCTGCAATCCATGCAATCCTCCACGTTCCATAATTCTTAGGGACTAGGATGACTGACATTGCATATGGTCTCAAGCTTTTTTTCACCCATCCTCTTTGCATCAAACCTTCAACTTGCTTTTGGATCTCCTTTGTCTCTCCGGATTACTTCGATAGGCGGTCCTATTAAGAAGTAAAGCTCCCAGAACAAGATCTATTTGGTGTTCAATTCCTCTTAAAGGGGGCAAACCATGTGGAATGTCTTGTGGAAAGATGTACTTAGACTCCTTCAAGAGTGTATAAAAACCTTGAGGAAACTCAAGGGCACTAGAAGATAAACACATTGGAATGAGTAAATACATTGGTTGTCTAGCTAGCATCACTCTTTTTACCTCAGTTTTGTTCTCTTTTATCACTAGTTGTTTTTCATTCCTTTTTTCTCTTTTCTTTTGTTTTTGCTTGCAACTCATTTTGCCTTTTTATTTTCTTTCTGGCTTTTCTTTCTCAAAGGAATTTTTCTTTCTTGATTTTATTTTCTCAATTTTCAATCTCATTTTTATTTGATCCTCACACACATCAATTGGAGACCAAGGTGAGAGAACTACCTTTTTACCTTTATGGAAGAAAGAATAGCAATTGGTGACCCCATTGTGGGCAACATCTCTATCATATTGCCAAGGTCTTTGAAGCAACACATGTCCGACTTCCATGTGAACCATATCACAAAGCACTTCATCAACATACTTTCCAATGGAGAATGAAAGTAACACTTGTTTATCCACAGCCAACTCACCATTGTCACTCAACCATTGCAACTTAAAAGTATTAGGATGAGGGGTGGGTTTTAAACCAAGCCTCTCCACTAATCTAGTGATTGCAACATTGATACAACTTCCTCCATCAATGATTAGAGAACAAATATTTCCATTCACCAAGCATCTGGAATGAAAAATGTTTTCTCTTTGGGTATCATCGTGATTTTTTCACAAGCTTCCCATTAGTCTTCTTACCATCAAAAGATCTCCCTCTTCCGGTGGAAGAAAACCATCATCCTCCCCTTCACTAGAGGAACTATAAGAACTCTTAGATGACTCACTATCCACCTCTCCATTCTCCAACACAATCATGGTCCTTTTGTTAGGATATTGGGATGCAATATGACCCTTTCCCAAACACTTAAAGTATTTAATGGAACTAGATTTATTAGGAAATGGTTTAGTAGGAGAAGTAGGATCACGTCTTGAAGACTTCCTTTCAATATGTTGTGAAGAAGAACCCTCATTCTTGGAAGTGTCTTTATCCTTCCTAGATGAATAAGCATATGAAGTCTTCTTGTAGGTTTTTTTCCTCATTAATTGTTGATCCACTTTCATGGCCCTATGTATGAGTTGATCTGTGGTGCTGTAGCTATGAAGCTTTACAACATCTTGAATATTCCTATTCAAGCCATTCAAAAATCTAGCCATTGTAGCCTCATTGGTCTCTTTAATATTTGCTCTTATCAAAGAAATCTCCATCTCTTTGTAATAATAATCATCATCACTTTTACTTCCTTTATAGATCCTTTGTTACTTGTTATGCATTTCCCTTACATAGTGAGGTGGGACAAATATCTCCCTCATGATTCTTTTCATTACCTCTTAAGTGTCTACTCTATGTCTTCTCAATCTTTCTCTATCCACTTGGATTTGATTCTACCACACCATGACATATCCCTCACATTTTAAGCTAGCCAACTTTATTTTCATTTCTTCACTAAAATTGTTGCAATTGAAAATTTGGTCCACTTTCATCTCCCAATCAAGGTAAGCCGAGGTCATAAGTACCTAGGAACTTGGGAATTTTGACCTTCACATTATCTATTCCACCCACATTCCTCCTATGCCTTCTACCATCTTCATAGCCATTATCACTCCTTTGAGAAGAAGAAGGTGACCGATGATGCCTCCTCCTCACTATGTCTTCCATTCTCCCGCTCAACGCTTGAGTGCTTCTTTGTATCTCATCAAATCTTTCTCCCATCTTTCCTCTCAATGTGTCTTTGCAACCTATCCATTTGCTTAGCCAATGAAGCCATTAGCTTAGCGGATCTTGGGGAAGGTGGGTCACTATCTCTTTCGAAAACCATTGCTACAAGAAAAGGTTAGTAAAAAAAAAATTGACCTACAACTCACTAAGTGTTTACACTCTTGAACACTCATGGTTCACACTTGTAAGACTTTTTGTATAAGGTTTACTCTTGTCTTTTTCCATTCTGTAACTCTTCTTTATCCCTTGATATCAACCAAAGGTTTCAATTAAAGGAGTATCCAAAGTGAAAGATGAAACAAATCCAAACACAACTTAAGAGGTCAAGGAAGAAAGAAAACTCTAAGACAAAACCTTCGAAGTTTATATAAGACAAGCAGTAAAAACTCAAAAAGAGAGTACAACTCAAATGGAATGCCAAAAAAAGACAAATAGGAAGGTATAAAAAAATGAAAGATGTCTCCTATAATGTTTAAAAAAAATTGGCTAAGTATAAACCACTGTAATGATGCAAAAAATGAAAGTACTAGAAATCAAACAATAAGCACCATTAGGAGAGAGGGTTGTTAAATTTTGATTGTAATTTTTTTTCTTTTTTACTCTTGGTCCTCTTATTATTTGATATTTTCATTTTGACCTTATTTTTTTTAGCTTTTTACTCTTTGATCCTTCGTATGTTTTTCTTTTAGGACCATAAACTTTTTATATTTGCACAAATTCCCAAACACTCTCCAAAAAGAATTTTTATTGATCAAACTCAAAATTTCTAGCAGTGCTATGAGTTTCATGAAGAACATCAAGAACAATCCACACTCAAATTATGATCAAATCAGCTCTGAATTAAACAAAAAGATAGGGGAATTGAAGGCAAATACAAGGTAAACTAAAAAACACACAAGAAATAGACAATTAAACACAAACAAGCAACAACCAAAGGAATTTCATTTTCTCATTTATTTGGAAAACAATAGCAAAAATGAAAAACTGCACCCAATTGATAGAAATCTTTATCAAATTGCTCTCCAGATTCAATCTGATTACCACATGATGATATCCAAGTCATACACGCTTGGATCAGATCGTTCCAGATGCAAAATTTCACTTCCTAATATAAGACCCAATCCAACAAAGACTAAAAGAAAATCACGTAGCAAATCAGGCAAATCCATTCTATGTAAAACAAGAGATAAATAAATTGAAATTTCTAGACTCCATTGATGGGTTTCTTAGAACTGAAAACAAAAAATGGATAAGATGAAGAATATGATAAAGAACAATGCCACAATCTTAAGAGGAACGATAAACCGGAGGAGGATTCGCTATAGAGAAATATCTTCCTTGATAAGAATCTATTTGGTATCAATCAAGAACTAAGAAGAGACTATGCTCTTAATCTAAGCAAAAGCTTAATTTCATTCATGATTTTTGTTATCCAAAAATTAGGCATTTTTGAGTATTTATATAGCTCATAAGAAGATAACTAAGCCTCTAATAACCCCTTAAACACACAGTTTATGGCCTATTTACATCAATATTGAGGCCCATTAAACAAGTAAACAAAATTTACGAAAATCGTCGCTAAAGTATTGCACTAAGCCCAATTTATCCTCTACCCAGGAATTGGCTAAGCCAGACATGCGTGCTAAGCCCAATTTCTCCTCTACCAAGGAATTGTGCTAAGCCAGACATGCACGCTAAGCCCAATTTCTCCTCTGCCAAAGAATTGTGCTAAGCCAAACATGCGCGCTAAGCGAACTGTTCAACAATATTCAATGTGCTCCAATTCAGCTCCTTGTGGCGTCCTCCTTCCTTGCCTTTGATGATTAGTCAATCCTTGATTCTCTTGTCCATCTCTTCTTGTAGAATCTTGACTTTGGGCCTTGTCATTGACCCTTCAACTCACGAAGTGTTTCTTGGTCTTTATGCTCTTTGGATAGCCCTTTATCACAAAGTGAGATTCTTCAATGTTGTGAATTGTATACAAACATCAAGCTACATACAATTCCCACCCCAAACCCTTAACTAGTACCTCATCAACCACAATATCAACCTCAGTCCCATTATTTACACACATCTGATGCAACCCAAGACACTTTTGCTTTAGCCCAAACAAACAAAATTTATTTGAACCAAACACATCTTTTTTTACACAACTTCTTTTTGCACTATTTTCCACCAATTTTTTAGACTCACAAGCATTTGATGCTACTGAGAATCAACCTCACACATACTTGGGTACCCTTGCAGTAGAGCCTACCTCATCAACCCAACCAAACGAGCCTGAGTTTACAACAAAGCCTGGCTTACCTAACAAAGAATTTAGATAGACATGAGTAAATAAAAAGTGCCTACTCAAGACAGGATAGTGGGTGGATGACATATAATTCTAAGCATGTGTTATGCATTTGACACGTTGCATGGGTGAGTGCCAAACTTTTTTCTCTTCATATTAAATATCACATCATTTTGTATTATTCACAATAGTGAAATTGTATGTTGTTAGGAATTTTATACCACGGCAAGCGTACCGTTGTTATCGCTATAAGTTTCAAATTTATAAAAGATCGTCTCCACAGGGATTTGGGTTTACGTCGGTTGATTAAATTTAACAGTTTAGTTATGTACAGATAAGAAAGAGCGAAGATTCATTTGTTTGTTGTTTGCGGAAAATGTAAAATAAAGATAACGGAAAACAAGTAAACGATTACGGGAAAGTAAATAAAACAGATACAAATCAAGTGAGTATAGGATTGGGTTTCGTCTTACTTATCCCTTTTAATTGATTTTACCTATGCATTTTCTATTCTTGTTGACGCATTCGTTTAGGTAAACTTAACTCGATTCCTCGCAATTAAGCCCTATGGATATTTTACTAAATATCGATTCCTATCATACTTAATTAAATACCCAAGCATTAAGATCATATTCACGTGTTTAATGCGATCGAAACATTATGCTCTATTCCTAGCAACGTAATGTAACGAGTAATTTCATTCGGTTCAAACCCTAAGATTACTTTCCAGTCTCACTTAGGAATTTAAGTTCGTGATCCTAGTGATCAAGTAGAATCAAGCATTAAGTGTAGAATGAAATTACCAACAAGAAATAGAATGATGCATAAATAATTAAAAGAGCATAGAGATAAAAAGAGTACACCCAATCCTTAGAGAAGCTTAGGTGAACATGAGCAGAACCTCCTCGAGAGACTGACTGATTAAGCACGTCATCGACCTTCGCTTCGGCAGAATCTCCTTACAAAATTCACTCACCCTCACTTCCCTAAGGTCTACACTCACTTAGAAACAAAGAAAGCAAGAAATACAAGCAAGCAAGTGAAATGGGAGAGAAAGGAATGAAAGAATGGTCCATGGCCTCAAAAATCCGTCCATATTTATAGGATTCCTTCTCCTGCTTGGCTTGGTCGCCTGGGCGCCTATTTTGAACTATATCCACTCGCCTGGGCGAGCTAAAGGGCGGTGCCTGGGTTCTTGTGCTCGCCAGGGCGACCAAATTACACCTTGGAGGCTAGCCTGGGCGAGCTTAAGTCTTAGTCCTGAAGAAACCTTTGGGCTTTTGTGGATTTTGGGCCTGAAATGCTGTTGGAAGTTCCCATGTTTAATGTATGCACCTTCTTTGCTTTCTTTGATTTTCCGGAAGCTTTAGGATTCCACGAAACCTATTCAAATACACAACATGATTGAATCATTCTTCCGAAACACTTAAAATACAATTACAAGGTGCTTCTTAACTAGGTTTTAGGGAAATTTCTAAGATAAATGAAATAAATCAAAAGATAAGTGCCTACTTTTAAACATAAAAGTAGCTGAAATGTGGCACTTATCATGTTTTTATAACTATTCATCATATGCAAGGGCAGAGCCTAGGTTCAATCAGTACTACAACATTCTGAGGGAGGAAGCAAATGCTGACTGAGCAATTAATTGGCTTAGCAAGTTTCTGCGAGAAAAATGACCTCTTTGGTGGCTGATGATGGGGGCACATGACAACCATTCTTGTTGAGTCAACTAGTTCGGTACTCAAGAAATTTGCCAATAGGTTGTTAGATACAGGGGGAGCATGAAACGATCAAGATGTTGAGGCTGTTAGTCATAGATGTATTTTAGGTAATACATGCCTATTCAATTGAAGACATATGCTGGTGGGTATGGCTCATATTGTGCAGTCAACAAAAATGCACGGGGGACCCCGCTAGTACTGTTGTTGGCATTGTGTTTTATTATTTGTAATTTGAGCTTAGGCCCATGAATAGCTACGGTGCTTAAGGTTTCTAAGTCTGTATATTTCCTTGTAATTTGAGTGCAATTGTACGAGTGTGTGAGGGAATATAGTGAAAAGCTGGACGTAGCCCACATTGGGTGAACCAGGGTAAACTCTGTGTGTTGTTTTCTTCTTCCCTTTTCTCTCTTCTCAATTGTTGTGCGATTGCGCGGTACCTAATAATTGGTATCAGAGCCGATGGTTCGACTTGGTGACCGGCTCAAACATGTAAGAAGGTGTAACTCTCACCGCACAAGATTTAGCTTTTAATGAAAACTTCAATATATTGACTGTGAAAATGATGGTAAATTTTTTGCGATAATATAATTATCATACACGAATTACAATTAGATATTTAAGCACATATGTATATATATTAAATCAGTACATGTCATCCACATGTTAGAACTTCCTTTAGCTTTACATGTATATACACCTGAAATTAGATATCTAACAAAAAGCCAAAGAACTAACTAAGAAAGAGTCGATTAACAAAACACAACTCTTTCTCCAAAAAGAAATCCAACGTCATTACGTTGGCTTGGGGGCTCCAACCAAAAAGAAGATCTCCCTCCAAGGTCACCTATTACTGCTCATTTGCTCACACGAACGAAAGTTCGCGATCATCAAAGGTACCAACCACACAATACAACAAATGCAAGGGTGAGTTTATTAAATAAAATCAACAAACATCAGATAGCAGCAATTGGGAAGAAAACAACATTACCCACCTCAATCATTAACAAAAATCCATGATTCCAATACACACTCAACAAACCAATCATTCAATGCATTTCACAAGTCAAACAATCATGCATAGAATGATGCATGCACCTGACTCATCTATCAGCATGCAATGTGGTACCATCTCCCGAAAATAGCCTCTCACAGGAAAAATGATTCACCGCCTATCAAGGCCACTCTGTCGTGCACTGGCCTTTCCCCCACCCGGTGATCAGCCAGCGTCGCTAGGGAATTCCAAACTTGATGACCCCTTAGTCCCTGCATCTCAGCCCACTGAAACTCACAGGTACGCCCGTGCCTTCATTCTATTTTCACACATACAAATGAAGTATGAAACATGGGCATCATCATTGCATGACTCAGCTAGGAACAAATCCTTCCTCGCAAGGGTAACCCGTCATGCACCCCCATGTACATACGTGACACACCAATGTGGACTCACCGATGCACTGACCGTGGCTAGGAACAAATCCATTCTCGCAAGGGTAACCAACCGGTCATTGTATCCCACGTGTACATACACAACCTACAACCATGGGCACCATCAATGTATGACCTGGCTAGGAACAAATCGTTCCTCGCAAGGGTAACCCGTCATACACCCCCATGGGTGTCACAATGACATTGTTCACATCAATATTATCTCTCATCAATGTCATTATCAACCGCAAACCATCTCATCTCAATATCATCATCGATGAGTCACTATTTATCACTATTTACTCATCTTTCTGTACTCATTTTAATCCCTAACTTGTGCTTAATCGTTTATATTTTGCATTGTTTCTCATTTAGGACTCAATTGGACCGATAATTCAGATTTTAATTAATTTGGATTATTTTAAGTTTGATTATTCCAATTTGATTTTTCATGGCAGATTAATAATTAAATGGGCTTGAAACTAATTTTTGGACTTGAAGATTGGGATATGGCATCAGGATTTTATTTTCGTTTTATTTTTATTTTTGTTTTTGGGCCAAAACTGTTAGGAAAAGCCCAATTTTCGTTTAGGTCAGTCACTCTATATATTTCGAATACTGTGCCCATGCAGAGGCACCAGCCAACATTTATTTTTCATTCTGTTTTTGTTTAGGGTTTTTAGCAATTTCGTTTTCTGCTCTCTCTCAGTTTTTAGGGTTTTCGTTTTCTGTTTAATTTACAGTTGCGTTTTAATTTCAGTGCCTATTTTCGTTTCTGCTTCATCTCCTAATCTCGTTTTCGTTTTCTGCTTATTTCGTTTTAATTTACTGTTGCTATTTTCGTTTCCAGTATTTAGGTTTTCATAA